>NDFG01000085.1:71447-94568 GCA_002167245.1 Sporophila hypoxantha
CCKAACATCCCAAARCCCTCTCCCAGGGCTGCTCTCCATCCCTTCTTTCTCCTCCCAGCCTGGATGTGTTGCTCTGACCCTGGTGCAGGACTTTGCACTTGTCCTTGTCCCTCAGCCCAGTCCTGCCAGGTGTAGCAGTTCTGGGTTTAATTTCCCTTTTCTTGCTGCCTTCAGTTGTACAAATTCCTTGATCCCATGTTTTTGTCAGCTTTCTGCCCTCTTTGCTTTTTCCCCTTCTCAGGAATTRTCCTTGCCTGTCTGCTCTCTGTCTTTCTGCTTTGTTGCTGTTCCCTCTTTTATTAATGTTTATTCCCTTCATTCCCTAAAGGATTGCAGATTCAATCAGTGGAAAATAATTGCCAGGATATTCTTCAGTCTCCTGTTCTCTCCAAATGCTCAGGTACTTTGCACTGGTCACTAATCCCTCTCCTGGAGAATAACCTGGACCTAATTCCCAATTTTTTTTGGCTTTCTTTGGCCTCCTGGGTTTGATTTTGTGGCACTAAACTGCCAGTCTGAGGACTTACACCTCACTAACCTTTGCTGTGCTTACAATTCATCTCCCTAATGGAAAAACTCCCAGTTTTCCAGTCTGGGCATCTGCTGGGGTTTGAAATGAGAGGTTTTCCAGCAAACTTCTGGAATTTGGATGTCAGAACCGAGTCCGGTCTTTCAGGTGGAGTCACACCAACATTTCTGTGGTTGTACACTTGACCTGGACAATCTGCTCARCCAAAATGTGTTTTACCTGCCACTGGATTGCAATCCAAGGGGATCTGTGATCTCCATGGCTGTGATTCCATCACCTCTCTCAGCTGTTCACACAACTGAGATTTTTTTTTTCCRAGTTTTTCAGGGGAAAAAGAAATTWTGGAATCCRTGAGTGGTTTGGGTTGGAAGGGACCATAAATCCCATCTCATTCCACCCCTTGCCATGGGCAGGGACACCTCTACTGTCCCAGAGTGCTTCATCCAATCTGGCCTTGAACACACCCAAAAATTCCCCTTTTAGAGGAAGAATCCATTGGATTGTTTGAATGTTCCCAAAAAAGGAAATCAAGGATAAACTTAACCAGCCTGTTATTTCTCTGTGCATCTCTTGCTTCCCATATCAGCCCTGCACATCCTAATGCCAGATTTCCCTTTGTCAGCCCAAGCTTTTCCCTTCATTCCATTTGTCATGTCCCCTTTTTCTTTTTCCCCTGTTTTTTTATGGCCTTTTTAACTCCCATCTGCGCCAGGTTTGCCTTTTAACCAGCGTGGCCGCCCCGCTCAGTTGTGGGATTGTGGCTTCTGGAGCATCTCGTTAAAATGTTCTTAAACAATTTTCAATTAGGCTTCATATTTTTCTGATTACATTCTTTCTCCCCACTGATTTGCCTCCTAATTATTTTCAGCTTGATGGAACTGGTCCTCTTTAAGATGCTGTGTTTGTGTGGACTGTTGGTGGTGCTGGTTCATTCCTAATTTTTATATATTTATATATTTTTGRYRAGTTGTGATCAAGTCATGGTTATTTGAGTTTCGGCTGTCAAAAGAAAAAGTGGGAGAAAAAAGTGGCTGCTGGTTGTAAAACTGAATTTTTCCAAGMGGGCACTGGCATTTAGGGGATGCTGATTTTGGGGTCTGTGGCATTTAGGGGATGGTGGTTCTGGAATGAAGGGGTGACGTCTCCAACCCTTTGATGTCTGGACAACCTCAGCTCCTGCTGAACTTGGTGTGGTTTGTTTGATCAGATAATTATGGGATGGTCTGGTGCAAAGGGACATTAAAGATCATCTGGTTCCACAGGCAGGGACYCCTTCCACCATCCCAGGTGGATCCAAGCCCCAGTGTCCCACCTGGCCTTGGGATCCAGGGGCAGCCACAGCAAATCTGGGAATCTGTGCCAGAAGGAAGGATTTCCCCTTAATATCCCATCTTAACAGAATCACAGAATCCCAGGGTCACTGAGGTTGGAAAATCCCTCCAGGACCATCCAGTCCAAGCTGTGCCCAATCCCCACCTTGGCACTGAGTGCCACATCCTGGAATTCCTTGGGCAGCTCCAGGGATGGGCACTCCAAACCTCCCTGGGCACTRCCAYGGCCTGAGCACCCTTTCCATGGAGGAATCTTCATAGGTGTCCTGGTTTCCTGTGAATGATCTGGAAAAGGGAAGGAAAGCCCAAGTTCCTGTGGAAGGTGAGGGCAAAACCATTCGAAGTTGGGCCGTGTCCCACCAGGGCCACCTGGGGACCTCTCCTGTGGCCTCAGAGAGCCAGGGAGCCAAACTGGGGTGGCTGTTGGGCTGGAATGAGCAGGGAAGATGAGAGAACCACTCATGGGAGAAATGGATTTGTAAAGAATTCTCAAAACCTGACAGAAAGCTCCCACAGATTTGTACATCAGTGTGCAACACACATGAGGKGTGTTGATTTAGGAAGGTCATGAAATAGAGATGACGTTGTTGAGAGAGAGATTGAACTGGAAATAAGTTTTAACAAGTTTCAAAATGTGTCCTTGCAAAAAGATTAMATGTTTTAGAGAWTTAGGACTGTGAAAGGTMCATTGGAGCAGGACCACGTGGGGTAAAAGRATCGGTGATTGGTGTTAGGAGTGTTAGCAGCACAGTGTGGCAAAAGCTAATAAACTAAAAAACATTTTTAAGGTGTTGTAACCAGGAAATGGGCTGACTTCTGATYGAGTGGTGTTGAGTTTTTCATCTCTTATGTCTCACTCTTCATTGAGACAGATAATGGAACAAAATCTTTTAAAACACCTCTCAGTCACCCCATCTCTGTAAAATCTGGGAACACCAACACACCCCAGGAGAGACACCTGGGACAAGGACCTCAATGTCTCCTCCACCATCCTGCCCCTCTCCCTGGGACTGTGCTCCCCAGACACCTCCAGGCTGAGCTCTCCCAGCCCTCAGGGCTGTTCTGGGACGCTCCAGGGGCAGGATGATCCCAGTTACCCCCGGGATGACCTTTCCCCACAGCGGGATGGATCCCATCAGCGCCGACGTCGCCGCATCTGCAGCTGCTTAATGACCCCTTCACACAATGCTCTGCTCGGGGTCATCTGGTTCCAGTTTCACCAGAAACAGAAGGAAATGTTGGGAACATTACTTCCCTACATCCAGTTTCACTTGTTGTGGATGCTTGGAATACTTTGGAACCCACATCTTTGGGGTTTCCAAGGGGGGGTTTGGCCGGCGAGCCCCGGCAACCATTTGAGATTTAGGGGMTTTTTTTTGATTCCAGAAGTGCCCTGGAGGTTGCATTGTAGGGCCTTTTCCTTATGCAAAACATAAAAGTGCTGCTTTTTTTTCAAATTATAACCATATTTTTCATTAAAATCAGTTGGAGTCCCAATAAACAATCGACTCTGAAAAATTTTCCAAATGTTCTCTGCAGCACCGTTTCTATTTTTAATTATTTTTTAAAAAACTGGGTTTTTTTCTTAAAAAAACCAAAACCAAACCAAAAAACACAGCTTGGCTTAGAATTTAAAGAAGCCATCTAGTAAATCATGAAAAATGCACATATATAGCTCCTTATTACAATATAATTAAAACCTACTGCACATGAAGTGTCAGAATCCCTCTGTCGCCGTGTCCGATGGCTTCTCCCGTTTGCCTTATCGTGGGAACTCCTCCTTTCTGCTCCCAACYCTTCCCAAAGCCTCTCCCAGCCTGTTTGTACATTTGTTTTATATAAATTGAGTGCTCTGATCCTARAGAGAGGGATGTGAAAAACTCTTCAAAGCGGGAGCCGCAGAAATTCCTTTTTTTTCTGGGCAGAGTTTCCATCCCTATCACTCCTTGGGYTTGTCATTTTTGGATTTTATTGGGAATTTCATTGTTTTAATCTTACCTGGTGCGATCTTTATTTGCTGTCCTAAAACCCCAACCTGCAACTAAGAACAAAACCTCTGAGTTTTGCAACAAAAGCTGTAATTTTTGGTTTATACAAAGCAAGTGAAGGTGCCTCGGTTAAATGTTTAGGGTTAAAGTTTTTTATTGTGAGCTGGAGGTTGAGGGATATTTCGGGATATTCCTGCAGTGCAGCCAAGTGTCCATGGAAAATCATCCCTTAGGGAAGGAACCAGGTGCTGGAACAAGTGGTGGTGATGGGGAACCTGCTCCTGGTGCAGGGTGAGAGGAGAAAATGTGGAGTTTATCCATTTATCCATTTTTGTTCTGCTCTCACGTTTTCCATGGATCACTGCGGTGTCCTGCTCAGCTTGGGATGAGCCAGGGAATGAGTCTGACTGCTCTAACCCTGGCAGGGGGATGGAAGGTGAGATGTCCATGTTTGGGCTTCAGTGGAAAAAATAGGTTTAGATGAGGAAATTGGGAAGGAATTCCTGGTTGGGAGGGTGGAGGGGCTGGGCTGGAATTCCCAGATTTGGGAATTTCCCCTTGGCAGGGTCCCAGGCCACGTTTGGACAACTGGGGCTGGAGCACCTGGGACAGTGGGAGGTGTCCCTGCCCATGGATGGGGTGGGAATGGGATGGGATTAAGGTCCTTCCCACCCAAACCATTCCATGATTCCTGAAGATGTTGATTGGGAGGATTTCCTTGCTGGCCCTGTTCAGAGGCAGACCTGAGCTGTGGAGTTGGGAATTTTGTCTCCTGGCCCTTCCAGGTCCTTGGCCAGGAGCAGCTGCTGCGTGGGGGCAGAGCTTTGTCCAGCCTGTCCCATGGGGTTCAGGTTTCCCCTCCACATCTTTCCTCTCTCAGGTCTTTCCATTCCCTTAGGCCAGGCCTAAGCCCTGCTCAGGATTGCTCCTTAAACCAGGCTGGTTTTTTCAGGAAGTTATATGATCCCTTCCCTCAGCAGCCCCTGCTGAGCACCAGGACCCTCAGTTTTCCTTCTCTTCCAACATTTCCCACTCTGGAATTTGAATTTCTCCCCCTGTGAGGAGGGCAGGCAATTTCCTCCACTCCTTGTGGTGCTGCATCCCTGGTTATTTCTAAACCTGGATTTACTCTAGGCCAACAGGCCATTCCAGCTCTCCTTGGGGCTGGCCTGGCCAGGCAGAGCGTGCCCAAGCCAAGGAATTCCTGGAGCTGGTGGCCAGCACTGGAGTCTCAGTGACATCCTCACCACAAGAACGCTGCTGTGCTTCCAAAGGGTGAGGGCAGAAAGGGAAATCTCAGAGTCAGAGCTTGTTTCTGCTCCAGTGACCCATCCCAGCCATGGATGGTATAAATCCCACAGAATTATTTGGCTTTTCAATGCTGTAGGCAGTTCTGGTGTGGAACAGGTGTGAAAACCTTTGGAAAGTCTGTTTCCATGGGTGTTTGGGATGGGCCGTTCAGTGTGGGAAGTTCTGCTGCGGTTTTAACAAGTTTCATTTCCTGAGGACAGGGATGGCAAATGGGAATCTTGGGCTGAGTCCTCAGGAGGACATGACCGTTCAAAGGAGACCAGAAACTTGGGTTTGGGTCTTAGATTAGAAATTGGGCTTTAATCAGCTCATTAATTAGCAACAAATAACAATTATGACTCGTGAGGGTCCAGCCCAATCCATTCTGGTTCTCTGAGGCCCAAACCCCCTTTGTTCCAGGAGAGTTTTGGAGTTGGCACGACACCTGCAGAACCTCCCATCCTCTGAACCCCTGCAGGTCTGCAGGGATTTCTCCTCTGTTCCTGGAGTCTCCCCCTCTCCTCTGGAGGGTGTTGGATCGAGGTGCCACCTGCAGCTTCAGCAGGCTGGGTGGGAGGAATTGTGCTCCTGTCGGGAGGACAATCGTTCCCTGTGGAGATCCCGTTATCTTCCTCGGCTCTGTAAATCCTGGAGTGTGACAGGACCTCCACCAGGATGGCAGCAGTTCCAGGGCCCTTGCTGGTGGCTCCCTCAGAAGATGAATGGTTTTCTGAAGTTTGCCTGAGCAACAGCTCAGTGACTTGTTAGGCTCCGAAGTGCCTTAACTCCGTTCCCTTTTCCTTTCATTGTTTCCCTCCGGAGTTCCCCCTTTGCAGCGGCAGATCTTGCCAAACCCAGGATGGAATCTCTGCTGAAAGCCCCCCAGAAGAGCAAAGCCCTTTGCTGAGCTGGGAGGAACCTGGGGTGACTTTTCTGGTGAGATTGGGATCTCTTTCAGCACATCCTCCCTCCTTGTGCCGAGCCTTAACGTGCCTGGCTGGGGGCCTGAGGAATTTGGTAGGAACGTCGTGGATGCTCCAACCCTTTTCACATTTTTACTGTTGATTCTGTGGGGAACGAGCATCATCAAGGGGACAAGGATTTGTCATTGTTCCCGAAAAAAGGGCAGTGGCATTGTTAAAGCCCAATGGGACCCTTTGAACGAGGAGCCTCCAGGAGGAAATGCAAATTTATATTGAGTTTTAGGACAGACATTGCCCAGAAGTCCCTTTTAAATCAGAAGATGGAAAGATTGTTTTATCATTTGTAACTCTTTCCAGAGGACCTACAAAGCCGAGGCCATGAGCCGCAGCTTTGGGGTGAGGAGCTGCAGTCACTTGTTTTCCGGGACTTCTGGTGGGGCTGGGAGTTGATCCCAAGGCGTGGGCACGGGGCCCCTTTGGTCAGTGGGATTGGCCATTTGGAGTGGCAGTTGCCACCTTTTCTGGAGGGGAGAAGGGATGAAAGGAGTTTTTATGTGGCTATTGAGGAGGTTTATTGATCCCAGATATGGTGGCTCCAGGATTGTGGGAAAACAAGGCTCCCTTTTATGCAGGAGTAAATTGTGGGGGATTGCTTCACTGGTCAGCCCATGAAGGAAGGGCTGGCTTGGGCATGGGAATGGTTTTGGTCATGGATCAGATCAAATCCCCCCTGCTGGGCCCCTTCTCCTGCTTCCAGATCTGTTCTCAATACAGACCACAGGAGTTGTTTACCAGAGTCTGCCGTGGCTTGTGTTTAAACTGCCCCGTGGGGTCCAGTGTCCATCAAGCCCCATCCCAGTTTGCCCACAGGCAGGCAAACTCCAGCCATGAAACTTCCCAGTAGAAGGAGATCAGGAGCAGGGATTGCTGTATCCTCATAAACGGGGGCAGATTTTATGGCAGGGCCTGTGTGAGGGACAACAAGGGCTGAGAGCTGGAACAGCAGGAAAGTTGACTTTAATGGCTTTAAAGAGTAACTTCCTCAAGATGAGGGTGGTAAATCCCTGGCACAGCTGCCAGGGAGGGGTGGATGCCCATCCCTGGAACATTCCAGGCCAGGTTGGGCAGGATGTGTTCAGTGGAAGATGTCCTGCCCATGAAGGGATTGGGCTAAAGGACCTTTGTAGGTCCCTTCCAGCCCAGCCCAGTTTGGGATTCTATGAAATAAGGAATTTTTCCAATTTTCTCAAGGCTGTCTTCTCCAGAGCGATGATATTCAACATCTAATGGGACCATTTTGACCATGATTTAGAGCTCCTGAATTCCTTGGGATAACCATGGTGTGTTGACTGTTCCTCCTGGAGCTGTTTGTGTGTGGGATGTGGATGACTCATCTCTCCTTCCTCTGGAATTCACACACCTGTTGAGATATTTCTTCTAGCTCAGCATTTAGGTCTTTCCCAATTTTTACCCCCTTCCAGTCCAAATTCCATTTTTCCAGAGATTGTCACATCCTCAGTGTGGCTTTTCTGCCCTCCTGATGAAATCCCTGTTCTTCCCTCTCCTTCCAGGGCTTCCCTGGTGGCCTCTTTGTCCTCCTGAGCTCCAGCTCCCATTCCTGGCTGTCCCCACAACCTCCCAGGCCCTGCTGGTGCTGAGGTGTGGATCACTTTTGCATCCCTCCACATTCCCACTTTTCCTCCTCTCCAGGTCTTTCCATTCCCTTGGGCCAGGCCTAAGCCCTGCTCAGGAATTGCTCCTTAAACCAGGCTGGTTTTTTTCAGGAAAGTTCATTGATCCCTTCCCTCAGCAGCCCCTGCTGAGCACCAGGACCCTCAGTTTTCCTTCTCTTCCACATTTCCCACTCTGGAATTTGAATTTCCTCCCCCTGTGAGGAGGGCAGGCAATTTCCCTTCCACTCCTTGTGGTGCTGCATCCCTGGTTATTTCTAAACCTGGATTTACTTCAGCTCGTGGCTCCAGGCTGGGCAGGGCAGGAGCTGCCATGGAGGGACAGGAATCCTGTCTGGTGTCCCAAGGGATGCTTGAATTAGCTCAAGGAACAGCCTTCCATGTCCCTTGGGAGTGGTGAGGGGACAGTGTCCTTCCACAGGCTCTTCTCCTCTTGGGAATAATTTTCTTCCTCTGGAATCTTCGTTTGTTCTTCTGCTCTGCTTCTTCTGCTGCTTGCTTCTTCTTTGGAACTTGTCTTGGAATCTTCTGAATCTGAACTTGAATCTTCTGAATCACTTCGTGGATCTTTTCTGAATCTTCTCTTTTGATCATCTTGGAATCTTCTTGGGATCATCTTCTTTGGAATCTTCTGGAAATCTTCTCCTTCTCCTTTTCTCTCCTTTCCTTCTCCTCCTTCTCCTTCCTTCTCCTCTTCTCCTCCTTCTCCTCCTCTCCCCTTCTCCTTTTTCTCCTCCTTCTCTCCTTCTCCTCCTTCTCTCCTCTCTCCTCCTCTTCCTCCTCTTCCTTCTTCTCGTCTCCTTCTTTCTCCTTCTTCACCTCTTCTTCTTTCCTTCTTTCTTCTTCTTCTTCTTCTTTCTTCTTCTTCTTCTTCTTCTTCTTCTTCTTCTTCTTCTCTTCTTTCTTCTTCTCTTTCGCCTCCTCTCCACTGGCATGTGTCTTTTCCTTCTTTGAAATCTTCTATCTTGAGAATCTGCTTCCTTTTCTTCTGCTAGCTTCTGCCTTTTAGCAATTTTCTTCTCTCTGATCTTGGCTTTTCCAGTTGCAAATGACTTCTGCTGTGTTTTCTTCTCCAGGATAGGGAGTTGCAGGAGTTCTTTGGTTGGATCTGTGTAGGATCCCATCCCTCTCAGGTGTTTCCCTTTCAGCTCCACAAAAATCACATTTTGGGATCCTCCTGCAGTGAGGGTGAGCTGCAAACCTCTCCTGGAAAGGGAGCTATCCATGAAATCTGGGGTGAAATCTGTTCCAGGAAGTGGCTGGCATCTCTCTCTTTCCACATTTCCCACTCTGGAATTTGAATTTCCTCCCCCTGTGAGGAGGGCAGGCAATTTCCCTTCCACTCCTTGTGGTGCTGCATCCCTGGGTTATTTCTAAACCTGGATTTACTCRAGGCCAACYGAGCCATTCCAGCTCTCCTMGGGGCTGGCCTGGCCAGGCAGAGCGTGCCCAAGCCAAGGAATTCCTGGAGCTGGTGGCCAGCACTGGAGTCTCAGTGACATCCTCACCACGGGAATCGCTGCTGTGCTTCCAAAGGGTGAGGGCAGAAAGGGAAATCTCTGGAGTCAGAGCTTGTTCTGCTCCCAGTGACCCATCCCAGCCATGGATGGTATAAATCCACAGAATTATTTGGCTTTTCAGCTGCTGTAGGGCAGTTCTGGTGTGGGACAGGTGTGAAAACCTTTGGAAGAGTCTGTTTTCCATGGGTGTTTGGGATGGGCAGTTCAGGGTGGGAAGTTCCTGCTGGGTTTTAACAAGGTTTCATTTTTCCTGAGGGACAGGGATGGCAAAGTGGGAATCTTGGGCTGAGTCCTCAGGAGGACATGACCAGTTACAAAGGAGACCAGAAACTTGGGTTTGGGTCTCCTTGATTAGAAATTGTAGCTTTAATCAGCTCATTAAGTGTCCATAGTTATCAACAAATACCAATTATGACTCGTGAGGGTCCAGCCCAATCCATTCTGGTTCTGCTGAGGCCCAAACCCCCTTTGTTCCAGGAGAGTTTTGGGATTGGTACCGAACACTGCAGAACCTCTCATACCTCTGAACCCCCTGCAGGTCTGCAGGGATTTCTCCTCTGTTCCTGGAGTCTCCCCCTCTCCTCTGGAGGGTGTTTGGAATCGAGGTGCCACCTGCAGCTTCAGGCAGGCTGGGTGGGAGGAATTGTGCTGCTCTGTCGGGAGGACAATCGTTCCCTGTGGAGATCCCGTTATCTTCCCTCGGCTCTGTAAATCCTGGGAGTGTGACAGGACCTCCCACCAGGATGGCAGCAGTTCCAGGGCCCTTGCTGGTGGCTCCCTCAGAAGATGAATGGTTTTCTGAAGTTTGCCTGAGCAACAGCTCAGTGACTTGTTAGGCTCCGAAGTGCCTTAACTCCGTTCCCTCTTTCCTTTCATTGTTTCCCTCCGGAGTTCCCCCTTTGCAGCAGGCAGATCTTGCCAAACCCAGGATGGAATCTCTGCTGAAAGCCCCCCAGAAGAGCAAAGCCCCMCTTTGCTGAGCTGGGAGGAACCTGGGGTGACTTTTCTGGTGAGATTGGGATCTCTTTCAGCACATCCTCGCTCCTTGTGCCGAGCCCTTAATCGTGCCTGGCTGGGGAGCCTGAGGAATTTGGTAGGAACGTCGTGGATGCTCCCAACCCTTTCACATTTTTACTGTTGACTTCTGTGGGGAACGAGCATCCATCAAGGGGACAAGGATTTGTCATTGTTCCCCGAAAAAAGGGCAGTGGCATTGTTAAAGCCCAATGGGAACCCTTTGGAACGAGGAGCCTCCAGGGAGAAATGCAAATTTATATTGAGTTTTAGGACAGACATTGCCCAGAAGTCCCTTTTAAATCAGAAGATGGAAAGATTGTTTTATCTTTGGTAACTCTTTCCAGAGGACCTACAAAGCCGAGGCCATGAGCCGCAGCTTTTGGGGTGAGGAGCTGCAGTCACTTGTTTTCCGGGACTTCGTGGTGGGGCTGGGAGTTGATCCCAAGGCGTGGGCACGGGGCCCCTTTGGTCAGTGGGATTGGCCATTTGGAGTGGCAGTTGCCACCTTTTCTGGAGGGGAGAAGGGATGAAAGGAGTTTTATGTGGCTATTGAGGAGGTTTATTGATCCCAGATATGGTGGCTCCAGGATTGTGGGAAAACAAGGCTCCCTTTATGGCAGGAGTAAATTGTGGGGGATTGCTTCACTGGTCAGCCCATGAAGGAAGGGCTGGCTTGGGGCATGGGAATGGTTTTGGTCATGGATCAGATCAAATCCCCCCTGCTGGGCCCCTTCTCCTGCTTCCAGATCTGTTCTCAATACAGACCACAGGAGTTGTTTACCAGAGTCTGCCGTGGCTTGTGTTAAACTGCCCCGTGGGGTCCCAGTGTCCCATCAAGCCCCATCCCAGTTTGCCCACAGGCAGGCAAACTCCAGCCATGAAACTTCCCAGTCAGGAAGGAGATCAGGAGCAGGGATTGCTGTATCCTCATAAACGGGGGCAGATTTTATGGCAGGGCCTGTGGTGAGGGACAACAAGGGCTGAGAGCTGGAACAGCAGGAAAGTTGACTTTAATGGGCTTTAAAGAGTAACTTCCTCAAGATGAGGGTGGTAAATCCCTGGCACAGCTGCCCAGGGAGGGGTGGATGCCCCATCCCTGGAAACATTCCAGGCCAGGTTGGGCAGGATGTGATTCAGTGGAAGATGTGGAAGATGTCCCTGCCCATGATAGGGGTTGGGCTAAAGGACCTTTGTAGGTCCCTTCCAGCCCAGCCCAGTTTGGGATTCTATGAAATAAGGAATTTTTCCAAWTTTTCTCAAGGCTGTCTTCTCCAGAGCYTGATATTCCAACATSTAATMGGACATTTTGACCATGATTTTAGAGCTCCTGAATTCCTGGGATAACCATGGTGTTTGACTGTTCCTCCTGGAGCTGTTGTGTGTGGGATGTGGATGAATCCCATCTCTCCTTCCTCTGGAATTCACACACCTGTTGAGATATTTCTTCTACTCAGCATTTAGGTCTTTCCCAYTTTTTACTCCCCTTCCAGTCCCAAATTCCATTGTTTCCAGAGATTGTCACATCCTCAGTGTGGCTTTTCTGCCCCTCCTGATGAAATCCCTGTTCTTCCCTCTCCTTCCAGGGTCCCCTGGTGGCCTCATTGTCCTCCTGAGCTCCAGCTCCCATTCCTGGCTGTCCCCACAACCTCCCAGGCCCTGCTGGTGCCTGAGGTGTGGATTCACTTTTGCATCCCTCCACATTCCCACTTTTCCTCCTCTCCAGGTCTTTCCATTCCCTTGGGCCAGGCCTAAGCCCTGCTCAGGAATTGCTCCTTAAACCAGGCTGGTTTTTTTCAGGAAAGTTCATTGATCCCTTCCCTCAGCAGCCCCTGCTGAGCACCAGGACCCTCAGTTTTCCTTCTCTTCCACATTTCCCACTCTGGAATTTGAATTTCCTCCCCCTGTGAGGAGGGCAGGCAATTTCCCTTCCACTCCTTGTGGTGCTGCATCCCAGGTTTATTTCTAAACCTGGATTTACTRCAGCTCGTGGCTCCAGGCTGGGCAGGGCAGGAGCTGCCATGGAGGGYCAGGAATCCTGTCTGGTGTCCCAAGGGATGCTTGGAATTAGGCTCAGGAACAGCCTTCCATGTCCCTTGGGAGTGGTGAGGGGACAGTGTCCTTCCACAGGCTCTTCTTCCTCTTGGGAATAATTTTCTTCCTCTTGGGAATCTTCGTTTTGTTCTTCTGCTTCTGCTTCTTCTGCTGCTTCTCATTCTTCTTTTGGAACCTTGTTCTTGGGAATCTTCTCTGACTTGGGATTTGAATCTTCTGAATCTCTTCTGGAATCTGTCTTCTGACTTGTGCTTCTTTTGAATCATTCTTCTTATATCTGGGAATCTTCTTGGGAAGTCTTCTTCTTCTTGGAATTATCTTTCTTCTTCTTCTTCTGCTTCTTCTTCTTCTTCTTCTTCTTCTTCTTTTCTTCTTCTTCTTCTTCTTCTTCTTCTTCTTCTTCTTCTTCTTCATCTTCTTCTCGAGCCTCCTTCTCCATTCCGGAATTGTCTTTTTTCTTTGAAATCTTCTGTCTTGGAATCTTCTTCCTTTTCTTCTGGCTGCTTTCTACTTCTTAGCAATTTTCTTCTTCTGTCTTGGCTTTTCCTACTGCAAATGAATTCTCTGTGTTCTTCTCCAGGATAGGGAGTTGCAGGAGTTCTTTGGTTGGATCTGTGTAGGATCCCATCCCTCTGGTGTTTCTCCCTTTCAGCTCCACAAAAATAACTTTGGGATTCTCTGCAGTGAGGGTGAGCTGCAAACCTCTCCCTGGAAAGGGAGCTATCCATGAAATCCTGGGGTGAATCTGATTCCAGGAAGTGGCTGCCTTAACCACCAAAAAGAGCCATTGGGGAAGAAGAGTTTTCTCTCAACATCTTTGGGGTGAAGGCCTCTTGTAAAAGATTGTTGAGGACGCTTATTCCCCCTGACATAACTCGTGAATTAGACTGAGGGGGAATGTTCGCGTAAAATCAAGGGAATAGGATTCGTGGGAATAGGTAGAAACTTGAAATGGTCTGGAGGATTTATGATTGTCAGGCGGGCTAAAGATCACAGAGAGTGGAGGGAACAATCCTGGACTGTGAGATGCTGAGGAGAACAATTTTTTAGTGCTGGAAAAATTACTGGGGATCCCTTAGAGGAGCAAGGGATTTGTTTTTCTCTCCATCACAGGGAACAATTCTTGCCAGTCCCAGCCCAATCTCCCCTTTCCAGTGGGAGCCATTGCCCTGGCTCTGTCCCTGCAGGCCTTGTCCCCAGCCCCCTCCAGCTCTCTCTGGAGCCCCTTCAGGGACTCTGAGGATTCCCTGGAATTTTCCCATCTCCAGGAGAACATTCCCAGCTCTCCCAGAGCAGAGGGGCTCCAGAATCCTGGGATGGTTTGGGTTGGAAGTGACCTTAAATCCCATCCCATTCCCACCCCATCCATGTTCAGGGACACCTCCCACTATCCCAGGTGGCTCCAAGGTCTGTCCAGGCCTTGATAAAMTCCTTGAAATCTACAGAATRCCACGAACTCCTCTTTTCCCACTCTCCCAACATTTAACTGCACCCTTCCTTGCTCCTCCTTTCCCGGCTGTGTGACAAGAACCAGAGCCTGGTTTCTGAGGTGCACTTGCAAAGTCCATTATTCCCCACATCCCATGGTTTTTCCCTAAATCCAGGTATCCAAAATGCTCCCRAAGCTTTTACATCTCAATTTTGGGAAGAAAGATCCGGCCGAGAATCCCCTGGATCATTCCAGGCCAGCTCCTGTGGCACGGTGGGGTTTTATAAAGTGTTTTTGAAAGGTTGGCTGGAAAAGGGAAAGGTCCCAGACGTTTTCCTGCTGCTCCCTCGGCGTTCCAGGCCGAGCAGGACCCCAATTAGCYGGGCAGTAACGAGGCAGTGTCTGCTTGGCCCGAGCCGGAGCCTTGCACTTCATCATTCCTAACTCGTTGCAGTAGCTCCACAAAGTCCTCACAAATCTTTGGGGCTGAGCGAGAAATTAGGAGCACATTTTTGGTGTTTCCTCGCCTGGCAGCTGGGCTGGGAGCTCCTTATTTTTCATTAGTGTCAGACTCGGCAGCTCCAGGAGCTCTCAGGCTCCGGGCTTGGGACAGGGGCATCATCCACAGCTAAATTTTCCAGAATATCCCTCTGGGGCTGTGGAAATCCTGTGGTTCCACTCACAAAGCAGGGAAAAAGGGATTTATAACCCCTGCAGGACAAAGCTCTGGAGGTTCCCAACCTTTTGAAGCATCCACACYCCCATCACCTTAAAGCAGGAGGGATTTGGGAACAAGGGATGAGGCTGGAATGTGGAGCCAGCCCTGAAATGAGCTCCAAGGCTTTGGGATGAAACCCTGGTTAATATTTCTTCAGTGCTTTCTCTTGAAGCATCTCCAAAGCGTTTGAAGAACATTATTAAGACTTTGGGAGAAGGGAGGATCTCTCTTTTCCACTCCACTTGGAAAGGGAAGAAAAAGGCAGCTTGGAATTTATTTGGAGGATGAGGAGGCTCCAGGTCCTTGAAGATTTTTCTGATTATTTGCAGAAGCAAATCTGTGGGGTTGTTCTGGCAGGGGCTCTCCCAGTCACTGTGATGGGGGAAAACAAAGGACATTTTTAGGTGGGATTTTTCCCTGCATCCATTCCTGGGAGCTCTGGGCAATTCCAGCAGTGCTGCACATGGATTGGGACGAGGCAGGAAGGTGTTTRTGGGGCTGCCTGCTGTTTTCTTCTGTCATCTTCTTACTCAGCTGTCACCTGATTGCCTAAAATAAACCAAATTCTGTGGTTCTGAGYTGAACAGGGAACAATTATCCTGGTGAAATCCCCAGGAGTTGGGGGAACTCTTCCCTTTCTCAGTAAGGAATGAAATTTAGGATGCTGAATGTTGGAATTGTGGAGCTCAGGTTTTTGATTCCCTTTGATCCCAGCTGTGACCAAAGGCTTGGGGGTTGATCTTGCCCTTGGGAGCTGTGGGTGGAGCTCACACATGGGCAGGTGAATGTTGGGTTTTCCCTTTTTTCCCATTTCCTGCAATCAGTGCCATCTCTGCCCCCCATCCCATCCCATCCCATCCATCCCATCCCATCACCCATCCATCCCATCCCATCCTCCCATCCCATCCCATCCCATCATCCCATCCCATCCCATGGAGTTCTCTGTCCCTGCTGCAGGCCAGGCTGTCCTGCAGTGAGGAGCAATTCCCAGGAGGAATTTGGGACATCACAATGTCCAGCCAGCCAGGATGGAGCGCTGCTCCAGGGCTCAGCTCTGGACACATCCTGTCCTGCAGTGGCTGTGGGCAGCAAGGCAGCTGGGATTTCGCTGGAAAAGATTCCTCTGAAGCTGATGGAAACTGTCAGGTTGGGTGTGGTGATTTTGACTGACCTTTTCTTTATCTCATGTGTTCACTCCAAAGGATCCAGAATCCCAAAAATGGATTGGGATGGAAGGGACCTTAAAGCTCCTCCATCCCACCCCATCCATGGGGGACACCTCCCACTAATCCCAGGTGGATCCAACTGGCCTTGGGCACTGCCAGGGATCAGGGCGAGCCACAGCAAAATCTGGAATTCCAGCCCAGCCAGGAATTCCTTGCAAGTCCCAGCCAATCTCCCTTTCCAGTGAGGAGCCATTCCCTGCTGCCTGTCCCTGCAGGCCTTGTTCCGCCAGCCCCTCTCCGGCTCTCCTGGATGGCCCACTAAGACCCTGCAGGCACCTCACTAGAGGTACTTTATCCCATCCGATGTTTTTCCCCTTCTCCAGGTGAGGGATACATGAAAATCCGAGTCTTAGCTTCCGGAGGAGGCTGCTCTCCATCCTCTCTCCTCCTCGGGCACGTTAGGATATTTTTGCTGGGAGTTATCCCTATGTCCCAGGTGCGCTTTCAGACCTGAGCCTGGGCTGGGCCTCTGGCCTTTGCTCATCCAGCTTGAAGAAAGTTTAACTGGTTTCATGTTCTGCTCCCAAACCTTTTCCCACCTGGATTTGTCTCCCCTCTGTTCCCTTGGATCAAGGCAMTGCTGGAGCCTCTGAGCTCTTTGGGGGGTCACGTTCACACCTTGTGAAAAGCAGGTGCAGCCCCATTAACTCCAGATGGAGGCACAGCAATCAAAACCCTTTGGAATTTTGTCCTTCAGCTTCCCTTCCCAGCCCCATCCCGTGGGGGGAGAATTCCCTGTAAAAAAGGGATTTTTTTTTTTAATCCTGTTCCAGTAGCAGGTGGAGTTGGTCACCTGGAGCAGGGGATGGCTCCATAAAGCTGCTCATTCCCGAGGGCTGGGCAGGGATGCCACACGTGTGGCACTGGTGGGGACTCCAGCAGGACCTCCCAGCTCCACTTTTCCCTTTTAAAAGGCCCATAAARGAAAATTGGAAAGGGCTGGAGGGGAGGTGTGAGATTTTTCCCGGGGTTTTTTATTTGCAGAGTTACGTTTTTTATCCTTAATAGATTTATAATARGCAGCTCCCTTGATTTGTTTCCATAAAATTAACCAGTAAATTTCAAATGGAAAAAAGGCCCCTAATAGGAACCACCTTGGCCAAGGCTGAAACGTTGCTGTGTTCAGGAAAGGTGGACCAGGGCATTTTRCCCTCTGCCAGGTTTTCTCCTGGAGTGCCACATGTTGGAGGGATATAAAACTTTTACTAACGAGAACTTGGAGGAATTCTGACTTTCTAATTGCCCTTTTTCAATTTTTTTTTTTTTTTCCCTGGTACAAGCTGCTGTTTATTTTGGGCTCTTAAAAACTGGGGCTGTCATTTGGAAGTCTGGGAGTTTCAAACCTGGGGCAAGGAGGGGTGGGAAGGATCCAGACTGGTGGCCAGGGAAGGGCTGGGGGTGGCTCTGCTGATTCTTCTTGGAATTTGCATCCTGTGAATCCTGTCCTTGGCAGTGGGGTTGGGATCATTTGGATTTTATTCTTCTTKATATTTTTAAAGGTTTTTTTGAGGCAGGATTTTGTTGTGGTGRCCACATAAAAAGGCCAGGCTGTTCCTGCAGGGAGCGTCCCAGGTGTTTTGGGATGAAGGATTTTGGTCACAGGTGGGACTGGAGGATCTTGGAGGACTTTTCCAACTTTATTGATTATGGGATTCTGGGATCTGCCTAAATCCCAAATTACTGCTGGTTGGGATGTTCATGGAATGGTTTGAGTGGGAAAGGACCTTAAATCCCATCCAGTGCCACCCCCTCCCACTAATCCCAGGTGGATCCAGCCTGGCCTTGGGCACTGCCAGGGATCCAGGGGCAGCCACAGCAAATCTGGGAATTCCAGCCCAGCCAGGAATTCCTTGCCAAGCTCCCAGCCCAATCTCCCCTTTCCCAGTGGGAGCCATTCCCTGGCTCCTGTCCCTGCAGGCATTTCCCAGTCCCTCTCCAGCTCTCCTGGAGCCCTGCAGGCACTCTGAGGATTCCCTGGAGTTTTCCCTTCTCCAAGGGGAACAGTTTGTGTTGGAAGGGACCTGAAATCCCATCTCATTCCAACCCCAACACCTTCCCCTATCCAGAGTGCTCCAAGCCCCATCCAGCCTTTCCTTGGACACTCCAGGGCAGCACAGATAGGAATTGTTTGGGATCCAGGGCAGCAGAAATAGGAATTGTTGGGGATCCAGGGCAGCACAAATGGGAATTGTTGGGGATCCAGGGCAGCACAAGTGGGAATTGTTTGGGATCTAGAGCAGCACAAACAGGAATTGTTGGGGATCCAGGGCAGCACAAATGGGAATGGTTGAGGATCTAGAGCAGGACAAACGGGAATTTTTGGGGATCTAGAGCAGCACAAACAGGAATTTTTGGGGATCTAGAGCAGGACAAACAGGAATTTTTGGGGATCCAGGGCAGCACAAATGGGAATTGTTGGGGTCCTGCTGCCACAGCAGTGCCCTTGTCCTGCCCAGGGAATACTGAACTGTGAGARCCATGGAATTAGGCCTGGATTAAACCCTGTTTATGCATGGTGCTCATCCCTCATAGAGGGAGGTCCAGGCTCTGTCCTGTGGAGTTTCCTGGCTGGGCTGAGCTCAGGCCGAGCCTGGTTAAGCTGAGCCTGGGACCCTCCTGTGTGGTTGGGACAGAGGGAGAAGCCAGAGYGGGAAAGAAAAGGAAAATCCAACCCTTCCAGGGCTTTTTTTAAGGCTAAAAAAGCTCTTTGCAGTTTCCCCAGACGCCTTTAGAGGGCAGATCACGTCCAGGGAATGAATAACGGATTTGGGAGGTGCTGGATATTCCTGGTGCTGGYTTCCTAAGGCTGGAGCACTCTGAACATGGAGAGATTTTTTTTTTTTAAAGCATAATTTGAATTCTGCAATAACTTGTGGTGCTTTCAAGGGTGACCATGAAGTGAATTTACAGCAGCGAGATGAGATCAGGTTTTGATTTATCGCTGCGGACTTAAAATCTTTTTAGGCTCAGTCCTAAAAATTGTGGTGTGAGTGAAATATTAGTGATGGATGCAGGGAGAAAAATCCTGGGAACATACTGTGGGAGAGGAGAATTATGTAATGTGTTGACTAAGTTCATTTTTATGTTAAAAAAGACCACAAAAAGTGGTTTCAGTTGGGAGAGTTGGTTTTGGAGAGCAGCGCTGAGTGCTGAATGTATAATTTCATTTTTCTCTGCTGTAATCTCTTCTCTAAATCCCCAACCCTCACGCCCCAGTGCTTAGGAAAAAAAAAAGTATTTATCAACAGAATATTTCACATTATCAGAGGGATCTTTGTGAAGTGAAGGCAGGAAAATGAAATTGAAGCTCTTCTGTAAAGTTGAAASTTTTCATATTGGGATTAAATATTCCTTACAGTCACTGTGCTGGGGGAGGCAGGGCCTGCCTAATTCTGTGATTAATTAAAACCAGCACTAACCAAATAATGTTCTGCTTTCTTCTGCTGCTCCCTGAAGCTCAGGGATCCTGGGGAAGATGATTATTCCTGAAAAAGCCATTTTGTTCTCCCCCAGCTGAGCTGCTCTTTGTGGCTCAGCCCCGTTGGCAGCTGCTTTGTGGGTTTCTCATCAAAAAAACCAGAGGGGTTATTCCCAAACAGAATGAAAAGGGCTTTGTTCCAACAAGGATTTATCCTTTTTTTTTTTTTTTTTTTAAATAGTATTTTTAAAACCTCCTGAAGGTGGAGGTGCTGCTGCTCCTGGGATGTGCAGGATGCCTGGGGGTTCTTTGGGTTTTAGGGTTCAGCTTTTCACTGTGATCCCTGCTGCCCAGATTCCTCCTAAAGTTCGGATGGAAAAGGGGAAAAGGACTGGCAGGATGCACTGGGGCTGTGCACAGCCTTTGGCTCTGTCCCACACAGGGAGGGACAGATGGACACAGGGCTGAGGGATGGGATGGGGGTCACTCCCAGAGAGCTGGGACAGAACCTCAGCAAGTTCAGCAGGGCTGGAGCTGCGCCTGGACTGGGGCAATCCCAGCACAAATCCAGGCTGGGAGGAGAAGGAAGGGATGGAGAGCAGCCCTGGGAGAGGGGTTTGGGATGTTGGGGATGAGGCTGGAATGGCCCAGCCCAGACCCCCCTGCTCAGCCCTGGGCTGATGCCAAAGGCAAGGTGGGAATTGTGTCCCTGTGCCCCTGGCTCAGGTGAGAGCCCACCTGCAGAGCTGCCCCAGCCCTGGGGCCAACAGCAGGAGGACCTGGAGCTGCTGGAGAGAGCCCAGAGGAGGCCCCAGAGCTGCTGCAGGGCTGGAGCCCCTCTGCTCTGGAGCCAGGCTGGCAGAGCTGGGAATGTTCCCCTGGAGAAGGGAAGGCTCCAGGCAGAGCTCAGAGCCCCTGGCAGGGCCTGGAGGGGCTCCAGGAGAGCTGGAGAGGGACTGGGGACAAGGCCTGCAGGGACAGGAGCCAGGGAATGGCTCCCACTGGGAAAGGGGAGATTGGGCTGGGAGCTTGGCAAGGAATTCCTGGCTGGGCTGGAATTCCCAGGTTTGCTGGGGCTGCCCCTGGATCCCTGGCAGTGCCCAAGGCCAGGTTGGACACTGGGGCTTGGATCCACCTGGGACAGTGGGGGGTGGAACAAGGTGGTTTTTAAGGTTCCCTTCCATCCCAAACCATTCCATGGGGATTTCACTTTGGTCCAGAGCTCTGAAGCACAGGCACTTCAGGCAGCAGCCATGGCCAATCCCTGGAAGAACATTGCTCTGCCATGGAAAAGAGGATCTTGGGGATGTCAGGGCAGCCTTAGTCGGGCAGGTTCTTCCCAGAGTCAGTGAACATCCCAGATCTCTGTCCCTCAGCCACTGGACTGAGTTACTCTGTTACTCAGTTCCCAGATCCCAGCATGGAACGTGTCCCCTTGGGATCCCCTTATCCCAGATTTCCGTGGGAATGCCTAAGGACGTTCTGCCCTCAGGTCTGGGATCTGACTTAGAGCCAAAGGATCTCTGCAGCTCTTCCCAGATCTCKCTTAAAGACTTTCAGGCTGTCCTGTGAAAAGCCAAAATCCTCTTTGGTCCAGGACTGCCCACACCAGGCTTTTCCTGGGATTTACTGAGTCCTGTTTTCCAGGAGAATCAGGACCATCCCAGGGAGGTGCTCTGACCCTGGCCAGTCCCTCAGAATCCTTCAAACACCCAGCCCAGGCTGATAAATGGGAACAAAAGCAGAATCTTGAAAGGAACCTTATCTGCAAYTGCCAGAGCCCAGGGAGGGGGTGTGSAGCAGCACTCTGGGAACTCCCACGGACACCYGGATACAAGGATTGCATCCCAGGCCAGGGTAACTCCCTGGGGAACCMTGTGAGGTCAAGGAAAAGTGGGGCATCCGTGAGTGAGAATTCCTGTCTGCTCCAGGGCTGGGGGAGCAGCTCCTGCCATGGAAAACAGGGATAACAGGCAGGCTGTTCCTCAGGAGAGCAGCAGCTTCCCAGCTGCTGGGAAGGGAAAATGGGAGGAAAACCGCTGGGAAATGCTGGAATCAGGCTGCTCAAACTCGTGGCTGGGGTGAGGGCCCTGTGTGGTGTCAGAGCTCCAAGCTCTGAGCACGTGGATGGTTTTTCCAGAATTCCCCCTGGATCAAACCCTGGAAAGTCCAGCCCAACACCTTCCATGGCTGCCTTTATCCTGAATTTCCAGAGGGGTGAGGGTCCCACCTTCCCTGGGCAAGGACAGAGGTGGGGACAGCAGCTGGAGAGGCCCCAGGGGGTTTGAGGAGCTCCTGGAGCTGGGATTATTCCCGTGCTGGGGGCTGGAATTTCACTGGGAGCTTTTGGGTTGAGGAGGAGCTTTCCTGGTGCTCCAGGCTCGCTCCAAGCCCCAGAGCTGCCCTGGGGGAGCCCAGGCAAGGGCAGGGAAAGGCTCAGAGCACCCTGGGATAGTGGAAGGTGTTCCTGCCCATGGAAGGGCTGGAATGGGATGAGCTTTTCCAYCCCAAACCGCTCTGTGATTCCATGAACTGCCCAYTTTTTTAATTCTGCAATTCTCTGGTAGGACATCCTTAAGTCAAAGCCTGAATTTGTCCCTTTAACTCCCCACTCTCCAGCTTCATTCCCTTTTCCTCTGTTTTTTCTTTTTTCTTCCTGAGGAAACAAAGCCTTTTGCCTGGATTTCTCCTTTTTAACACTTTCACTGWGGGGGAAAAAAAACCCAACCCCAAGCCCCAAGCCCTGTTCCCTGTGCCATGCCTTGCTTGTCAGGGAGCGTGTTGGAACAAAGCCTGGCTTGGAAAACAATCCCAATTCCCTGGGAGAGCTCCCAAAGGCAGGCCCTGCACGCTTGGGTGCTCCTGAGTCATTCCAGACCCTCTCACCTGTGACCAGTTTTGGTTGTGATTCCTCTGCTGCTCCCTCTCTTACTCAGGGCTCTGTTTGGGTCCCAATTAAGAGTGAGGAGAGGTTCAAGGGACGTGTGGGAGTTTCCAGTGCAGCTTTGAGTCATGGTTGTGCCTCCTTGGGCAGAGTTGAACCAGCCCTGGGGTCACAGCAGCTCCCAGGGTGGGGGATTCCATCCAGGGGTGCTCCCAGCTGGAAAAGGAATTTTAAATGGTTGGTAGAAGGGAATCAAAGAGTCTCAGTTCCATCTCAATTCAGATAAATTGTAAACCATTTTTGTGCCCAAGAGCTTGGGCTGCTGGAGCAGAGCCCCGAGCTGTGGAGTTGTCAGGCCGAGGACTTTCCTGTGCTTGAAATTCCCTGTGGAACACCCATCCTTCTCCTCCTCCTCCTCCTCCTCCTCCTCCTCCTCCTGCTGCCAGCTGCCTTGGGTGCCCTGAGCTCATTCTCGGCTCCTCTGCTGCCGTGTAAATGTGATAAATAAACTCTGTAATCGCCCCTCTGAGCTCCCTTTGAAGCTGCCCGCAGATCTGGATCCCACAGAAGTGTAAATCAACACTTGGGCCATAAAGGGCTCCTTAAAAAGTGGCTTTTTTTTTTTTGCGCAGCTGACCGGGAGGCTGTGGTTGCCCAAGGCTTTTTATCAATCCTCGTGTGATAAATTTCTCCTTGGAAAGGAGAGTCTGGATCATTCCCTTCTCCCAGTGCTGGGCTGAGCAGCCTCCCCCTAAAACAGCTGAGGTTTAATGGGTTTTGTGTGAAAAGCTGAATTAACTCAATGACTGAATGAATCCAAGGAAATGAATATGGCTGAGCTCATCCCATGGGTTTGATCCCATCCAGTTCCATGGGCAGGGACACCTCCCACTGTCCCAGGTGGATCCAAGCCCAATGTCCAGCCTGGCCATGGGCACTGCCAGGGATCCAGGAGCAGCCCCAGCAAATCTGGGAATTCCAGCCCAGCCAGGAATTCCTTGCCAAGATGCCAGCCCAATCTCCCCTTTCCCAGTGGGAGCCATTCCCTGGCTCCTGTCCCTGCAGGCCTTGTCCCCAGTCCCTCTCCAGCTCTCCTGGAGCCCCT
>NDFG01000085.1:120297-139911 GCA_002167245.1 Sporophila hypoxantha
CTCCCACTCCTGTCCCTGCTCCCACTCCTGTCCCTTCTCCCACTCCTGTCCCCACTCCCATTCCTGTCCCTTCTCCCACTCCTGTCCCTGCTCCCATTCCTGTCCCTTCTCCCGTTCCTGTCCCTTCTCCCGTTCCTGTCCCTTCTCCCGTTCCTGTCCCTGCTCCCATTCCTGTCCCTTCTCCCACTCCTGTCCCCACTCCCATTCCTGTCCCTGCTCCCACTCCTGTCCCGTCTCCCGTTCCTGTCCCTGCTCCCACTCCTGTCCCTTCTCCCGTTCCTGTCCCTGCTCCCATTCCTGTCCCTGCTCCCACTCCTGTCCCGTCTCCCGTTCCTGTCCCTGCTCCCATTCCTGTCCCTGCTCCCGTTCCTGTCCCCGCTCCCGTTCCTGTCCCTGCTCCCGTTCCTGTCCCTGCTCCCACTCCTGTCCCTGCTCCCATTCCTATCTCTGCTCCCATTCCTCCTGTTCATTCCCAACCCAGACCCTACAAACAGGAACGAGAACTAACAACGAGCAGAAATCAGAGCTCAGCTCTAGGGAAGGTGTTTTAGGGAGCCAGGAGCAGGAGAAAAAACTCCCTGAGCCACAAATTGCCCTTTTGCTGACCTGAGCCTGAATCCTGGCCTGGCTTTCTAGGCCCAGCTCGGGTGGAGCAATGTCAGAGATCCTGCACAGCATCGAGGGAACGGCCCCGGCAGTGTCAGGCGGAAGGATCATAATGTAATAGTTCCCCAAAACTCCCAATATTTGTCATTTACAATGGCGTTATCTCGGAGCTTGGCCTGCAGTTAAAAAGGCCCACGTTGAATAAACATTGAGATATTTATTATTTTTAGTGAAATCGACCTTCCAGTCACCTCGGTTTTATGGCTGCGCTGCTTATAAATTCCCAAAGGATTATTTGCAAACTCCTGCTCCTATCTGGCAGCCTTATCAGCAGGGCAGGAGTTCACATATTGTACCGGGGGGTCAGCTCGCGGTCATGGGCTTCCAGAGGGGGCCAGGCACCTGTAAATCCTGCAAATCCTTCCCTCGGCAACCAAGGCGAAGGACAACATCCAACCGGCACGGAGACTTTTCCAGGAAACGCTGAACTTTGGCAGGAAGGGCAGAGCAGGGGGAAAGAAAGTGAAGGAAGGTCAGGCGGGGGTTAATTGAGAGCTGGACCTTGGCGTGGTGGCGGCTGCGGGGCAGGACGGGCTCTCCTGGGATGGTTTATGGGATTGTTCATCCCATTCCCTTCCTGGGGAGAAGGCTGCCTGAGGGAGAGATGGCGCATGGAAGGGTTTGGATTTCTGCAGGGCTGGGATTTAAAACATCCCAACTTCTTCAGGTTCCCTCATCCCAACCAGACTGAGAATTTATGAATGATTTAAGAAGGGGCAAAATCCAAGATGGGAATTTCAAGGGGTCAGTGGGCAAGGTTGGGCCTGATTGAACTGATCCTGAGCCCGCAACGGCCCAGCCCAGGTTCTGTTCAGCCAGTTTCAGCTCTCCTGGGGTGTTTATGGATTGTCATCCCCGAGTTCCTTTTCCTGGTGAGGAAGGGGCTGCCTTGAGGGAAGATGAGCATGGGAGAGTTTGGATTTCCTGCAATATCCAACAAAACATCCCAACATCTTCAGGGTTGCCTCCATCCTGAACGCAGACTGAGAAATTTATGAAACATGAATTTAAGGAGAGGACTGGCAGCAAGTCTAAATGGATTTTAGATCAGTTGGCTAGAAGTCTTGGCCTGGTTTGAGCTGCTTCTGAGCCCTAAGCCCAGCCCAGGGCTCTGTGCAGCCATTCAGGCTCTTCCTGATGTTGTGATGGGATTGGTTCATCCCAGTTCCTTTCCTGGGGAGAAGGGCTTGCCCTTCGAGGAGAAGCGGGTTATGGGAGAGTTGGCATTGGAATCTGTGACATCTGGAGATAAAAACATTCCCAACTTTCTCAGGGTGGCCCCTCTATCCCGAACCAGTGAAAGGTTTAGGAGGGAAAGGCACTGGCAGCAAATCCAGGATTTTAGGATCAGTTGGCCGAGCCTGGCCTGGGTTTGGTGGAGCTTGATCCCTGGCCCCAAGCCAGCCCCAGGCTCTGTGCAAGCCCATTTCAGCTTTCCTGGGATGTTGGGACTGATGGGATTGCTCATCCCAATTCCTTTCCTGTGGGAGGAAGGGCTGCCTTAGAGAGAAATGTGAGGGGAGAGTTTGGGATAAAAACATCCCAGACTTCGTGTGTGGGTGTCCTGCCATCCCAAAACAGCAAATCTGTGAATGCATTTAAGAAGGGGTAATCCAAAAAATGGGAATTTTAGGATCAGTTGGCCGGAGGCCTGGCCTGGTTTAGCTGATTCCTGAGCCCCAAGCCCAGCCCAGTTCAGTGTTTCACAGCCATTTCAGCTCTCCCTGGATGTTTGATGGGATTGTTCATTCCCAGTTCCTGTTCCTGATTAAGCGGCTGCCTGAGGGAGAGATTGAGAGTGGAAGGCTGATTTCTACAGATAATTCAAACCGTAATAACTCCTAAAATCTTCATCATACCATCCCAAACCCAGCGTGGAATCTTTTGAACTGAATTTAAGATAAGGAGGTTAAATGCCAAAATTGGGACTTTTAGGAGTCATTGGCAAGGCCTGGCCTGGTTTGAGCTGCCCCTGAGCCCTAAGCCCAGCCCAGGCCGAGCTCAGCAGCCCTGGCCTATCTCAGCCATTCACCTGCAGCCTGGGCTGGTGGCACCAGCTCCATCCCCTGCTGGCAGAGGAGCTGTGGAAAATGGCAATAAATAAAAAATTGTGATCTAAAGAACAAACCCAGAACYTGATTTCACCATTGAGGGGTCGATCTTTTATGTTGCCTCTGACCAAAATCTGTTTAATGCCGGGGCTGCTTTGATCAATATCCAAAATAAAGGGGGAGAGGTGAGGCCTGGGCCAGCTGGTTTATCTGCAGGAGCATCTCAGCAGCTGCTGGGTGCCTTGGATTTCCAGGCCAAGACATGGGATGGCTTCGCTTTACACAACAGAAAATGAAAAGCAGTTTTGTGTTTCATGTTTCCCCTAAGCTGCAGCGAGGCAGAAAGCAAAGAGTGAACCCAAAGCAGAAAGGAATGAAATAAAAATAAAAAAAAAAAAAAAAAAAGCCAAAAAAACTCAAGGCAGAGTGGGCTGCACTGAAGGTGCTCCCAAAAAGTTGTCAGGAGGCTGCTGAGGGTGATTTAAGTCCCTTAAACTCTTCCCTGAGCGGGGCTGGTGCCTGTTAGTGCTCATTTAGGCTCTGCCTCGGCGGGGTGGGTTTTTTTAGCTCGGTGCTAATTGCTTCCCAATTACTTTGAGGTTCTTCACATGTTCCTGAAGACACTGGGATTGACACTCCCAGCTCTTTGATCCCAGCTACAAAGGGGTCATTTTAGGGGAAAGAACAAGTGRCCAAAAACACAGGCAACAAGGCAGAAAGAAAAAGGGAGCCGATTCTGAGGTAAAAACAGCCTGAAAAGCTGGAGCTGCTGAAGGATTTCTGGAGAATCCAGAGCTGGATAATTTAGATAAATGGGAGCTGACAGGGATTTACTATAAATTTGTCCTYTCTCAGCACTGACATTTTTATCTGTGCTGCCTCTCCCCCAACCCTSGAGCTGCTTTGATGCACAAAGTGCATTAAAAAGGTTAAAAAAAAAAGTACAGTTAATAATAACCCCCCTATTTTACTTCAAACAATCCATGTAGGAATATCTTGTCAGGGTGGATAGTCTGTATCCTTTTGGAACAGCTCTCCTTGGGAATTTTAGGGAAGGACAAGTTTTGTGTCTCTTAGTGCCCAGCCAGCACAGCCTTGGCAGGAGAAACAAGGTTTTCTTTTGGGGTTATCACTGGAATCACAAGGTTTTGCTGTAGGAGCTGCTCAGGAGTCCCTGGGCTCAAGGTGAGCCTGWGGAATTCCCACCTGGGATGGCCACGTGGAGCAGATTCCATTGGAAATGGGGGATCCTGTGGATCCTGGTTCTCCTGGCAGCCCTGCACTTAAATCTCTGTAATTCCTCTCCCAGGTGTGATGCTGCTGGTGCTGCCTGTCCCAGTCCTCCTTTTCCTGCTTTTTTGGGATGGGATTGGGAAGGGGGGCTCAGCTCATCCCACTCCCTCCCCACCCTCTCAGGGGCTCAGCATCCCCACCAAAAATATTTGTGCTTTGCAGGGGGGGCAAACCAATTGAAGTTCTCCTTTCAAGGCAGGAGGGAGGCTCTGTAGGAACCACAGCTCCAACAATYAGAGCCACCCAGCCCTGCCTTTCAGATGAAACCAAACCTTTTTTCTCTTTGTAGCACCACTTGTTCCTTTTATTCCACAGTGCAACACAAACCCCACCATGGAAACTCTGTGGTTCTTCTGTTTCAGAGCTCAGGCTTGTCAAGTTTTCCTCGGGAACTCAAAAACTTGATTTTATTTTTTTCTTGTGGAAAGGAGCAGGGCACGCAATGGAAAAAAAAAAAAACAACCTCCCTTTCTGGTGACTCCTTGTTCATCTCAGGCACTTTGCWGGCTGTCCCATGGCCGTGTCCTGGCATTTCTCAGCGTCTGCTGCCTGGGCTGGTGCCTGGTGCGGGGAGATAGCTGTAAACAGAGCTCTGAGATCATAGGGGAAGGCTGGGGGGAGCCACTTTGTGCACGGCATTGATAAGGCCACAGGAAAAGCCATTAGAGCYGGCCGGTGTCAGTGACCTGTGATAACCACCCTGTCCTACGTGCTAATGGAGCCTGGCCCGAGCCTGGCCCTGGTGGCAGCACTGTGAACTTTGGGAATTGTCACAGAGCTCCCTTAACCCCCTGACCTCCTTTTCTTCCCCGGGAGAAAAGCTCTTGGCTGCCATCAAAGCGGCGGCGCAGAAATCAGCGCGGGCCTGACGGGATCACAGGGCTGGAAATATTCCCCTTGGAAAACAGACCTGGAAAAAGGTGATCGATTTGGAAAAAATGTCAAAAAAAAAACCACCCCGAGCCCAGAAGAGGTCTTTCCTGCCAATAAGCCCTGAGCAGATTCCGTCATCAGCTGAGGGGTAGAGGCGCGGAGCAACAGAGCTTTCCCAGGCTTGGAATATCTCAGAGACTTTCCACGGCCTGGGAGATATCCCAGAGCTATCCAGGCTGGACTATTCCTGGGGGTTCTGGATTTTAGGGCTGGGATATCCTGGGGTATTGGATTTAGGTGTGGGAATATCCTGGGGGGAATCTTGGAATTTAGGGCTGAGGATATCCTGGGTGATTTGCGATTAGCGGCTGGGAATTCCTGGGAGTCTGGATTTAGTCCTGGGAGATTTAGACTTTAGGACTGGGAAATTTATCTCTCCCGCGGCTGTTTGGATTTAGCTCTGATTGTCCCCACTGGGGGAAATCCATGGAATCTGTTTGGTGGTTTGTGGGATCATTCCCTAGGGAGGGATCTGGGGGGGTTCTGGTCTGCCCTCTTATAATGAGGAATGGGGGSGATTTTGGGAAGGAATTCCTGGCTGGGAMATTGGGCAAGGGCTYGGCTGGAATTCCCAGATTRGCTGTGGCTGCCCCTGGATCCCTGGCAGTGCCCAAGGCCAGGCTGGACARTGGGGCTTGGATCCACCTGGGATGGTGGGAGGTGTCCCTGCCCATGGATGGGGCTGGATGAACACATTCCATGATTCCATGGAATCAGCTCTGAGATCAGCCCAGGCTGTTCAGGGCTTTATCCCAGCTTGTGTTGAAAACCTCCCAGAGTCCAGAACCTCTCTGAGAACTTGTCCTGCCCTGCCCTTGTCCCCTGTGCTGCCACTGCTGGGGCACCTCCAGTGCTGGGGCAGCTCTGGAGAGCCCTGGAGGGGCTGGAGCGCTGGAGCTTGGCGCCAGGTCAGGACAGAGCTCGGAGGGGCTGGAGAATCCTGAGGAGCTGGGAAGGGCTGCCAGAATCCCTGAGGGAGGCTGGGAAGGGGCTGTGTAACATCTTCTGAGGGAGCTGGAAGGGGCTGCAGAATCCCTGAGGGAGCTGGGAAGGGCTGCAGAATCCCTGAGGGAGCTGGGAAGGGGCTGCAGAATCCCTGAGGAGCTGGGAAGGGCTGCAGAATCCCTGAGGGAGCTGGGAAGGGGCTGCAAGAATCCCTGAGGGAGCTGGGAAGGGGCTGCAGAATCCCTGAGGGAGCTGGGAAGGGGCTGCAGAATCCCTAGAAGGGGGAAGCCGGTTAGGGGCTGGCGAATCCCTGAGGAGCGGAAGGGCTAGCTGGAGGCAAAGGGAGGCTCAGGGGAGCCTCGGTGGATTATTGGGAATATTCCCCATGGAAAGGGGGGGTCAGGAGTTGGGAATGCCCAGGGAGTTTGGAGTGCCATCCCTGAGGGATTTCAGAGCCTTGTGGATGTGGCACTTGGGGACATGTGGGCACTGGTGGCCCTGGCCCTCTGGGGATTATTCCCACCCAATGATCTCTAGAGACCTTTTCCAACCTTTCCCAATCATTCCATGGTCCTGGCCTTTTCCCCTGGGCTGGGTCACTGAGGAGCTCCTGGCAGTTCTCTGTGGCTCCTCCAGGTCTTTGTCCCAGAGTGGAGCTGGATGTGTCCCAGGACAGGCCTGCTGTGGTCCCCACTTGTCACCAGCTCCCTTTGGGGTGAATCCCTGAGCTCCTTGATCCCGACCCTCTGGAATTGACCACCCCAATAATTATTTATTTATCCAGCTGTGCCTCATCCATACAGGGACAGCACATTTAGATTCAGGAATATTGTGGAAAAGCACATTAAATCCTGGCTAAGTCAGGGATTCTGCTTTCCCAGGATCCCCAAATCCAGCACATCATTGGCATAACTCCTGCTTTAAATATTGTCCTGGTCTCCCACTCCCCTTCTCCTCCATTCTCCTGGAATTCTGTCCAGAGGACTCAGCTCAGGGACTGAAAGTTCTGGAATTCCTCCCATATTTTTTCACCCTTTACTGCACCATTCACCTTTCCCACTCGTTTCCAAGTCTTTTTGAAGGAATTTCAGCACTGAGGAGCTGCTGGATGCAGGAGCTCCCGAGGCCATGGGGATTTTGTTGGAATGTTTCACCTTGTTCAAGGTCCACGCTGAGCCCCCCTGAATTCCAGCCCCGCTCCTCCCGTGTGCAGGCGTGGGAGCTCTTCCCAAGATTTGCTGTTTCCGGGCTTTGGGGCTCAGGAGGGTCCCAGGAATGTTTGGAAAACGCCTCAGCTGCCCAGAGGACTTCTGTGGTGGTGTCCAGAGGGAGATATCTCAAAAATAACAAGTGATAGGGGCGGAAGTGAGTGATCTGAAGGAATTTCCCTGGAGAACGTTGGTGTTCTAAGGTAAAACTCGGGTTTAGCACAAGGGAAATGGTGAATTCCCACTCTTTTCTCATCCTCTGGTTGATGGATTGAAACCACAAACGGAATGGTGGGGTTTGAAGGGACCTTAAATCCCATCTTATCCCAAGGCAGGGCACCTAATTCAGACTGGACAGCTCGTGAAAACTTGGTCCAAGTCTAAATTTGCTGAATTGAAGGTAAAATCAGGAATCTCTGAGCCTTTTCCATGTAAATTTTGAGGATCTCCAAGGCTGGAGGCTGCCCAGGCCTCTCTGCTCCAAACATTTCACCACCCTCTGGGGATTTCCCCCCCTCCATTTCATTAATTTAATTCCTCCTTTTGTATTTATCCCCTTGCTCTGTTTTGCTGAGCATTTCAAGAGGATGCTGGATCATCATGTTCTGGATTCCAGGACTGGATGTGTTCCTCAGCTTCTCCCTCTCTCCTTCCCCAGCTGTCCAGTCTGCTGGGCTGAACTGAAATTCCCCTTTAGGGCTCATTTTAGCTCCTAAAAATGAACCAAAGCCTCTCTCTGTGCATTTTGGGGACATTTAAAGACCAAATCCAACCTGGTGAGCGGTGCCAGTTTTCCTGATTATCCCTACAATTTGAGGTCTGGTGTTGCTCAGCTATGGAATCATGGAAAATGCAGGAATAGGACCTGGATGGAATGGCTGGGATAGGAGATGGAGGAATTGGCCAGGAATAGAGCATGGATGGATGGCAGGAATAGGGGATGGATGGAATGAAGGAATAGGGGATGGATGGAATCCCAGGAACAGGACATGGATGGAATGCAGGATACAGGATGGATGGAATCGCAGGGATAGAGATGGATGGAATGGAACGGTAACCTAGGAGATGGAATGGAATGAGGGAACAAGGACATGGATGAATGGCAGGGTAGGGAGATGGATTGGAATCCCAGGAATAGGCGCAGGATCGAATCCAGGAATTAGGGATGTATGGAATGGCTAGGTAACAGACATGGATGGAATGGCAGGAAACAGGAGATGGTGGAATGACAGGAATAGACATGGACGGTAATGCAGGAATAGACATGGATGGAAATGGCAGAATGGACATGGATGAATAAGGACGAGGAATAGGGGATGGATGCAATGGCAGGACAGACATGGATGGAATGGCAGCAATAGGGATGGATGGAATCCAGGAACTAGGAGATGGATGGAATGGCCAGGAATAGAGGGAGATGGATGGAATGGCAGGGATAGGGATGATGGTGAATGGCAGGAATAGGATTATGGGATGGAATGGCAGGAATAGAGATGGATGGAATGGCAGGAATAGGATATGGATGGAATGGCAGGATAGGACATGGATGGCAAATGGCAGGAACAGGACATGGATGGAATGGCACGAACAGGACATGGATGGAATGGCAGGGATAGGGGATGGATGGAATGGCAGGAACGAGGACATGGATGAAGGAAAGCTGGGGAGGTTTGTCCCTTTGGGTGGAAATGAGGTGTGTCAGACAGGAAACTCTGAGATTGCAAGGAGAGGGCTTCAGATCATAAAATCATGGAATTGCTGAGGTTGGCAAAGCCCTCTGAGGTCACCCAGCCCCTGCCAGGGCCACCTCTGTCCCATGTCCCCAAGTGCCACGTCCACAGGGCTCTGAAATCCTGCAGGATGGGGCCCTGCCAGGACTGCCACAGCCCTTTCTTCCATGAGGAATTCCCCAAATTTCCAACCTAAAACTCCTCTGGCCCAGCCTTGAGGCCATTTCATTCTCCTGTTGTTCCCTGGGAGCAGATTCCTGACCCTCCCAAGTGTCCCCTCCTGCCAGGGACTTGTGCAGAGCCACAGCGGTCCCCCCTGAACCACTTTTCTCCAGCTGAGCCCTCCTGGAAGCTCCGTGGCTCAGCTCAGCTAGCTCACTTATCCCTGAACCTCCGATTCCATAAATAAACCCCAGGGAATTCTCCTGTGCAGCCCAGAAACTCCAGACTTATTTTTATTTTTTGGGGAGGGGTTTTTGGGGGGCTCTGGAGCTGTAAAATCCACACCAGCCCTGTTCCACCCCTCTCCAGCAGGGCTCAGAGCCCAGCTGCAGGCCGCTCTTTTCCTGCCTCTTTATGTTTCTCATCCTAAAGCCCTATAAGCACCGGAGCTGGAAATGATTCCCATCCTGTTGCAATAAATCCCTGGTTTTATGAAGGGTCCCCAAAGCCGGCTGCGACACGAATTCTCCACGTGTTTACAAATATTTGTGCAGGAAAAAAAGGGTGAGCAACGTCCAGGACGGGCTGTGTGACGCATATTCCCCCTGTTTCAGTCCTTTGTTCAGGGAAAACCGAAGCCAGGCTGGATGTGCACAATGAACAAACGCTTGCCGTCGCATTCCAGGGGTGGCCAGAGCACGGGGAATGGGAGAAACTCCCACAAAAAAAAGGGTTTCGGGTCGTGTTGTGGGTGGGAAAGCTCCAAATCTCTGTGTTCGGGGTTGGGGTGGGAAAGCTCCAAAAATTTCTGCACACAAAAGTTTTGGGGATGTTCCAAAGGCGGCGTTGCCTCGGAGAGGGTTTTCCGTGGATCCTTTGGAATCCGCGGGGTTTGGCTGTGGGGAAAAGCAGCTCTTTCATGGTTGTTTGAAGGTGGGAGCTGGAGGTCTGGGGACTTGATTGATCTTCGGTTTCACCTTTTTGTGGGGGCTGAATCATCTCCTCGCAGCCCACGGGGGCTGTGTGGGGAGCAGGGGTTTGGCTCTTCCCTTAAATCCCCTCTGCTGACTCTGTCTTGCCCCGGCACCGTGGTTGTGGTGTGGGATTGAAACCCACGGAATCCTTCAGGATACGAACTTAGTTGGGAAACCAGAGGCTTGAAAAGCTGCTCCTGTTGCATCTTGTCATGTTTTCAGGTATTAACCGAAGGACAAGGGCGGATCTGTGTAAAACTCTTTTATTGGGATGCTCCAGGACGTGTTTTCCACAGGTGTTGGGTGGGAAGGTTCATCCTACCCTGTTTCTAGGCCCTGGAAGCCGCTCCACAGCAGGTTAGACACGGCTTGGAGAAACTTTGTGAATGGAAGGTGTCCCTGTCCGTGGAGGGGGTGAACATTGGGTGCGTCTGTCAAGGTTCCTTCCAGCCCAAGCCATTCCATGGTCCCTGGAGCACATCCAGAAGCTCCACAGGAAGGTGTCCCCCATCCTCACAACATCATGGAAGAAGGTTATAGAGGGAAGCTCTGGAGATCATTGTCCAGCTCTGGAGATCCACTGCCCACTCTGGAGATGCATTCTTCAGCTCTGGAGATCACTGTCCAGGGTGGAGATCACTTCCAGCTCTGGAGATCACTGTCCATCTGGAGATCACTGTCCAGCTCCCCACGGAGCCACAGGGGGTTCTCGAGTCCATGTCCGTTGGGATGGAGCCCACAGCTTCTCTGGGCAGCCTGTCCCCTGGTGGATTCATCCTCCCAGGGAAAAGGCTTTTCCTGGGAATTCCCATGGAATTCCGTATTTCAGCTTTTCTGACACGGTCTGTAGCTCTGCACTTTCTAGCTTCCCTTTAGTGCTGTCCATGGGCTGAGAAGGTCCCTCAGAGCAGTGGAGGCGTCAAGGCGGGCTGGACGTGGCCTGGGCCGTTGCTGAATTTGGTCAGTTTGAATCGATGACTCAGGGCCGTTTTCCACCCTAACTGCTCCGTGTTCCTGGAACTCCCAGAACCATCCAGCTCCTCTGCTGAGATCGGTCCCGTCAGACTCGATGACCTCAGGGCCGTTTTCCACCCTAACTGCCTCCTGTGTTCCTGGAACTCCAGAACCCATCCAGCTCCTGCTGCTGGAAGTCGGTCCCGTCAGACTCGATGACCTCAGGGTGCCGTTTCCACCCTAACTGCTCCGTGTCCTGGAAACTCCAGAACCCATCCAGCTCCTGCTGCAGCTCGGCCGCCACCTCGGCCCTGCTGGTGAAGATGCTCTCCAGCCAGTCCAGGATGCGCTGGTACCGGGAGATGCCCCCGAGCTGCCTGAGCCGGCCTCGGTCAGCCGGGCCACCCCTGACCCTGTGCTGGCCCGGCTCCGTGGCCTCCCCAGGCGCCCTGCGTGCCCGTGGTGGCCGTGCCCGGGCTGTCCTGGCCGCTGGGACGCGTGGCGGTGCCCGGGGCCGGGGGGCCCTGCTCCTCTGCCGGGGACAGCAGCGGCGGTGCCAGCGCGGGCAGCGGCGGCGGCCGGGTCACGCGCGGGACGGGCGGGCGCTGTCACCTCCTGGCCACGGCCACTCTGCAGGGGACACAGGACACTGAGGCTGCCCAGGCTGCTGGGCGAAGGTGTTGTGCCATCTCCAGGGTTGCCAAGGGCTCCGTGCTGGTCCCAGTGTCCATGGGATCTGTGGGGTGGGTGCCCTGGCAGCCTCATCCATGGAGGACTGGTCCTGGCTGGCCCTGTGTCCCAGTGTCCCTGTGTCCCACTGCCCTTGTGTCCCACTGCCCGCTGGGTGTCACCTTCAGCTGCCAGCCCAGCTGCCCCACCTGTGCTTTGTCCCCCGTGTCACACCTCTGCCTGTCTCAGTCCTACCTGCTGCTTTGTCCCTGTGTCCCACCTGACCTGTGTCCCACCTGTAACTGTGTCTCACCTTACCTCGCAGTGTCCACCTGCCATTCCTGTGTCCACTGTGTCTCCCTGTGTCTCACCTCCATTCCCTGTGTCCCACCTGTAGTTTTTTTCCCTGTGTCCCATCTCTGGTTATTCCTGTGTCCCACCTGTGGTATTTCCTCGTTTCCACCTGTACTACTGTCTCACCTTTACCTCCAGTGTCCACCCTGCATTCCCATCCGTGTCCCACTCTGCCATTCCCCTGTGTCCAATCTTTGGTGTTCCTGTGTCCCACCTGTACTCTGTGTCCCACTTTACCTCCCTGTGTCCACTGCTAGTTCCCTGTATCCCATCTCTGGCTGCCCGCTGTCCCACTCATATTCCCTGTTTGCCCACCCTGCAGTTCCCTGGTATTCCCACTTTGTTTCTTGGTCCAATGTGGCTCCTATGCCCACCTTTTATTCCCTGTGTCCCCACTTTTATTCCCTGTGTTCCATTTCTGGTTTTTTCCTGTGTCTCGTTCCCTGTGTCCCATCTGTTATCCCTGAGTCCCATCTTGGTTTTGCAGTCCCGTGTCCTACCCTGTTATTCCCATGGCCCACACCTGTTATTCCCTGTGTCCCAGCCATGATTCCCCCATGTCACACTCTGAGTCCCATCTGGGTTTCCCCCATATCACACCTGTTATTCCCTGAGTCCCATCTGTGGTTTCATCCCATGTCTCATCTGTGATTTCCCCATGTCCCACCTGAGTCCCTGTGTCCCATCACAGGCAGGAGGAGCTGTGTGAAGCAGTCCTTGGCTCATCCATTCCCATCACCCATCCCATCCCATCCCATCCCATCCCATCCATGCCATCCATCCCAGTCCATTTCCCATCCCATCCCATCCCATTCCCATCCCATCCCATCTCATTCTCATCCCATTTCCATTATCCCATCCCATAGATCCCATCCCATCCCATCCCATTATCCCATCCATCCCATTATCCCATCCCATCCCATCCCATCCCATCCATCCATCCCATCCATCCCATCCCATCCCATCCCATCCCATTATCCATCCCATCCCATCCACATCCCATTATCCCATCCATCCATCCCATCCCATCCATCCATCCCATTATCCCATCCCATCCCTGTCCCCCATCCCTCCCTGTGTCCCCTCCTGTCCCCTCCCTCCTGGCCCCTTCTGGGGGCTCGCCTGCCCCTTCCTGGGCTGGGGTTTGGGATTGCCCTCTCGCCACTTCCGTATCCTGAGCCTGCCAGAGATTAGGGTGGGGCTCCTCTGGGGGCTCCTGGGAAGTGCAGCCTCCCGAGGAGGGGGCGTTCCTGGCAGTTCCCGCTCACAAAGCTCTGGGACGCACAGCCCTGTTCACAAGGGGCCTGGGACACCCCTGACAACCAGGGCACTGACTGGTCCAGCTGGAACTGGCTTGGATTTGGATGGAATGTTGAATGGTTTGGAATCACTGGAATTGATTTGATCTGGTTGAATGTTGGAATTGGTTGGAAATTGTTGGAACTCACTCCCAAGGGCAGCCACAGCTGCTCTGGGCACTCTGTGCCAGGGCCTACCCCCACTCTGAGCCAGGATTCTTCCAAGATCCCAGCCAATCTCCCCTTTCGCAGGTGGGGAGCCATTTCCCTGGGCTGCCTGTCCTTGTCCCAGTCCCCATCTCCAGGCTCTGCTGGAAGCCCCTCCAGGCCCTGCCAGGGGCTCTGAGCTCTGCCTGGAGCCTTCCCTTTTCAGCAGGGGAACATTCCCAGCTCTGCCAGCCTGGCTCCAGAGCAGAGGGGCTCCAGCCCCTGCAGCAGCTTCTGGGCCTTTCCTCTGGTGCTCTCTCCAGCAGCTCCACGTCCTCCTGCCTGTTGGCCCCAGGGCTGGGGGCAGCTCTGCAGGTGGTGCTCTCACCTGAGCCAGGGGCACAGGACACAATTCCCCCCTTGCCTTGGCATCAGCCCAGGGCTGAGCAGGGGGGTCTGGGCTGGGCCATTCCAGCCTCATCCAAACATCCCAAAACCCCTCTTCCCAGGGGCTGCTCTCCATCCCTTCCTTCTTCTCTCAGCCTGGATTTGTGCTGATTGGGATTGCCCTGACCCTGGTGCCAGACTTTCCACTTGGTTTTTTCTGCTTCCTGAGGTTCCCACTGTCCCACCTCTCTGGATCTGTCTGGTTGTCCCATTCCCTTTCCCAGAGTCTCTCATTCCATGGCCATTCCCCTCCCAACATCCAGGATGTGCTTTCCACTCCTCAAAGTGTGGACAGCATCCCTAAATCTGGAATTATCTGTTTGGATCAGTTCTTTAGGGCATTTTTTCTGCCTCCAAAAGGGGCACAATCCAAGCTGAGAAAGGGCTGCTGGGACATGACTTCTGTCCCAGTACAGAGGGTGCCAGCTCAAGCTGGATTTGCTTCATAACAGGAGGTTTATTTACGAGTTTGTCCTGTTTTTTGTTTCTCCGCTCCCTGAGTGTTTCCCCCCGTTCTGCCAGGGGAGAACACAATAATAAAGATGCAAAATGTGATTTTTCCAACCCAAACATTTTCACGGCGGAGCTGTGGGAGTGAGCGTGAGGCTCCTGCTGTGCGACAGGGATCCAGGGAGAGGGGAGAACAAAAAAGGGCTTTTGACCTCACATCATCCCCTGGAAACTTCCCCATTTTGGATCTTTTCGGTTTCAGGGAGCCTAAACCCCACATCACTGTGGAAAAAGGGAGGGGTTTGCTGCAGGTTGTGTTCTCTCCCCTACATTTTCCTTCCTCCTCCCTCTGGACCTGCCCTTCATCCTCCTCAACGACTCATCTTGCTTTTCCCCTAACTGGAGGGTATTTTTTTTTGCCCCTCATCGGATGGGAGCCCTGACCAGAGCTTGATAACTCCCTTCCTGGAGCCCTCACACGGAGCTTTCCCCACCAGCAGGGTCCTCCAGGGCTTTCCTCAGGGTGGCCCTCACGTGGAAGGACCCTGTGGGGCTCGTCTATCTGTTTGTTTCCCTGGCAGCTCGTTCTGATAAAGTTTTAATGGATTTTTAAATTTATCATTGAAACAGGCGCGGGGCCGGCATCCGGGCTCCGCTCGTTTTTACACCGGGAAGTGTCGGGGTTGGGATTTTCCTTGGGGAGGGAGGATGGAGGAGAAAGCACATCCCAGGTGTGTTCAGCCTTGCAGGGCACCTGGATGGCAGAACGGAGACCCAAAACCCAGCCTGAAACGTTTGGATAAGGAGGAAATCTCTGGTCGACATCATCACTTTGTGACTTCTTCCAAAGCCTGGCTCGGGCAGGGAGGGAGAGGCCGGCTGAGTGGGAACGGGCTCCACGGAGTTTTCCAGATGAAAAACACAGGCTACTTGTTCAGCCCTGGAGTTTTAGTTCATCTGGAGTTATGGGAAACAGATGATGGCCGGTGCCGGGCCGGGCTCTGACAGATCCCCCATTGTTGAGCCGGGATCCTCCCGGACGTGTGCCGGGAGCGGGGGCCCGGCCAGGCCCAGCCTCCCCTGGGCTGCAGGAGGGGCTGGAGCTCCACGTCCAAGGATTTGGGTCCCCAGGAGGGATTTGCACTGAGGGAAAGGCTGCGTGGGGAGGTTTCTGCTCGAGCGGATTTAATCTGGGCTCCTGGGAATGCCTTGTTGGATGTTCCCTGGGAACAGCTTGGATCTTGTGTGGTGAAGGTGTTTTCGAGGGGTGTGGAGTCATGGGGTGGTGGGGGGGCCTTAAATCCATCCCCATCTCCATCCATGGCAGGAACACCTCCCACTGTCCCAGGTGGATCCAGGCCTGGCCTTGGACACTCAGGGAATCCAGAGGCAGCCACAGCAAATCTGGGGAATTCCAGCCCAGCCAGGAATTCCTTGGCCAAGATGCCAGCCAATCTTCCCTTTCCCAGTGGGAGCCATTCTCCTGGCTCCTGTCCTCTGCAGTCCCTTTTGCTCCCCAGTCCCTCTCCAGCTCTCCTGGAGCCCCTTTAGGTAGCAGGGCAAGCTTTCTATCAAGGCCTTTTTAGGTTCTTCTTCTTCTACAATTCTTTATCTTTCTCCATTCAGTCTTCGCTCCTTTATTCTTGGGAACTTTCTTGGCCTCTGAATGCTGTGGGTCCTAGAATCTGGATTAACCCAAGCAGTAGCATGGCTAGAGTTCTGTCATGAGACTGAGGGTTTCCAATCTTTCGGCGCACTAGAGTACTGAAATAGCATGCCTTCGCCTTTCCGTCGAGTGCGACTTAGTAGAGTCTTCACTTAGCCGTGCTTCTCCCACTCGAATCTATGAGCAGAGTGGTCTATCGTTCCTACAGCTGATAACACCGTGATCTAACATGCCTCCAGGTTGTGTGAAGTCTATAGCAGGAAGAGGATCGGAAGCCTCTTTGTGTAGCAGGCAGATAGGCTGTGTCAGCCTTGCGAAAAATCAGTCTGTGGTCGTGAGAATTGGTCTGTGACATTCCTTGGATAAGGGGATCATAAGTGTCGTGGTCGATGAGGGCAGTGCTTCGGTGGTCCGTCTGAACTTTCTCGACGTGGGGTAACGCAGATAGGCTTAATACCTCTCTCGGGTGTTAGCGTTATGTGATCATCGCCATGGAAGCATGTCGCATGGAGATGCTCTTGGATCTTGGAGCAGTATGGTCAGTGACGAGTGCTTTTGGAAGTCATGCCCGAAGAGTGCGCTAGCTGGGGCTCTGGAATCATTCTTTGGAGCTCAAGTCGGGCAGGAGAGGTTCGAAATCCGAGCGTTGCACAGGTGGAAGCATTCGGTATAAAGATCATAGCGAGTAAACAGAGAAAGGGCTCGTGCGACGACATTCCCTGGATGCAAGGTGCAGGATAGCTGAGTTACCCCCATTCGAGAAGCGGCCCATCCAGTGCCTAAGGTCCCTGCTCATCTCCATAAACTCTATGGATCACAACTCCAGCTGTTGAGCTTGATGGTTTTGTCAGCTGAAACAAAATCCATGACCATGGAAAAGATTTTGGGAAAAGGATGCGAATACTTTGGCTGGCTCCCCAGTGTCCCTGCCCTGCAGGGACCCTCCGGCTGGCTGCTGCCCCTCACGGATAACCTGGGGCTCTGGAATTCTGGGAGAAGCTTTGTCTCCTGTGCTCTTTATTCTGCACCTCTGGAAAGCAGCAGTGCTAGGGGAAAGCCGGAGCTAAGTCACCCTGGGAGAGACTTAAATAGTCCCGCTGGCCCTGGCCAGCTCTTCCCCAAGCCCTTCCTACCCTCCCAGCTGTTTCAAAAGGGAAAGTATGTGAACATCCCAAAAGGCCCCCAAGGGAAACCTGAGGAGGATTGGAGCTGTATACTGTTCCTGCTGGATGAACAAACCTTCTTGGGATTCCCGAGAATTGGCTGGCGGGTGATCCAAACTCGATGTTTTAAGGCTAGGCCAGTGTTACAGTGTTGATCCAAGCAAAGCTGTCTTTATCCTGGGTATGAAGGGGTGGAAATCCATCTTGCGAATTGGAGCAGCACTCCTGCTTGGGAGTGTTCACAGGGGTTCTTGGATGAGGGAAGAGACGAGATCGGAACATCCATGTTTAGAATTGCTTGATTTATTATTTTATGAATATCTACACATTAAAACTATAATAAATGAATAGAAGAAAAAGGTTTAATCAGAAGGCTAAGCTAGCTAAGGAATAGGCAAGAATGATGAACAAAGTTTGAGGCTCTCGGGCCTCTGTGTCTGAGCCAAGCTGACTTGTGATTGGCCATTAATTAGAAAACATACCACCATGGGCCAATCACAATGCACCTGCTTGCATTCCCAATGGCAGCAGGATAATCAATGTTTACATTTTTTTCTTGAGGCCTCTCAGCTCCCAGCGCAGAAAAATCCTAGGAACAGTATTTTTCATAAAAGCATGTCTGCAGACAGGGGTAATTTGAGGAAAAGCTCTTCTGGCTGAGTAGCATGAACAAAAGAAATGATCCAGACTGAGCCCTGCCTCGTTAGTGAACTGAGCAGCAGCAAGGGAGCATGGAAACTTTCCCTCCTGAAAATTCAGGAAAACACATCCCTTGTTAACACTGGAACATCTGAGGGATGGCATTGAAGTGGAATTTGCATCTTGATTACTCGGGAAGATTTAGCTGTTAGCCGCTTGTGTTGTCATGTTAGAACTTCCCTCAGCCTGCAAGAATCCTAAAGATTCCCTGCAGTTGCGAAGGTTTGGGCTTCAACAAGAGACACTTCCTTGCAGCCTGGGGATGCCAGAGCTTGGCCTGAGATTGGACAGACCAGATCAGAAAACAGGAATGTGTCAGTCTGTTGTCCAGCGGAGCAGGGACAGCGGTGGGGGGAAACAGCCTCAGCTGGAACACTTGAAGGATTTCCTCATGGAAAGGGTGTTTCAGCCTCTGAAACTGCCCAGTGGCGGAGTGTGGAGTTCACCAATTCCTGGAGGTAATTTAAATCATGTGGATGTGGCAACTTGGGACAGGGTTCAAGATGTGGCCTCTGGCAGGGCATGGGGATGGTTGGACTCTGATGACTCTCCAGCAGGTTTTTTCCAAACCTAGTGATCCATGGATCCCAGAAGAGGCTGGAATTTTTGATGCTGGGGGCATCATGCGCCAGCAGAGTCATCCTGCATCCAGGGTGTTCTTGTGCCCTAAGGATGAAGGAACATTCCGATCTGCTCCAACCAACAGAGTCCTTCTGCTGTGTCCAGGAAGTTATCTGCATTTCCTCTTGGAGAGCTTACTCTCCTTGTTTCCTTCCCAGAAAATGGCTCTGCGCCTGGGATTCCTGGGTCCGGATCTGCGGAGTTCTGCCTCCCAGTTCTGCTTTCAAAGGTGGAAAACTCCTTTCCTGGAAGCTCACCCGGCCCCTGTTCTTCCCTTGACGGTGACAAAGTTCTTGTTGGAACCACCAGAAGTTTACAGAGCACAGAACCTTGGATAAACCCACGGAACAAAAATCCATTCCAAGGCTATTCCAACTGTCCTGTGGCTCGGTGGTCCTCGCTTCAGGACCTGCTGGAACCAATGCTGGAAAAAAGCTGAATTCCCTCTCCAGGCATTGTTGTGTTTTTTTTCCAGCAGCACCTGGGCTGGTGCTGGCTCTGTGGGGCTGTTCCTGCTGGGACAATTGGGAATTTATGGATGTTGTGCTGTGGCAGGCAGGGTGGCGCTCCTGACGGCTTCCTGGGCACCCTCTGCTCTGCCTCACAGGCCTCTGGCTTTGCTCTGGTGGAGAATTCCATTTTCTGCTGCCTGAATTTTCGATTGAAACTAGGTTCAAACAGTTGTTTTGCAGAGCAGGGTTGGCTGCTGGTTGTCCTGGGAATGTTTGGTGTTTCCCTGTTTTGTCCAGATGGTGAATGGGAATGAGCTGAGAAGCATTGGTTGGCATTTTTGGGAAGTAGTGTTCTATCCCAAGTAGAAATTTAAAGGCACTTTATTCCCCATTTCCATGCCTTTTTCCCATGCAGTACCACGGAATAGAAAGTCCTATTTATTTAATTTGTATTTATTTCAAGAGTGGAGCAAACTCTTATCTCCATCCTTGGAGGGTCAATGGCAGGCTTTGGAGCCTGTCTTGGACCTTGGGATCAGAAACTGGCTCCAGGAGCTGTTGCTCTGGGAATTTGGGAGACAGGCGCTCCCTGACCCTATCGCACCAAACCTCAACAGGCAGTTCTGGCAATTTATATTTCCTCCGCATTTCTTTTTTCCCTCAAATCCTCAATTCCTTGGTTTTCCATCATGCTGCTCAGTGGCAGTTTTCTGTCAATGCCTCTCTCTTTTT
>NDFG01000085.1:139936-172150 GCA_002167245.1 Sporophila hypoxantha
CGCGAGAGATATGGCTTAATTTGGTTTTTCCAAGTGAGGAGCCAAGGAATTCCTAATGGGAGAAAGCTCTGCACTCAAGAGCAGGGCAACAGGAACCTGCCAGGAGCAGGAGCTGGGGGGTTAAAACCCATAACAGGGACAGAAACCAAGAAATTCCCCTTTAAACCCAGTCCTGGGTGAATGGATGGGAAAAAGGCAACAGCAGGGGGATGTGGAGGTGCTGGCAATAAATCCAAGAGGCAGATCCCAGGGCTGGAGTCCAGGCTGGCCAGAGCTGGGGAATGTTCCCATGGAGAAGGGAAAATTTGAATTTGGGATTTCACCTCAGCATCCTAAACAAGGAGCAGGCTGGAATTGGATTTAGCTCCGTGATCCTAAATGAGGAGCAGGCTGGAATTTGGGATTTTCAGATCTAAACAAGGAAGCAGGCTGGAATTTGGGAATCAGCCAACATCCTAAAACAAGGAGCAAGGCTGGAAATTTGGGATTTCAGTCCCTGATCGCTAAAAGGAGCAGGCTGGAATTTGGGATTTCAGCTCCCTGCCCTACAAAGGATTCAGGTCTGGCAGCTCCAGCTGAGGATCTCAGACTCTCAAAACGGCAAAGCTGTGGGCAGAAGCAGGGGGGGCTGGGAAAGCCCTGAAAAACTCTGGCAGGGAAGGTTTTTGGGGGTCCTTGGAAAAAATCCTGGGGAAAAAAAAAAAATACTTTTTGGGGGGCCTCCCTCAAAACCAAAATAAAAGTCTGGGGGGAAACACCACGGGCAGGATGGGGGCAAAATAAAGAACTAGAGGGGCTGGGGGCAGCGGATGGAGGGCCTGGGACAGGATCGGAGGGGCTGGGACAGGGATGGAGGGGTCTGGGCTCTCCAGTGAGGATTGGGAACCAGGGATGCAGGGTGGGTCTCCCAGGCCGTGGTGGGGAGCAGGGATGTGAGTGGTGCTGCACCCAAAGCAGGCAGAGCCAGCCAGGATCCACAAAGGCTGAGCCCAAGTGCTGCTGCTTGCAGCCTCGGGCAGGCAGGAATGTGGATGGGGCCGGCCAAGGACAGCAAAGCAGCTCAGCCCTGCCACAGTCCTGAAATGCACAGGCGCAGGGAAGAAAGCCCCAGGGCACTGCAGGGGAGGTTTGCATGCTCAGAGGTGCCCCCCTGGCAAAGCACTCCCAGGAGATCCCCTCCCAAGGGCTCTCCCAAGCAGAGGGGGACGCCTCACTGGGGCCAGCAGCCTGCCCCAGCCCTGGAAGATCGCCAGGCTGCCCCAGTGCCAGCAGCTTCCTGAACGAGCAGAACGCAGCAGCTCTGCCAGAGCCTGCCTGCCAGGGCTGTGCTGCCCAGGAGGGAGAGGCAGCGTGCTCTCCTCCTCCTCCTCATTGCAAAGTTGCCCAGCTGGAAATGTCCCTGCCTGTTCCCAGGGGTCAGCCCTCCTGGGGCTCTGAAGGATGTGCTCTGTGCCCTAATGGGACCCCAAAGCCCTTCCAACTCCGCACTCCAATTCCCACTCCACTCCACAGTTCCCCTTCCATTCCCATTCCTGGGCCCATGCACTGTCCAGGTTGCTCTCAAGCCCAGAGGGATGTGGGATGCAGAGAAGGCCAGATATCCACCTGGGATGGTCCACCATAGGGGATTGGCCTCATCATGGAATGGAATTGTCCCCACCATGGGATCGGCTGCCATCATGGAATGGAATTGTCCCAACATGGGATGGCTCGCCTGGGAAATGGCACAGCTCAGCCCAAAGGTGGCTGGTCAATGCAAGCACGAGGTGTGGAGTCAGACTGGGGTTAAACTAAAAGGGGTTTGAACAGGGGTTGAACAGGGGTCTGGATTGCTGTGGACAGTGGGAATGGTCCCCATGATGGGTACACACTCCCACGCCAAGGTAAGGAGCAGCTCCTCCCAGGAGTCCTGCGCAGCTCAGCAAGGGACTTGATGGAGGTTTATGAGCGCTTTTTATCAGGCCTCATGGTTCAGCCAGCGCTACCAAGTCCTCTCTGGTCACCCACAGTGGGTTGGAACAATGCCACCTCCCCTGCCCTGCTCACCTGGGCACAGTGTGGTGGACCAACCAATGCTGCTCTGCCATCTCGCTGGCAGCTGTGGAGGTGACAGCCTGTTTCTATCTGTCACATTCTCCTTAACCTAACACAAATCCTGGGTCACAACCCCCCTCCATCCCTTGGCACCAGAGCTGGGCAAATGCCCGCGGGGCTGGCAAAGCGCCCGCCCTGGAGCGCCCCTGGTCTGGCGAAGCCCCACCCGGTCCCAGAGCGCTTCCTCCCCTCTCCAGCCAGCCTGGGCAGGAGCCCATGCCGCGAGCAGCAGCCCACCGGGACAAGGACGAGGCCCCCGGGGCAAAGGACGAGCCCCGCGCCGTGCCACACCGAGCACCTGCCCAGCAAGCCGCGGGCTCGAACCTTGCGATCCCCCCGGGCCCCGCGCCGCCGCGCTGCGCGCCGCGCCACAGGGGCGCGGGGGCCGCGAGTGCCCGCGGCGGCAGGGGCGTGCGGCTCTTGACTGACAGCTCGCCCGGCAATGGGCGGGGGCTGCGGGCCAATGGGGCGCGCGGCACGCGGGAGGGGCGGGGGCGGAGGCGGGGAGCGGGGGGCCTCCGTTCGGCGGATGGGGGGGCGGATGCCGCACGCGGGCAGGAGGTGGCTGCCCGCCGCCGCTCAACGTGTCCCCCGCCCGCCGTCCCCCGCCGCCGGCTGTACCTGCCTCGAAGAAGGCGACTTCCCCAGACTGGAAAGGGGGATAGTCCGCCGGCTCCGCCATCCGCAGCGCACATTTAGAACAGCCTCCCCCGCCGCCCCGGCTCCCGCCCCCCGCCGGCTCCGCGCTTGATTGGCTGCGCGCCAAGCTCGCAGCTGCCGCGGAGCACGCCGGGCCAGGAGTCCGCGGCCACCGCGCGGGGGCGGGGCCGCGCCGCTTCCGGGCAGCCAATGGGGAGCGCGCTGTTGCGCGGCACCATGGAAATTGTAAGTCCGCGGGAAAGGGAGGGGGACGCCCAGAGCGGGGACGGGAGAGAAAGAAGTTTCACCTTAATTGTGTAATGGACTGGAGCTAAATAATGAAACACAGAGAGGAGAAAGCCAAACCGCGCCCGAAAAACCAACCCCAAATGTTACTGGATGACAATTCTGTGAGGAACAGGAAACTCAGGCGCTGGAGTGTGGGGCGCAGGCAGTGGAATGGAGAGGGGAGCTGGGAAGGGGCCATTGGAGATTCCCTGAGGGAGCTGGGAAGGGGCTGAACTCGCTCTGAGGGAGCTGTGGAAGGGGCTGCAGAATCCCTGAGGGAGCTGGGAAGGGGCTGCAGAATCCCTGAGGGAGCTGGGAAGGGGCTGCAGAATCCCTGAGGAGCTGGGAAGGGGCTCAGCCTGGAGCAAAAGGAGGCTCAGGGGGCCCTTGTGGGCTCTGCACAGCTCCTGCCAGGAGGGCACAGCCGGGGGGTCGGGCTCTGCTCCAGGGAACAGGGACAGGAGCAGAGGGAGCGGCCTCAGGGGAGCCTCAGGGTGGATTATTGGGAATATTCCCCATGGAAAGGGGGGTCAGGGATTGGGAATGCCCAGGGAGGTTTGGAGTGCCCATCCCTGAGGGATTTCCAGCCCTGTGGATGTGCCACTTGGGGACATGGGGCACGGGTGGCCCTGGCCCTACTGGGGATTATTCCCACCCAATGATCTTAGAGACCTTTTCCAACCTTTCCCAATCATTCCATGGTCCTGTGCCTTTTCCCCTGGGCTGGGGTCACTGAGGAGCTCCTGGCAGTTGCTCTGTGGCTCCTCCAGGTCTCTGTCCCCAGAGTGGAGCTGGATGTGTCCCAGGACAGGCCCTGCTGTGGTCCCCACTTGTCACCAGCTCCCTTTGGGGTGAATCCCTGAGCTCCTTGATCCCGACCCTCTGGAATTGACCACCCCAATAATTATTTATTTATCCAGCTGTGCCTCATCCATACAGGGACATGCACATTGAGGTTCAGGAATATTGTGGAAAAGCACATTAAATCCTGGCTAAAGTCAGGGATTCTGCTTTCCCAGGATCCCCAAATCCAGCACATCATTGGCATAACTCCTGCTTAAATATGTCCTGGTTCTCCCCACTCCCCTTCTCCTCCATTCTCCTGGAATTCTGTCCCAGGAGGACTCAGCTCAGGGACTGAAAGTTCTGGAATTCCTCCCATCATTTTTTCACCCTTTACTGCACCATTCACCTTTCCCCACTCATTTCCAAGGTCTTTTGGAAGGAATTTCAGCCACTGTGGAGCTGCTGGATGCAGGGAGCTCCGAGGCCATGGGGATTTTGTTGGGAATGTTCACCTTGTTCAGGGTCCAGCTGAGCCCCCCTGAATTCCAGCCCRGCTCCTCCCGTGTGCAGGCGTGGGAAGGCTCTTCCCAAGATTTGCTGTTTCCGGGCTTTGGGGCTCAGGAGGGTCCCAGGAATGTTTGGAAAACGCCTCAGCTGCCCCAGAGGACTCTGTGGTGGTGTCCAGAAGGGAGATATCTCAAAAATAACAAGTGATAGGGGCGGAAGTGAAGTGATCTGGAAGGAATTTCCCTGGAGAACGTTGGTGTTCTAAGGTAAAACTCGGTTTAGCACAAAGGGAAATGGTGAATTCCCACTCTTTTCTCATCCTCTGGTTGTGGATTGAKACCARKARGGAATGGTTTGGGTTGGAAGGGACCTTAAATCCCATCTYATCCCAAGGCAGGGGCACCTAATTCAGACTGGAACAGCTCGTGGAAAACTTGGTCCAAGTCTAAATTTGCTGAAATTGAAGTAAAATCAGGAATCTCTGAGCCTTTTCCATGTAAAWTTTGAGGATCTCCAAGGCTGGAGGCTGCCCAGCCTCTCTGCTCCAACATTTCACCACCCTCTGGGGAATTTCCCCCTCCCATTTCATTAATTTTAATTCCTCCTTTTGTATTTATCCCCTTGCCTCTGTTTTGCTGAGCATTTCCAAGAGGATGCTGGATCCATCTGTTCTGGAATCCAGGACTGGATGTGCTTCCTCAGCCTTCTCCCTCCTCTCCTTCCCCAGCTGTCCCAGTCCTGCTGGGCTGATACTGAAATTCCACCTTTAGGGCTCATTTTAGCTCCTAAAAATGAACCAAAGCCTCTCTCTGTGCCACTTCTTGGGGACATTTAAAGACCCAAATCCAACCCTGGTGAGCGGTGCCAGTTTGTGCCTGATGTATCCCTACAATTTGAGGTCTGGTGTTGGCTCCAGCTATGGGAATCATGGAAAATGGCGAGGAATAGACATGAGATGGAATGGCAGGCGATAGGAGTGGAGGCAAGGCCAGGAATATGGAGCATGGATGGATGGCAGGGAACTAGGGATTGGATGGAATGTGAGAAATGGGGATGGATGGAATCCCAGGAAAGGCATTGGATGGAAGGCAAGGGGATGATGCCAACAGGAGGGAATGGGATGGAATGCTAGGAATAGGAAGATGGTGGAATGGCAACGGAGGATGGAAGCGCGATAGGAGATGCGAATGGAGAGTGAGGGAACAAGGACAGATGGATGAATGGCAGGGATAGGGAGGGATGGATTGGAATCCCAGGAATAGGCTGCAGGATGAATCCAGGAATTAGGGATGGTATGGAATGCTAAGGAACAGACATGGATGGAATGGCAGGAAACAGGGAGATGGTGGAATGACAGGAATAGACATGGACGGATTAAATGCATGCGAATAGACATGGATTGGAAATGGCAGAATGGGACATGGATGATCATAAGCCCGACGAGGAATAGGGGTATGGATGCAATGGCGACGGAACAGGACATGGCCATCTGGATATAGAAGTGCCAGCAATAGGGATGGATGGAATCCAGGAACTGGAGATGGATGGAATGGCCAGGAATAGAGGGAGATGATGGAATGGCAGGGATAGGGATGATGGCTGTAATTGGCAGGAATAGGATTATGGGATGGAATGGCAGGAATAGTAGATGGATGGCAATGGCAGGAAATAGGATATGGATGGAATGGCAGGATAGGACATGGATGGCAATGGAGGAACAGGACATGGATGGAATGGCACGAACAGGACATTGGATGGAATGGGCAGGGATAGGGGATGGATTGGAAATGGCAGGAATCGTAGGACATGGATGAAGGAAAGCTGGGGAGGTTTGTCCTTTGGGTGGGAAATGAGGATGTGTCAGACAGGAACTCTGAGATTGCAAGGAGAGGCTTCAGATCATAAAARCATGGAATTGCTGAGGTTGGKAAAGCCCTCTGAGGTCACCCAGCCCTGCCAGGGCCACCTCTGTCCCATGTCCCCAAGTGCCACYTCCACAGGGCTCTGAAATCCCTGCAGGGATGGGGGCCCTGCCAGGACTGCACAGCTCTTTCTTTCCATGAGGAATTTCCCCAAATTTCCAACCTAAACCTCCTCTGGCCCAGCCTGAGGCCATTTCCATTCTCCTGTTGTTCCCTGAGAGCAGATCCTGACCCTCCCCAAGTGTCCCCTCCTGCCAGGGACTTGTGCAGAGCCACAAGGTCCCCCCTGAACCACTTTTCTCCAGGCTGAGCCCTCCTGGAAGCTCCTTGGGCTCAGCTCAGCTGAGCTCAGCCTATCCCTGAACCTCCATCCATAAATAAACCCCAGGGAATTCTCCTGTGCAGCCCAGAAACTCCAGACTTATTTTATTTTTTGGGAGGGGGTTTTTGGGGGGCTCTGGAGCTGTAAATCCACACCAGCCCTGTTCCACCCCTCTCCAGCAGGGCTCAGAGCCCAGCTGCAGCCGCTCTTTTCCTGCTCTTTATGTTTCTCATCCTAAAGCCCTATAAGCACCGGGAGCTGGGAAATGATTCCCATCCTGTTTGCAATAAATCCCTGGTTTTATGAAGGGTCCCCAAAGCCGGCTGGACACGAATTCTCCACGTGTTTACAAATATTTGTGCAGGAAAAAAAGGGTGAGCAACGTCCAGGACGGGCTTGTGACGCATATTCCCCCCTGTTTCAGTCCTTTGTTCAGGAAAACCTGGAAGCCAGGCTGGATGTGCACAATGAACAAACGCTGCCGTCGCATTCCAGGGGTGGCCAGAACACAGGGAATGGCAGAAACTCCCACAAAAAAAAGGGGTTTCGGGGTTGTGTTGTGGGTGGGAAAGCTCCAAAATCTCTGTGTTCGGGGTTGGGGTGGGAAAGCTCCAAAATTTCTGCACACAAAAGTTTGGGGATGTTCCCAAGGGCGGCGTTGCCCTCGGAGAGGGTTTTCCGTGGATCCTTTGGAATCCGCGGGGTTTGGCTGTGGGGAAAAGCAGCTCTTTCATGGTTTGAAGGTGGGAGCTGGAGGTCTGGGGGACTTGTGATCTTCGGGTTTCACCTTTTTGTGGGGGCTGAATCATCTCCTCGCAGCCCACGGGGGCTGTGTGGGGAGCAGGGGTTTGGCTCTTCCCTTAAATCCCCTCTGCTGACTCTGTCTTGCCCCGGCACCGTGGTTGTGGTGTGGGATTGAAACCCCACGGAATCCTTCAGGATACGAACTTGTTGGGAAAACCAGAGGCTTGAAAAGCTGCTCCTGTTGCATCTTGTCATGGTTTCAGGTATTAACCGAAGGACAAGGGCGGATCTGTGTAAAAACTCTTTATTGGGATGCTCCAGGACGTGTTTTCCACAGGTGTTGGGTGGGAAGGTTCATCCTACTTTTGTTTCTAGGCCCTGGAAGCGCTCACAGCCAGGTTAGACAGGGCTTGGAGAAACTTTGGGGGWATGGAAGGTGTCCCTGTCCYTGGCAGGGGGTGACARTGGGTGGTCTTCAAGGTTCCTTCCAGCCCAAGCCATTCCATGGTCCCTGGAGCACATCCAGAAGCTCCACAGGGAAGGTGTCCCCATCCTCACAACATCATGGAAGAAGGTTAGAGGGAAGCTCTGGAGATCATTGTCCAGCTCTGGAGATCACTGCCCAGCTCTGGAGATCATTCTTCAGCTCTGGAGATCACTGTCCAGGTGTGGAGATCACTGTCCAGCTCTGGAGATCACTGTCCAGCTCTGGAGATCACTGTCCAGCTCCCCACGGAGCCACAGGGGGTTCTCAGGTCCATGTCCCATTGGGATGGAGCTCCACAGCTTCTCTGGGCAGCCTGTCCCCGTGGTGGATCATCCTCCAGGGAAAAGGGCTTTTCCTGGGAATTCCCATGGGAATTCCTGTATTTCAGCTTGTCCTGAGCACGGTCTGTAGCTCTGGCCTTCTCAGCTTCCCCTTTGGTGCTGTCCATGGGCGAGAAGGTCCTCAGAGCAGTGGAGGCGTCCAAGGCGGGGCTGGACGTGGCCTGGGGGCCGTGCTGGAATTTGGTCAGTTGAACTCGATGACTCAGGGCCTTTTCCACCCTAACTGCTCCCGTGTTCCTGGAACTCCCAGAACCCATCCAGCTCCTCTGCTGAGATTCGGTGTCCCGTCAGACTCGATGACCTCAGGGCCGTTTTCCACCCTAACTGCTCCCGTGTTCCTGGAACTCCCAGAACCCATCCAGCTCCTGCTGCAGCTCGGCCGCCACCTCGGCCCTGCTGGTGAAGATGCTCTCCAGCCAGTCCAGGATGCGCTGGTACCGGGAGATGCCCCCGAGCTGCCTGAGCCCGGCCTCGGTCAGCCGGGCCACCCTGACCCTGTGCTGGCCCGGCTCCGTGCCGTCCCCAGGCCGGCCCTGCGTGCCCGTGGTGGCCGTGCCCGGGCTGTCCTGGCCGCTGGGGACGCGRGGGCGGTGCCCGGGGCCCGGGGCCCTGCTCCTCCTGCCGGGGACAGCCAGCGGCGGTGCCAGCGCCGGGGGCAGCGGCCGGCGGCCGGGGTCACGCGCGGGACGGGCGGGCGCTGTCACCTCCTGGGCCACGGCCACCTGCAGGGCACACAGGGACAGTGAGGCTGGCCCTGGCTGCTGGGGAAGGTGTTGGGTGCCATCTCCAGGGATCTGCCAATGGCTCCGTGGTGGCTCCCAGTCTCCCATGGGATCTCTGGGGTGGGTGGCCCTGGCAGCCTCATCCCATGGGAGGACTGGTCCTGGCTGCCCTGTGTCCCAGTGTCCCTGTGTCCCACTGCCCTTGTGTCCCACTGCCCCTGGGTGTCACCTTCAGCTGCCAGCCCAGCTGCCCCACCTGTGCTTTGTCCCCTGTGTCACACCTCTGCCTGTCTCAGTCCTACCTGTGCTTTGTCCCCTGTGTCCCACCCGTACCTGTGTCCCACCTGTACCTGTGTCTCACCTTTACCTGCCAGTATCCCCCCTGCCATTTCTTGTGTCCCATCTCTGGTTGTTCCCTGTGTCCCACTTATATTTTGTTCCCTGTATTCCACCTACCATTCCCTGTGTCCCACCTGCCATTTCTTGTGTCCCATCTCTGGTTGTTCCCTGTGTCCCACCTGTGGTTATTTCCCTGTTTCCCACCTGTAACTGTGTCTCACCTTTACCTGCCAGTGTCCCACCTGCCATTCCCTGTGTCCCACCTGCCATTCCCTGTGTCCAATCTCTGGTTGTTCCCTGTGTCCCACCTGTACCTGTGTCCCACCTTTACCTCCCTGTGTCCTACCTGCAGTTCCCTGTATCCCATCTCTGGCTGCCCGTGTCCCACTTGTATTCCCTGTGTCCCACCTGCAGTTCCCTGTATCCCACCTTTGTTCTTTGTGTCCCACCTGTGGCTCTCTATGTCCCACCTTTTATTCCCTATATCCCCACTTTTTATTCCCTGTGTCCCATCTCTGGTTTTTTCCTGTGTCTCGTTCCCTGTGTCCCATCTGTTATTCCCTGAGTCCCATCTGTGGTTGCAGTCCCGTGTCCTACCCTGTTATTCCCCATGGCCCACCCTGTTATTCCCTGTGTCCCAGCCATGATTCCCCCATGTCACACCTGAGTCCCATCTGTGGTTTCCCCCATATCACACCTGTTATTCCCTGAGTCCCATCTGTGGTTTCATCCCCATGTCTCATCTGTGATTTCCCCATGTCCCACCCGTGAGTCCCTGTGTCCCATCCACAGGCAGGAGGAGCTGTGGGAAGCAGTCCTTGGCTCATCCCATCCCATCCCATCCCATCCCATCCCATCCCATCCCATCCCATCCCATCCCATCCCATCCCATCCCATCCCATCCCATCCCATCCCATCCCATCCCATTATCCCATCCCATCCCAATATATCCATTCCCATCCCATCCCATTATCCCATCCCATCCCATGTCCCCCATCCCTCCCTGTGTCCCTCCTGTCCCCTCCCTTCACCTGGCCCCTTCTCTGGGGGCTCGCCTGCCCCTTCCTGGGCTGGGGTTTGGGATTTGCCCTCTCTGCCATCTCGTGATCCTGAGCCTCAGAGGGTTGGGGGATCCTCTGGGGCTCCTGGGAAGTGCAGCCTCCCGAGGAGGGGGCGTTCCTGCAGTGTCCCAGGTCACAAAGGGCTCTGGGCACAGCACAGCCCGTGTCACAAAGGGCCCTGGGACACCCTGACAACCAGGGACTGACTGGGTCCAGCTGGAACTGGTTGGATTTGGATGGAAATGGTTGGAATTGGTTGGAAATCCCTGGAATTGATTTGATCTGGTTGGGATTGGTTGGAATTTGTTTGGAAATGTGTTGGAACTCACTCAAGGGCAGCCACAGCTGCTCTGGGCACTCTGTGCCAGGGCCTGCCCCGCTCTGAGCCAGGAATTCCTTGCCAAGCTCCCAGCCCAATCTCCCCTTTCCCAGTGGGAGCCATTCCCTGGCTCCTGTCCCTGCAGGCCTTGTCCCCATCCCTCTCAGCTCTCCTGGAGCCCCTCCAGGCCTGCCAGGGCTCTGAGCTCTGCCTGGAGCCTTCCCTTCTTCCAGGGGAACATTCCCAGCTCTGCCAGCCTGCTCCAGAGCAGAGGGGCTCCAGCCCTGCAGCAGCTCCGGGCTCCTCTGGGCTCTCTCCAGCAGCTCCAGTCCTCCTGCTGTTGGCCCCAGGGCTGGGGCAGCTCTGCAGGTGGCTCTCACCTGAGCCAGGGGCACAGGGACACAATTTCCCACCTTGCCTTTGGCATCAGCCCAGGGCTGAGCAGGGGTCTGGGCTGGGCCATTCCAGCCTTCATCCAACATCCCAAACCCCTCTCCCAGGGCTGCTCTCCATCCCTTCCTTCTTCTCTCAGCCTGGATTTGTGCTGATTGGGATTGCCCTGACCCTGGTGCCAGACTTTCCACTTGGTTTTTTGTCCTTCCTGAGGTTCCCACTGTCCCACCTCTCTGGATCTGTCTGGTTGTCCCATCCCTTCCAGAGTCCTCTCATTCCATGGCCATTCCCCTCCCAACATCCAGGATGTGCTTTCCACTCCTCAAAGTGTGACAGCATCCCTTAATCTGGAATTWTCTGTTTGGATCAGTTTTTAGGGATTTTTGCCTCCAAAAGGGGCACAATCCAAGCTGGAGAAAGGCTGCTGGGACATGACTTCTGTCCCAGTYCAGAGGGTGCAGCTCAAGCTGGATGTGCTCAGAACAGGAGGTTTATTTACGAGTTTGTCCTGTTTTTGTTTCTCCCTGCTCCCTGAGTGTTRCCCCCCGTTCTGCCAGGGGAGAACACAATAATAAAGATGCAAATGTGATTTTTCCAACCCAAACATTTCACGGCGYAGCTGTGGGAGTGAGCTGAGGCTCCTGGCTGGGACAGGGATCCAGGGAGAGGGGAGAACAAAAAAGGGCTTTGACCTCACATCATCCCCTGGAAACTTCCCCATTTTTGGATCTTTTCGGTTCTCAGGGAGCCTAAACCCCACATCACTGTGGAAAAAGGGAGGGGTTTGCTGCAGGTTGTGTTCTCTCCCCTACATTTTCCTTCCTCCTCCCTCTGGACCTGCCCTTCATCCTCCTCAAGGACTCATCCTGCTTTTCCCCTAACTGGAGGGTATTTTTTTTGCCCCTCATGGATGGGAGCCCTGACCAGAGCTGATAACTCCCTTCCTGGAGCCCTCACACGGAGCTTTCCCCACCAGCAGGGTCCTCCAGGGCTTTTCCTCAGGGTGGCCTCACGTGGAAGACCCTGTGGGGCTCGTCCTGAATCTGTTTGTTTCCCTGGCAGCTCGTTCCTGATAAAGTTTTAATGGATTTTTAAATTTATCATGAAACAGGCGCGGGGCCGGCATCCGGCTCCGCTCGTTTTTACACCGGGAAGTGTCGGGGTGYGATTTTCCTTGGGGAGGGAGGGATGGAGGAGAAAGGCACATCCAGGTGTGTTCAGCCTTGCAGGGCACCTGGGATGGCAGGAGACCCAAAACCCAGCCTGAAAACGTTGGATAAGGAGGAAATCTCTGTCGACATCATCACTTTGTGACTTCTCCAAAGCCTGGCTCGGGCAGGGGAGGGAGAGGCCGGAGTGGGAACGGCTCCACGGAGTTTTCCAGATGAAAAACACAGGCTACTTGTTCAGCCCTGGAGTTTAGGTCAGCTGGAGTTATGGGAAACAGATGATGGCCGGTGCCGGGCCGGGCTCTGACAGATCCCCCATTGTTGAGCCGGGATCCTCCGGAGCGGTGCCGGGAGCGGGGCCCGGCCAGGCCCAGCCTCCCCTGGGCTGCAGGAGGGGCTGGAGCTCCACYTCCAAGGATTTGGGTCCCCAGGAGGGATTGCACTGAGGGAAAGGCTGCGTGGGGAGGTTTCTGCTCGAGGGATTTAATCTGGGCTCCTGGGAATGCCTGTGGGGATGTTCCCTGGGAACAGCTTGGATCTTGTGTGGTGAAGGTGTTTCTGAGGGGTGCTGGAGTCATGGGGTGGGTTGGGTGGCCTTAAATCCCATCCCCATCTCCATCCATGGCAGGAACACCTCCCACTGTCCCAGGTGGATCCAGCCTGGCCTTGGACACTCCAGGGATCCAGAGGCAGCCACAGCAAATCTGGGAATTCCAGCCCAGCCAGGAATTCCTTGCCAAGATCCCAGCCCAATCTCCCCTTTCCCAGTGGGAGCCATTCCCTGGCTCCTGTCCCTGCAGGCCTTGTCCCCAGTCCCTCTCCAGCTCTCCTGGAGCCCCTTTAGGTACAGGAAGCTGCTATCAGCCTTTTTAGGATCTTTCTTCTAAAATCTTTCTTTTCAGATCTTCCCCTTTTCTTGGGAACTTCTTGGCCTCTGGAATGCTGGGGCCTAATCCTGGATAATCCCAAGCAGGCTAAGCCAGGGGCTGAGCTTTTCTGTCATTGCAGCATCTGAAAGGTTCAACCTTTCCTGGGCAGCCAAGGAGCTCCTTTCCCTTTCCTCAAGAGGATTTTAGATCCAGCCCATTCCCATGGGGAAATCTGGGAGCAGGGAGGGCTTCTCAGTGTGGGACAGGTGGATCTGAGAATGCTCAGGTTGCTGAGAAGTTTTCAGCAGGAATGAAGGGGATCTGGAAAAGCCTCTTTGTGGCAGGAGAAGGCCCTGTGTCTGTCCTTGGATCAGTGGCAGGAGAAGGGCTCTGGAACATTCCTTGGAGCAGTGGCAGGAGAAGGCCTTGGAACATTCCTTAGTTCAGTGGCAGGAGAAGGCTCTGGAACATTCCCTGGAGCAGTGACAGGAGAAGGCTCTGGAACATTCCTTGGAGCAGCGGCAGGAGAAGGCTTCTGAACATTCCTTGGAGCAGTGACAGGAGAAGGCTCTGGAACATTCCTTGGAGCAGCGGCAGGAGAAGGCTTCTGAACATTCCTTGGAGCAGTAACAGGAGAAGGCTCTGGAACATTCCCTGGAGCAGTGGCAGGAGCTGTTCCATTCGGGAAGGGCTGGATCCGTGCCTGGTCCTGCTCATCTCCATAAACTCTGGACACATCCACTGTTGCTTGATGGGTTTTGTCAGCTGAAAACAAAATCCATYCCATGGAAAATTGGGAAAAGGAGCGAATCTTTGGCTGGTCCCCAGTGTCCCTGCCCTGCCAGGGACCCTCCGCTGGCTGCTGCCCCTCARGGATAACCTGAGGGCTCTGGATRTTGGGAGAAGCTTTGTTCCTGTGCTTTTCCTGCCCTCTGGAGCAGCAGTGGCTGGGAAAGCCGGAGCTGTCACCCTGGAGAGCTTTAATGTCCCTCTGGCCTGGCCCAGCTCTTCCCAAGCCCTTCCTCCCTCCAGCTGTTCAAAAGGGAAAGTTGGAACATCCCAAAAGGCCCCCAAGGGAAATCCTGGGGAGGATTGGAGCTGTTCTGTTCCTGCTGGATGAACAAACTTCTTGGGATTCCGGAGAATTGGGGTGATAGATCCAAACTCGATGTTTTAAAGGCTGGCCATGTGTTCAGTGTTGATCCAAGCAAAGCTGTCTTTACCTGGGATGAAGGGGTGGGAAATCCATCTCGAATTGGGGCAGCACTCCTGGCTTGGGGTGTTCACAGGGGTTCTTGGATGAGGGAAGAGACGAGGATCTGACTCCATGTTTAGAAGGCTTGATTTATTATTTTATGATATATATCACATTAAAACTATATTAAAAGAATAGAAGAAAAGGTTTAATCAGAAGGCTAGCTAAGCTAAGAATAGCAAAGAATGATAACAAAGGTTTGTGGCTCGGGCTCTGTGTCTGAGCCAGCTGACTGTGATTGGCCATTAATTAGAAACATCCAACATGGGCCAATCACAGATGCACCTGTTGCATTCCACAGCAGCAGATAATCAATGTTTACATTTTGTTCCTGAGGCCTCTCAGCTTCCCAGGAGGAAAAATCCTAAGGAAAGGATTTTTCATAAAAGATGTCTGCGACAGGATAATTTGAGGAAAAGCTCTTCTGGCTGAGCAGCAGAACAAAAGAAATGATCCAGACTGAAGCCCTGCCCTCGTTAAGTGAACTGAGCAGCAGCAAGGACATGGAACTTCCCTCCTGAAATTCCAGGGAAAACACATCCCTGTTCACACTGGAACATCTGAGATGGCATTGAAGTGGAATTTGCATCTTGGATTACTCGGAAGATTTGCTGTAGCCGCTTGTGTGTCATGTTAGAACTTCCCTCAGCCTGAAGATCCCTAAAGTTCCCTGAGTTTGGAGGTTTGTGCTTCCACAYAGACACTTCCCTTGCAGCTGGGATGCCAGAGCTTGGCCTGGATTGGGACAGACCAGATCAGAAAACAGGGAATGGTGTCAGTCTGTGCTCCCAGGGAGCAGGGACAGCGTGGGGGGAACAGCCTCAGGCTGGAACATTGGAAGGATTTCCTCATGGAAAGGGTGTTCAGGCCTTGAAACTGCCCAGGGCAGGGGTGGAGTTCCCATTCCTGGAGGTATTTAAAATCCATGTGGATGTGGCACTTGGGACAGGGGTCAGAGGTGGCCTTGMCAGGGCTGGGGATGGTTGGACTRGATGATCTCAGCAGGTTTTTTCCAAKCMTAGTGATTCCWMGATCCRAGAAGAGGCTGGAATTTGATGCTGGTGGGCTCTGGCCAGCAYAGTCTCCTGCTCCAGGGTGTTCCTTGTGCCCTAAGGATGAGGAACATTCCSATCTGCTCCACCAACAGAGTTCTGCTGTGTCCAGGAGTTCTGCATTTCCTTGGAGAGCTTCTCTCCTTGTTCCTTCCCAGAAAATGCTCTGCCCTGGGATCCTGGAGGTCCTGGATCTGCTGAGTCTCCTCCCAGTTCTGCTTTCAAAGGTGGAAAACTCCTTTTCCTGGAAGCTCACCCTGCCCCTGTTCTCCCTGAGTTGTTGACAAAGTTCTTGTGGACACCAGAAGTTTACAGAGCACAGGAACCTTTGGATAAACCCATGGAACAAAATCCATCCAAGGCTATTCCAACCTGTCCTGTGGCTCGGGGRGTCCTCGCTCCAGGACCTGCTGAGAACAATGCTGGAAAAGCTGGAATTCCCCGTCCAGGCCATTGTTGTGTTATTTTTCAGCAGCACCTGGGCTGGTGCTGGCTCTGCTGGGTGTTCCTGCTGGGACAATTGGGAATTTATGGATTTGTGCTGTGGGCAGGGCAGGGGGCGGCTCCTGACGGCTCCTGGGCACCCTCTGCTCTGCCTCAGAGGCCTCTGGCTTTGTCTGGTGGAGAAATTCCATTTTCTGCTCCTGATTTTCAGTGAAARGAGGTTCAAACAGTTGTTTGCAGAGCAGGGGTTGCTGCTTGTTGRGTCCTGGGAATGTTTGGTTTTCCCTGTTTTGTCCAGATGGGTGAATGGGAATGAGCTGGAAGCATTGGTGGCATTTGGGAAAAGGTTTCTATCCCAAAGTGAGGAATTTAAAGGGCACTTTATTCCCAGTTCCATGCCTTTTCCCATGCAGTACCAAGGAATAGAAATTCCTCTTTATTTATTTTTAGTATTTATTTTCAAGAGTGGAGCAACTCTTGATTCCATCCTTGGAGGTCAATGGCAGGCTTTGGAGCCCTGCTTGGACCTTGGGATCAGAACTGGCTCCAGGYGTGTCTGCTCTGGAATTTGGAGACAGGAGCTCCCTGACCCTTCCACCAACCTCWACAGGCAGTTCTGGCAATTTTATTTCCTCCAGCATTCTTTTTTCCCCTCAAATCCTCAATTCCTTGGTTTTCCATCATGCTGCCAGTGGCAGTTTTCTGTCAGGGGTGGCTTTGTCCTGCAAAAAGAGGAGAAACCCTGAGCACGTCCAAWATTTGGTTTTCAACTCCTGGTCCCCACATTCCAGCTGTTGCTTTCATGGTGATTCCCTGGAAAGAAGGGAAAAATCCTGGTTTTGTCTCTCCCCTACAGCAGCAGGTCAGAAGGAGCATGGCATGGGCAGCTGGGGAACACCAGGATCAGGATCTCTCTGAATTCCTTGGATTTAAGTGGGGAGAGTGGATTCCTCCCCTCCACATCACATAGGCTGTAAAAATGTCCCATTTCTCAGCAAATTGGGGTTTCCTGCTTTTGGGAAAAGTGGAGCATCTGGAAAAGGGACTGAAGTGGGAGGAATCCTGGGATGGATCTCAACTCCATCCGAGCCCTTTACATCCCTGGGATGCCCTTTTGGGATGGAACCTCCTCCTTTTCTGTCCCAACCCCGGCTCAGAGGTTGGGTCAATTAACGCTTKATTAGGAGCTGGGAAGGCTCTGGCAGGACCTGGCTGCTCCAAAATCCCTTTGGGAAGGCGTTCCATGGATTAACACTGTATTCCAAAGCTGGATTCCCAAAGCCAGGCTGGTTACTCAGGTTGTTTTCCCTCTTCCAACGCTGCTCCCTAATCAGATTTGTCAGGAGCTCTGGGGACAGGACAGGACAGGACAGGACGGGACAGGGACAGGACAGGACGGGACAGGACGGGACAGGGACAGGACGGGAAGGACCTTCCCGGGTCACTGCAGGGCCACGCTCTGGAGCCACACCAACACAAACACAGGTGGCCCTGGCCAAGGAGCTGAGCCCTGGCACCCCATAATATGTGGGGAACCCATCCCACGTGTGGGGATGATCCCAAAGCTCCAGGATACCCCAAACCCCCTCTGTTTTGCCCCATCCCTGCCCCTCTCTCCCAATTCCCCCGCCCCGTTCCACGGCTGTGCTGCCGGGCTCGAACATTAGAGGGCATCTCCTCCTCACGCTTCCATTCGTTATTTATTTTCGGTGTGTTTTGTTTTACTGCAGTGGGGCCTGTCCTTAAAAAGCCAGGAGAGCCTTTTCCCCGCTGTGCAGAGCAGCCAGATGGGAAGTGCAATATCCCGCTGCTGCCCCTCATTACCGGGCCCTCGGAAAAGCTCCCCCCTTCCCACATGTGACCATATTAAAGTGGCCTTTGCAGCCTTTTCCCCCATATAAAACTGTCTTCACTCCTGCGGTCCGGGAGTTAAAAGGGAACTCCAGCTGCAGGCAGGAGGCTGAAATTAAAGGCTTTGCCCTGGTCTAAATGGAAAATGGATATTGCTTCCCATATCCAGGGCTGGGAACAATGGGGCTGCGGCTCCGGGCAGGGGTAATGGCCTGCTTTGCTGGGAGGAAGGAGCAGAGGGGAAGGGGGAAAAGGGGGAATCTCACCTTTTTCCCTCCTGGTTAACTCTTGCATGGCTGGTGGGGAGCAGGAGAAGCTGAGCAAGGAGCCTGGGACCAGCAGTGGCTTTTGCAGCAGAGCTGAGGCAAAGCCTCCAGCATCTTCCCCTGGAGAGGACAGGGTTTGAAGCAGTTCCTCCCGGAGAGAATGGGGTTTGAAGGAGAGAACAGGGTTTGGAACAATTCCCCTTGGAGAGAATGGGATTTGAAACAATTCTACCTGGGGTTTGAAACAATTCCCCCCAGAGAAAATGGGATTTGAAACAATGCCCCCCAGAGAAAATGGGATTTGAAACAATTCCACCTGGGGTTTGAAAAAATTCCCCCTGGAGAGAATGGGATTTGAAACAATTCCCCCTGGGGTTTGAAACCGTTCCCCCTGGAGAAAATGGGATTTGAAACAATTCCCCTGGGGTTTGAAACCATTCCCCCTGGAGAGAACTGGGTTTGAAACAATTCCCTCCAGAGAAAATGGGGTTTGAAACAATTCCCCCCAGAGAACAAAGTTTGAAACAATTTCCCCCAGAAAAAAATGGGATTTGAAACCATTCCCCCTGGAGAGAATGGGGTTTGAAACCCTTCCCCCTGGAGAGAAGGGGGTTTGAAACTATTTCCCCCAGAAAAAATGGGGTTTGAAACCATTTCCCCTGGAGAAAATGGGATTTGAAACCCTTTCCCCTGGAGAAAATGGGATTTGAAAAATTCCCCCTGGGGTTTGAAACAATTCCCCTCAGAGAAAACAGGGTTTGAGGCAATTCCCCCTAGAGAAAATGGGGTTTAAAACCATTCCCCCGGAGAGAAAGGGGTTTGAAACAATTCCCCCCAGGAGAGCAGGGTTTGAAACAATTTCCCTGATAAATTGATGTCCGTGTGCTCCCTGTWATCCCTGTGTTCCTTGTCCACGTGTTCCCTGTTGTCCCGAGCAGGCCTGGCCAGGAGCTCGGACTCAGTGGGTCTGGAGAGGTCCTTYAATCTGTTGGACCAAAGATTTCAAACTTTTTTTTTTCCCCTCTTGCTTTTTCTTTGTACATTTTTGTTGCTTTCCAAGTTGGCTTTAAATGAACTTGTCCAAGCCAAGCATGGGAGAGAGGGACAGGAGAGTTGGATCTTCCATGGACTCTTCTAGGTGGGATTTCTGAGGCCCTGCCTGGTTCTTGGTGATTTCATGGAATCATGGAATYATTTGGCTTAAAAGGGACCTTAAATCCCATCTAGTGCCACTTCCACTGRCCCAGGCTGCTCCAAGCCSTGTCCAASRTGGCCTTGGACACTTCTGGGATGGGGAGCCACAACCTCTCCTGACCTCTGGAGACTCCTTTCCTTTGGGATCACCTTTGCCTGRGCTTCTTGGCCTCCTTCCTCTTCACCAGGCCCCAAAGAATTTATTTTTGAGTACATAACAGAAGGGAACCAAGCCCTGAAGTACCCAAAATGCAAAATGGGGATTTGCTGCCTGAAGAAGGAACGGGTGGCTGCTGCTTTTTCCAGGACACAGGTCGAGGTCAGGGCTGGGTGGAGGAGACCAAATCCTGCCGGGCTGGCAGGAGAGGCCTCTTGCAGCCACTCTCTCTTCCCCCCACGCAATTCCTGCTCCACTTCATCTCCGTGTTTTCGGTATCGAGGGGGTGTTTACAGTCAACAAACAGGAGCCTCCTTTTTTGATCCCAGCTTTCCCTGCCGAGCACCTGCGAGCGCGTCCCTGCGCTCCGTGAGATTTGTTGGGAATATTTACATTTTCCAAGAGGAGCATCTGCTCGGGAGTCGGACTCTTTGTGCCTCATTAGTGGCTACCAGGCTTCTCTTATCTGCACACATCTCCGGGGCATGTCAGGATCATTTTCTGAGCTGCTTTTCTTGGCAGCTCTTTCCTCACTGGTGGGAAGCTCCTGGTGTTTGGTGAAGTGCTTGACCCTAAAAAAAAAAAAACAACTGCTTGTTTCAGCTGGTTTTGGGGTGAAAAAAGGGTGATTMGTAAGGTTTTAAAGGTTCTGTGCTGCTTTTGGTAAGATGTGTCCATCCAAGCTGCTGCGCTGAGCTGTTGAGCCATTGGGGTTGGMTTTGGGGTATTTCCATGGAATTCCAGGGTTGTGAGGGGGGAGCAGGGATGGGTTCCAGGTTGGACGGAGTGGGTTTTTAGCATGAATGTGTTGTTTGGCACTTGCAGGCAAATTAAAATGGAGCCCTGAGCTGGGGCTGTCTCGGGCAGGTGAGGGTGACACAGCCCAGGGCTCTGCTCACGGTGTGAGGGGAAGGAAATCCTGATTTTTATTGGAAGGAGACTGGAATTGCCTAAACCGTGACTAAACCCCCCCAGAAATGGAATTTTGACCCCAAGTCTGGCCTTTTCTCCTCTCAGGACATGGGAGGGGGTTGGTGGTCAGGGCCTTTGGAGCCCAGGCTGGGAGATGGGTGCTGTGTGGGATAATCAGAGGCTCCAGAGCCCTGTGCAGCCTGGTGAGAAAGGATGGGGCCACCATCTCCCAGGATGGGGCCACCTGGGTGGGCAGGGACCTCAGGAGGGCTCCAGTCCAACCTCCTGCCTGGAGCTGGGAGATCAGACTGGGTTTCTCAGGGGTTTGTCCAGCCTGGCCTGGAAGGGTTCCAAGGATGGAGATTGGGATCCAGCTTTGGGAYTTTCTTTCTGCTGCTTGGTGGAATCACGGGGTATTCTGAGTTGGATGGGACTCACAGGGATCCAGCCCTGGAGGGAATCATCCAGAAATCAAAACCCACACCAGGGTGATATCAGCACCCTGCTCCAACCAYTCTCAGGGATTTTTATTGTTCTCCTTGTGGAAAAACTTCCTGTCTACCCAAAATTCACATCTTTATCCACAGAAGAACTCCCAGACCAGTGGTGCCCAGTTTGTGAGGGGTTCAAGGTTTCTCCCTTTCCATGAGGGATGGTTGGAATTTGTCCTTTTGGATGTCACCATGTTGGGCTGTTCCTCCAGCCTGCCCAGACCTCTCCAGGCYTTGGCTCTGCCTTGAGTCTGTCAATTTTCAGCAAATTTGGGGACATCTGCAAAGTGGAGAGACCTTGTCCAGGGCTCCTGCAGATCTTTGGTGAGAATGTGGAGGGAGCAGGTCCCAGAATTCCTGTTATTCCCAATCCCACTTGCTATGGACCCCTTGGAAAGCTTTTCTGGTTGTCCCAGGCCAGGTTGGACATTGGGCTTGGAGCAGCCTGGGACAGTGGGAGGTGTCCCTGCCATGGCAGGGGTGGCACTGGGTGGGATTTAAGGTCCTTCCAACCCAAACCATTCCATGATTTTAGTGGTGTTACACTGAAAAATCCAGGTGGGTGCCGGGTTTAGGATTCTCTAAGCATGGAATTAAAGCCAGGTTCATCCCTGGTTATTTAAAGCAGAGCTGCAGGGATGGGACTGAGCTGCTCTGTGGGGTGGGGGGTACAAAAACCTRCTCCAGTGGATGTAAAATTGGGCAGTTCTGGTAAATTTGGGCTGTGTCCATGGATTGATTTCCCTGGTGTCAATAGATCCACAGCAAACTGGCACAACCTGGGGTTTCCCAGGAGGAYTCTTCTCAGCAGACCTTGCAGCACATCCCCTTCCTTGCTGTCTTCGTGATGGGATTTTAATGGAAGAGCTCAGAGGATTCACTGATTTTTAGGGAATGATTAATGATGTTCCAAATGGGAAAGGTTTGGGATGGCTCAGGCAGTAATATCCCATGGGAATGTTGGGTTATGGATACCCTGTGTTATCCAGGTAGGAGATATGTGAAGGGCACAAGGTGCATTTCTGCTGCAGGCTGAGGAGAAGCTGTGCTCCAAACCATTGTCATCCCAATTCCCAAAGTCCCATTTCCCTGGGCATTGTGATTATTCCTGGAGAATAAAACCAGGAGCTGTGTAATCCCAGCTCGCTTGGCTCTCAGCTCCYCGCTGCTCCCGAATCCCGAAACATTTTTGGGTTTGTTCAGCTGCTGTTTTTGCTTTCTTGTGATTATCCTCTGTTTTCCCTTCTGTGGTGTTCATCCCCGCTGGTAATTATCCCCCTCTCCCTGCCAACTCTGTGAACTCCGGGGCTAATTTGAGCAGGAGAGTTCTGCCCGGTAATTTTACAAATATGAGGRGTTATTGAGGGTTTTTCCTGGACCYGTGATTACAAGGAATGGGTCCTTTGGGAGCCAGGAATCCTTTGGATTCCTCTGCTCCCTCGGAGGGGTTGGGAGCTGGGTGAAGCTGGAATTAAAGCTGGATGGAAAAGGAGCAGCTCCTCTGCCCAGCACCGGTGCTGGGTTCCATGGAATGGCTGAGGCTGGAAAAGCTCTCCAGGACTGAATCCAGCTGTTCCAAGGCCACCACTGACCGTGTCCCCAAGTGCCACATCCACAGGGATGGGGACTCCAAACCTCCCTGGGCACTCGCAGTGCTTGACCACCCTTTCCATGAAGGAATATTCCCAAWTATCCAACCTAAACTTTCCCAACAGACCCTTTCCTCTTGTTCTCTCAAACTGTGAGAGAGGAGCAGCCCTAAAACACAAATCCCACCTGGAGTTTCATCTGGATAGCCCAGAAAACTCAGGATCTCATGGTTGGCTCTGGAATACTCTTGGTCTGGTCGATGTGTTCATTTGGTTTTTTGCTTTTTTGGGTTTTTTTAATCCAGAGGAAAACAGGATTCAGGCATGGAATTCAGAGGAGTAATGGATTATCTGGAGACCTGAGAAGATGAATAGTCCTAAACAGATCAAATGTGGGAAACTGGGTGGTCTGAGCTCAAACTGCCACGAAGAGGAAGAAATATTTTCCATTTTGAGGAGAATGTAATATGGCAGCAGTGGGAATATCTGGGGAGATGAGGGAGGAATGCACTTAGGAGAGAGGGATGGAACTGGGAGGATGAAAAATMGGAGCAGGGTCACGACAGGGGTTGTGGGGAGGATGAGGTTTTTGTTGGAGGAACCTCTTGTGAGAGAGTCCCTGATTCCTGGGGCAGCCAGAAATGGCTCAGGAAGGAGAGCCCAGGGAGCAGTGCCGTGAGGGGATGGGTTTGGTCACACTGGCAGGTCCCTGGGCCATAAATTTTGGGGAAACTGCTAAAAATGTGAATAGGATTCTCTGYTTTTCTTTTTGGGAATGGTTTCAAAGGAGCAGATTTGCTGCTCCTTCCCTTCTGCTGCAGTTCCCTTTGTTGGGTTGCAACGAGGAGGTGGCACCCAGAACCTTCRGAGGCTGAGGAGAATCCAGCCAAGGATGGGAGTCAGGTTCTTGTGGGGCCTTCCTGTGCCATCTCCAGTCCAGCTCTGGTCACTTCTGCTTCTCCTACCTGTGGAAAACACTTTTTTCCTCTGGAAGAGATTCCAGAGTGATTTTAACTTTCAGAGGTTGTGGTGAAGCTGCTCTGAGTGCTTCACCCTCCTCAGAGCCATGGGTAAAACCAGGATGGAGACTCGGCCTGGGATTTGTCCCTGTGGGGAAGGAGCTGAGGAGTGGGGCTGGGAATTTTGGTTCCTGTGCTTCCCTGAGCCCCAGGACCTGGGGAGCTCCCTCATCCTGTGGTGCTCCCGAGGAGCTGGTGGGGAAAAACCCCCATGGGAATGGTGGGGAGCTGCTGGAGAGAGCCCAGAGGAGGCCCTGGAGCTGCTGCAGGGCTGGAGCCAGGCTGGGAGAGCTGGGAATGTTCCCCTGGAGAAGGGAAAACTCCAGGGAATCCTCAGAGTGCCTGGAGGGGCTCCAGGAGAGCTGGAGAGGGACTGGGGACAAGGCCTGCAGGGACAGGAGCCAGGGAATGGCTCCCACTGGGAAAGGGGAGATTGGGCTGGGATCTTGGCAAGGAATTCCTGGCTGGGCTGGAATTCCCAGATTTGCTGTGGCTGCCCCTGGATCCCTGGCAGTGCCCAAGGCCAGGCTGGACACTGGGGTTTGGATCCACCTGGGACAGTGGGAGGTGTCCCTGCCCATGGATGGGGTGGAATGAGGAGATCTTTCAGGTCCCTCCCCACCCAAACCAGTCTGGAATTCTGTGGAATTGGGTTGGACACGGCCATGGTGGGACACTGGAAGTGCAGACGGGTGTGAGGTGGCTCCTTGTCCTTTCTTTCCTGAAGGAAAGTGTGGATGAGCAGGCAYGGTCCTGGAGCTGTGGGATGAGGGATCAATGCCAGCTCTGCCTGGATCTGGTGCAGTCTCAGCAGAAACCTCCAAAATTTACTCCTATAATTGGTCTGAGGCCTCCTGCTCTGATGAGCTGCTCTCGGAGATTCCAACAAGTCCTTGAGGCCACCACAAAACATTGGGGAAACGGCAGCTTCTGTGAGTCCAGTGATTAATTAATTACTCATTAACTTCAGGGGATGGTGCACCATGAATGAGGGGTTTGGTGTTTGAGTGTCCAACCATGGTCCTGCTGCTGCTGGTGGTGGCTCAGCCTCGCTGTGCTCCTGCCTTTGATGGTGCCACATGTTCATTTATTAAAGAAATGGTTGAAAAAACACCTTCAGTTTTGAATTTGCCCCAAAAATTTGCCCCAAAATTCAATTATTTAAGTAATTTCCTCCAGCTTAGTGAGTGGCTTCACTCCAAGCTGTCAGTGATGGCGCCAGGGCTGGGTTGATGAGGATGGAGATGATCAGGGGAAATTGTGCTGCTCATTGAGGTTTGGAGAGCCAAGGCCCAGCAGAATTTAATAAATCCCTTTGGTTTTGGTCCCTCAGTGGTGGGGTGGGAGTGGGACAATCCCTTTTTCCATGGTTTTCCTGTGGTGGAGAYGACATGGACAACACCAGGATTGTGAGAATCACCAAAATTCAAGCCTTGGAGAGGGGCTCAAAGGGAGGTGGCTGCTCCCTGCAAGGAATTTATCACTTTTTAACTTKAGGCACCACCTAATTTTATCTCTTGGTTTGAGAAAATTGTAATAATTCTCCTCTTTTTGGGTCTCACCTGTAGATCCCTGATTTCTGCCTTGGGATCCTTCCCTTTCCTGATGGAAACAGCTTTTGGGAGTGTTGGGAACACCTGACAGGGAAATGTTGGTTCACAGTTTCTGGTTCTAAAATCTCTCTTAAAATACCAAATTCTCATAGATTCACYTTGGTCCTGAACCTGATTACAGGGGAAAAGCTGGGATTTGTGATCCAGKTTTGCCAGGGTGGCTGGATGTGCCCGGGATGGATCAGGAGCTGCTCATCCTGAACCCCCTGAGACTCAGCCAGGACAAAAAGCAGAATTCAAGGACAAAATCCACATTTAAAATCTCCACATCCCTTTGCAGTGCACCTGCACAGCTGCAAGGTGGTTTTGGGGATGGATTTGAGCACCTAAAAAGGTTTTGAGGGTGGATTTTAGGACCTTAGAAGGTTTTGGGGGATGAATTTTAAAACCTAAGAAGGTCTTGAAGATGGATCTGAGTACCTAAAAAGATGTTTTAGATGGTCTTTAGGACCTAAGAAGGTTTTTTAGATGGATTTTGGAACCTAAGAAGGCTTTAGGGGTGGATTTTAAGACCTGAGAAGGCTTTTTGGATGGATTTTTTTCACCTAAGGAGGTTTTGGGGATGGATTTTTCTACCTCCAGAAGGTTTTGGCAATGGATTTGAGCACCTAAGAAGTTTTTTGGGGATTGATTTTTCTACCTAAGGAGGTTTTGGGGATGGATTTGAACACCGAAGAAGGTTTTGGGGGTGGATTTGAACACCTAAGGAGGTTTTGGGGATGGATTTGAGCACCACAGAAGGTTTTGGGAATGGATTTGAGCACCTAAGAAGATTTTTGGGGATTGATTTTTCTACCTAAGAAAGTTTTGGGGGTGGATTTTTGCACCTAAGAAGGTTTTGAGGATGGATTTTTTCATGTAACAGAGTTTTGAGGATGGATTTTAGGATCTTCAAAGGTTTTGGGGATGAATTTGAGCACCTAAGAAGTTTTTTTTTTTGATGGATTTTAGGACCTAAAAAGGTTTTTTGGATGGATTTTGACACCTTTGGGAAGGGCAGAATCAGGTGGGAGAGCTCTGGGCACATCCCTGGGCTGATTCCTGCCGGAGCCTGGAGCTGCACTTGGAGAAAAGAAGGAGCAAGTCAGGCTATGGCTCCTCACAAGCCCTTGGTAGCTGAGGGCATCCCGAGGCAGCCTGGTTGTATAATGCCACAACAGCTGGAGAATCATTAAATTACCATCAGGTTTTGCTTTTAATTAATTTATTTTCTGGAGAGGAGCAGGTTGACAGCTGGTGCCTCGCTCAGGTGATATTTGTTGTTGCATGTTGTTTGTTTTGTGAATTCTAAATGAGGCTGAGTTGGGTTTTTTGTTGTTTTTTTTTTCCTCTCCCTTGGCTCCCAACAGTTCAAAGCAAGACGTTGTCCCTTCCCTGAGATGTTTGTGATCCAATTTCAGACAGAAAACAGGGAGGGTGTGGAGGAGGGAGGATGGGCAGGGATGAAACATCCAGGCTGGATGGCCTGGGGGCTCATCCTTGGCTTCTGGGGAGCTCCAGGATGGGGATGCTGAGGTGGAGCCTGGTTTGGAGCAAAGATCACCCCAGAGGGGCCACTCAGAGCCCAGCCCAGGGGTGATGGCCGTGGAAAGGGGTCAGCTGTGGGGAGGGAAATCCTCTGGACACTCAGAGCCACAGCAAGCTGGGAAAAATGAGCTGCAGAGTTTGTTTCTCCCAATGGTGTGGAGTGGTCTTGAGGTGTGCCCCAAACACACTCTGGAATTCTGCACCCAAAAAACATTCTGGAATTCTGTACCCCAAACACATTCTGGAATTCTGCACACAAAACACATTCTGGAATTCTGTACACAAAATATTCTGGAATTCTGTACACAAAACCCATTCTGGAATTCTGTACACAAACACATTCTGGAATTCTCTACCTCAAACACATTCTGGAATTCTGTAACCCAAACACATTCTGGAATTCTGCTCACAAAACCCATTCTGGAATTCTGCATCCCAAACACATTCTGGAATTCTGCACCCAAAAAACATTCTGGAATTCTGCACCTCAAACACCTTCTGGAATTCTGTGCACAAAACCCATTCTAGAATTCTCTACCTCAAACACACTCTGGAATTCTGCACCCAAAAAACATTCTGGAATTCTGCACCCCAAACACACTCTGGAATTCTGCACCCAAAAAACATTCTGGAATTCTGCATCCCAAACACATTCTGTAATTCTGTAACCCAAACACACTCTGGAATTCTGTACAAAAAACACATTCTGGAATTCTGTACACAAACACATTCTGGAATTCTGTACACAAACCCATTCTGGAATTCTGCACCCAAAAAACATTCTGGAATTCTGCACCCCAAACACATTCTGGAATTCTGTACACAAAACACATTCTGGAATTCTCTACCTCAAACATTCTGGAATTCTGTACCCCAAACACATTCTGGAATCCTGCACCTCAAACACATTCTGGAATTCTGCACTCAAAACACACTCTGGAATTCTGCACTCAAAACACACTCTGGAATTCTGTACCCCAAACACATTCTGGAATTCTGTACAACAAACCCATTCTGGAATTCTGTACACAAAACCCATTCTGGAATTCTGCACCCCAAATACCTTCTGGAATTCTGTGCACAAAACACACTCTGGAATTCTGCATCCCAAACACATTCTGGAATTCTGCATCCCAAACCCATTCTGGAATGCTGTACCCCAAACACATTCCGGAATTCTGCCCCCCAAACATCTTCTGGAATTCACAGAATCCCAGGAGGGCTTGGTTGGAGAGACCTTCTGAGCCCATCCATGGGTAGGGAATCCTCCCCTGTCCCAGGGTGCTCCAGGACCTGTCCAAGCTGGCCTTTACTTCCCCCTGTTTGTGTCTTTGGTGTCTTTTGGCCCCTCATTCTCTTTGCTGACACCACCACTGGTTGTTCCATGGAGCAATAAATCCAATATTTGTCCAAATTGTGGTTCAGAAATCAGCTGAGGGATACGTGGATCGCTCTCCAGGAACTGGCATGGAAAAGATTCCTCGTACCTGAGCACTTAGGGTTGGAGACTCGTGGTGTTCAGATCACACTCCTTGGTGCCTACTTGATTACCTTGAATGGAATTGTGGGGAAAGTTCTCACATTTGTGCTGGGGGAACACAAGGTTGGACATTGAATGTGCGGCTGGGGGTGCAGCAGGGCCAGGGCAGTGCCCTTGCTCCCCTGTGCTGCACTGCTGGGACCTCAGTGCTGGGCAAGCTCTGGAGAGCCCTGGAGGGGCCTGGAGCTTGCGCCAGGCAGGGAAATAGAGCTTGGAAGGGGCTGCAGAATCCCTGAGGGAGCGGGAAGGGCTGCAGAATCCCTGAGGAGCTGGGAAGGGGCTGCAGATCCCTGAGGGAGCTGGGAAGGGCTGGCAGAATCCCTGAGCGATCTGGAAGGGGCTGCAGAATCATCGAGGGAGCTGGGTAAGCGGGCCTGCAGAGGTCCTGAGGAGCTGGGAAGGGGCTGCAGAATCCCTGAGGAGCTGGAAGGGGTCTGGAGAATCCCTGAGGGAGCCTGGGAAAGGGGCGCAGAATCGACTGAGGAGCTGGGAAAGGGGCTCAGCCTGGAGCAAAAGTGAGTGCTCCAGGGGCCTTTCGTGGCTCTGCACAGCTCCTGCAGGAGGGCACATCCGGGGGGTTCGGGCTTGCTCCAGGGTAAAGGGACAGGAGCAGAGGAAGCGGCCTCAGGGGAGCCTCAGGTGTGGGATTTGAGTGGAATATTCCCCATGAAAGGGGGGTCAGGGTTGGGAAATGCCCCAGGGAGGTTTGGATGTGCCATCCCTGAGGGTGTTCCAGCCCTGTGGATGTGGCACTTGGAGACAATGTGGCACTGGTGGCCCTAGGCAGTGCTGGGCATGGTTGGACTCCCAGATCTCAGAGGGCTTTTCCAACCTCAGCGATTCCACGGTTTACATTCCAAGTGACCTCTTCCTGCACATCCTGAGGGCTGCAYTGACCCTTTCCTGTTTTCCAGGGAGCCCGGGAGACCTTTGAGAGCTACTACAGGAAGCAGAGGAGAAAACAAGCGCGGCTGGTGCTGCAGCCTCCCTCCAACATGGTCAGTCTGTCCTGGAACCTCATCCCAGGCTCCTGCTGCCCCTGGCTCATCCCTAAAATCCCCCCTTGCCCTCGGCCACCTGGGTTTTAACCTCTGCTCCCTCTCTCTTTGTTGCAGCATGAAACTTTAGATGGCTACAGGAAGTATTTCAATCAAATTGTAGGGTAGGTGTTCCTTTTATACACGGCCCTGCTAAAAATGGGTGGCCTGGGCTGCTSAGGAGCCCAGAAAAACCAGGAGAGGAGGGAATGTTGGTATTTTTGGTGGTCCTCAAAGCCAAAACAGGACAAAAAAAGAGTTGGTTTGTGCTTTTTAAGTGTTGTAAAGTGAATTTTATCCACTTTGCTGTGTCACTGGGGGAGAGCGGGGAGGGACCTGCCAGCTCTTGTAGCTGTCTGTGAATTTCTGTGAATTTCTGGGGTTTTCTATGAATTTTTGGGGATTTTCTATGAATTTCTAGGAATTTCTAGGATTTTCTATGAATTTCTATGAATTTTTATGAATTTCTGGGAATTTCTGGGATTTTCTATGAATTTCTATGAATTTTTATGAATTTCTGGGAATTTCTGGAATTTTCTCTGAATTTCTGGGCTTTTCTATGAATTTCTAGGAATTCTTATGAATTTCTGGGAAATTCTGGGGATTGCTTGGAGTTTCTGGGAGTTTCTGGGGATTTCTGGGAATTTGAGGATAAATGATCCCTGTGGATTATGTTAATCTTCTTGCCCCGCTAATGACATGAATGGGCTCTCTGCCTTAATGATTCTGAAATATTTAACAATTATCCTTTAATTATTTTCCTGCTGGAGGAGGTGATTCTCTTTTCCCCAGAGCTGCTTTTTTGTCACGCTCAAATTTGAACAAAAATCTTCCCAAACTGAGCTCTGAGAGGAGAATTCCAAAGGCTGCTGATCCATAAAAATTGGACAGGATTTGTTCTTTTTTCAGCTAATAATGAGAATCGTTTCAATACCTAATTACAACCACCASAAATTCCACATGTGCTGCTCCCCTCGTGCAGCTCCCTGCTCGTGGCCTGGATTTCCTTGGAAAAAACCACCTGGAAATTCGTGTGTCACCATTTAAAATGGCCACTCTCACCCTCATTCCCTGGAAAACACTTTGTTTTTTTGGAGCAGCAGAATTGATAATTGGAGATTGGAGCAAATTGATTGTCTGGAAATTTGGGAGCARGTGGTGGGGCTGGGTGGGAGAGGGGATTTCCCCTGGAGTTCCAACATTTTTCCTTGTACTTAAAACATTTTTCCCTGTAGATAAAGCATTTTTCCCTGCAGATAAAGTGTTTTTCCCTACAGTTCCAACATTTTTCCCCTATACTTAAAACATTTCTTCCTGCAGATAAAGCAGTTTTCCGTGTACTTAAAATATTTTCCCCTGCAGATAAAGTGTTTTTCCCTGCAGAGAAAGAAGTTTTCCCTGCAGATTAAGCATTTTTTCCCTGCAGATTAAGCATTTTTCCCTGTACTTAAAGCAGTTTTCCCTGCAAATAAAGTGTTTTTCCCTGAGGATAAAGGGGGAAGATAAAGTTTTCCCTATACTTAAAGCATTTTTCCCTACAGTTCCAACATTTTTCCCTGTACTTAAAGCAGTTTTCCCTGCAAATAAAGTGTTTTTCCCTGAGGATAAAGGGGGAAGATAAAGTTTTCCCTATACTTAAAGCATTTTTCCCTGCAGATGAAGCAGTTTTCCCTGCAGATAAAGCATTTTTCCCTGCAGATAAAGCGTTTTTCCCTACAGTTCCAACATTTTTCCCCTATACTTAAAACATTTCTTCCTGCAGATAAAGCAGTTTTCCGTGTACTTAAAATATTTTCCCCTGCAGATAAAGTGTTTTTCCCTGCAGAGAAAGAAGTTTTCCCTGCAGATTAAGCATTTTTTCCCTGCAGATTAAGCATTTTTCCCTGTACTTAAAGCAGTTTTCCCTGCAAATAAAGTGTTTTTCCCTGAGGATAAAGGGGGAAGATAAAGTTTTCCCTATACTTAAAGCATTTTTCCCTGCAGATAAAGCAGTTTTCCCTGCAATAAAGCAGTTTTTCCCTGCAGATAAAGCAGTTTCCCCTGCAGATAAAGCAATTTTCCCCAGTTGTGATGGGATTGCTGCTGGCTGCAGCAGAGTTTAATCCGTGGTTCTTGTGGGAATAACGAGGTGGGGAACCCGTGGAGGGGGAATTCTGCCTTTGTGTACACACAGAGCGGCACAGGGAGGGCTTTCCCTCCCTCCTCCAACCCAGAGAAATTAAAAATGAGGGAATAAAGCGCCTGGAGCTGCCTGGATTTGACAAATCCCCCAAACCCAGACCCYCGGGTGCTCCACCCTCACCCTCACGGGCTCGGGGTGTCCTTTGTCCCCTCAGATGTGAAGTTTTGGTGGCGTTTTCTGCGTTTCAGGTTTTTRGTGGTGGAGGATCACATCCTGCACACCACGCAGGGCCTGGTCAACCGGGCCTACATTGATGAGCTGTGGGAGATGGCCCTGTCCAAAACCATCGCGGCCCTCAGGACCCACTCCGTGAGTAAAAGCCCAGCAGAGCTCAGCTGTTGCTTGACTGTCCTTGACATGCTGCAATTCTGCCTTTTTTCCCCCCTCAGGATTCTTTGTTTTCCCTCTTTTCCAATGAGTGTTTAAAAGAGAGACACAGACACGCAGATAATTCTCTTTCTCTGGGGTTTTTTTAGCCTCTTGGTTGGCTGCATTTTTCTACCACACTTGATAATTTGAAGAGTAAAACGGTGGTTTTTGTGTTTTCATCATTATTTAATCCAGAATTTTTGAGGAGCACCAGCAGAGGGAGTGGATTTGTCCCAGAAAACTTGGGGGAGAAAAGCATCTTTTTGGAAAAGCATGACCTTGTCTGATACAGCATCAGAGAATCCCAGGATGGTTTGGGTTGGAGGGGACCTTGGAGATCATCTTGATCCCTTAAATTTCATGGCTGAAAAATGGGCTGGAAATGAGCTAAAATTGGGCTGAAAATAGGCTGAGAAATGGTTTAAAAATGGGCTGGAAATAGGCTGAAAATGGCCTGAAAAATGGGCTGGAAAATGGGCTGGAAAACCAAATTCAGAGAGACAGAACCCCAGGAGAGAGCCAGGAGCACCTTGGGAGGAAATATGGGAAGAGAAGGACACAAACACCAGATTTGGAGCATCCTGGTGCAGGGGAAGGAAGTGGAACCAGATGGGATTGAAGGTCCTTTCCACCCCACACCATTCCATGGCTCTTCCTGCACCTGGGTCTCTCTGGGATGAGGGACCCCAGAAGATTCCTGGTGTTCTCCAGCCC
>NDFG01000085.1:176264-203423 GCA_002167245.1 Sporophila hypoxantha
TTCCTGGCCTGGCTGGAGCATTCCAGATTTTGCTGTGGCTGCCCCTGGATCCCTGGCAGGTGCCCAAGGCCAGGCTGGAATCACTGGGAACGGCAGTAGGGTGGTCCCTGCCATGATGGCGTGACACTGGATGCGGATTTAGGGTCCCTTCCACCCAGCCCATTCCAATGGTTCTGTTGCCCTCACTCCATTCCACTGAGCTGTGCTTGCTTTGGGCTATCCCTGGCTGGCTGCTGCTGCATGGGAATTTGGGATCCCCCTTAGCCTGGCACCAGCTCTGGGAATCTCCGCCCCTTAGCAGGAAAACTTGCCCTCGACACTTGTCTCCCTGACTCTTCTTTTCTTCTCCCAGAAATATCCTTGACTCGGATAACTACAGCCCCATCCCGGTGTCWAATGAAGAAGTTTATAGGAAAATCGTTGGGCAGTTCCCATTCCAGGATGCTGAACTTGAAAAGGTAAATCTGGGAGTGGGGAGAATGGCCTGGCCTGGCCTGGCCTGGCTGCTGGGGCAGGAGAACCTCACACCCTTTGTGGGCATTGAAAGGATCCAAAAGAACCCAAATCAACCCCTCAACCCAAATKAACAATAAAAGAGAAAGGAAAACAATGGGAAAGAGCAAATATTCCTCCCATGGGGTGCATTTCCTGGTGTGGATGAGGGAAGTGGGATTTGTGTTCCTCTCAGAGTGTTCTGTCACACAGATAGAAACATCCACTTCCACTGGCATTTTATTCCCATTTTATGGACCCTGGGATTGACCTTTGWTGGTTTTAGTCTCATATTTAGAGAWAAAGAGCCCAAAAAAGTGGTGGTTCTTGGCCTTTGCACGAGCGTGTGCTTGGAAAACCAAAGTGTGTCCAGATGTTRCCCAAATCCTAAATCCACACCTGGCAGGCAGCAAATCCAACCCTGGTGATCCCAGTCAGGGGTTCAGGTTTCTGTGTCCTGCCRCAAAATTCAGTCCTGGGGTTCAGCTGCTCCCTGCTCCTCCCAGCTCTGAGCGCTGGGGGTGAAAACTGGGAAAATTTGGGGTTGGAAAATCCATTTGCTCCTGGTTTTTGGGGTCGTTGGGCAGCACCTGGGGGAGGTGAGCAGGAAAACACCTCGTGCATGGTGGAGGAGGAATTCCAGGTGTTCCTGAGGAGGGAAGGAATGGCCCCAAAGCCCTCCTGCTCCATTTGTGATTATCTCCTCTCCCCCTTGGCTGAAGTGTTGATAAAATCCGGGCTAAATCCCAGAATTGCTTTGCCTGCCTGGGAGAGCCCTCCCTGCTGTCCCTGCCCTCCCTCTGGAGCTGCTCTCCCCCTGTTTTCCAGCAACCCTTCCCAAAGAAGTTCCCCTTCTCGGAGTTCGTGCCCAAGGTTTACAGCCAGATCAAGGAGTTCATCTACGCCTGCCTCAAGTTCTCCGAGGACCTGCACCTCAGGTGGGAAAAACGTTTTGCCCTCAGAGGGCTCAGCTGAAACTGGAAACATGGAAGCCTGTCCAGGCTGGAATAAAAGGTGGCTCTTGGAAGCTGGAGGATTTTGGCTGGGGACACGTCTGCTCCCTGCTAGGAGGAGATCCCCCATGGGGGATTGGGTTTGGGTGTGGGGGGAAAACTTTGGGGATCATCTCCAAAACCGCGATCCACTTGGACAAAAACTTCCATTGGTGGCCCAAGGCTTCCTGTCCAAAGGCCTGAACCTTGGGACGTTTCTTCAGGGAATTTCCACACTCCTAGGACAAAAAGTCCGTCAGTGTGGGGGGCTGTTTCCTCTGAAGGTGTGGTTTCTTGGAATCATGTGTTTCTTTTAATGAATTAAATTGAAAAACGGGGATGTCTGGAAGGAGAGGGCTTGTTGGTGGCCCACTCATCACCAGGGGGCCTGCTGGAAAACATCTGTTTCTGATTCCCCCCAGGCCTCCCCTCCAAACAGCTCCCCCAAGGGAATGGGGAAATCCTGGTGGTTTTCCATGGAAGTGTTCCTGGTCAGGAAAAAGCCTCTGAAGGGTGGATTTTTGGTTCAGGGAAAACGAAGTTTTCAGCTGCTGGGTTTCGTGTTTTTGTTGTCTTTGTTTCTTTCAGGGAGTTTTTAATATTTACAAATAATGTGATATTTTTTTCTTTCTTTTTTTTTTTTTTTTTTTTTAAAAGCCTTACAAAATAATTTCCATGTGGTTTTACCCTTCCCTGTCTCCATCCCGGGGGTGCTTTGATGCTCGTTTCAACCCCATTGTGTACGTGTGGGAGACTGAAAAAGCAGCGGGGTCTTTTGCCAGGGAGCTTGCGGAGCTGGGGCTTTTGCTTTGCATCAAGGCAGCGTTTCACAGCTTGGGGAGAGGCTTTAGAAAATGGGCAGGACAAAGGGGAGTTTGGCTGGAGGATTCATCCTTCCTTTTCCCATTCCTGGGCCAAAACACGGGCTTGGATTGGCGGTGGGGGGAGGTTCCAACCTCCTTGGAGCTTCGTATTCCTGGCCATGGAAACCTGGACCCTGGAGCTGGCTTGGAGAGTAGCCAGGAGGAGGGCCCCAGAGCTGCCTGCAGGGCTGGAGGGCCCCTCTGCTCTTGGAGCCTAGGGCTGGCAGAGCTGGGAATGTATGCCCCTGGAAGGAAGGCTCGGAAGGCCTCCCAGCATGTGTGAAAAGCTCAAGTGAGAGGCTCCCCTGGCCAGCCGGCCTCGGAGGGGGGCTCCAGGGTGAAGTAAAGCTACCAGTGGAAGAAGGGCGAACTGGGTGAACTTAACAAAAGGGCATCTGTTGGGACAACCGGAAAGTTTCGGGGAGAACTGGGGCCTCCTCATGTTCTGCGGGGAGAAGGGGGGAGAATTTGGGCTGGGGCATTCTTGGTGTCAAAGGGCGAAATTCCTGGCCGGGCTGGAAATTTACATCACGTTTGCTTTGGTGGGCTGACCGCCAAATGTGATCCCTGGGCAGTGTGCCCGAAGGCCAGGTTGGGGAACCCTACGCGTGGGTCTTGGGATGTCGAGCGCTTGGAGGACAGTGGGGAGGTTGTCCCTGGAAGTTGGATAATGGTCGCCTTCCATTGCCCAAGGCCCAATTTTCCACGTGCTCTTTTGTGGCCGCCATGGCGCGTGGTGAAGCTGGTTGGGTGAAGCTTTGGGGAACTCTGTGGCTGTTCCAGTGCCTGCCCCAGGCTCTCCAGGATTTTCCAGCTCTCCTTGGAGCCAGGAATGCCAGTTTGGAGAGTCCCTTTCCCTGCAGGTTGCTTTTGGAGCTCAGGAGTTTCTCCCCTGTGTTCTGCCTCATCCTTGCAGTGGTGGCAGCTTCTCCTCCTGCTGCTGGTGGCTCCCAGGGCCCCTAACCCGGGCTCACCGTGGCCCCTCTCCCTTCCCAGAGCCCATTCCCTGTGGGTGCTGCTCCCCATGGCCAGGATGATTGGCCCTGGCAGGGCAGGGAGCAGAGGTGTCCCCGTGGGTCCCTCCTGGGGCTCTCTCCGGGCCCATTATTAAAATTCCTTTCCACATTGGATTTTCCAGCCCTTTCGGAGCAGCGGTGTGGGGGGGAGGGGAGCCCCAGCTCTCGGAGCCAAACATTTGGAATATTTCTCTGCAAACCCCTGTTGACACTTTCTTCATTTCACCCTGACAGCTTGAATTAGGTTTTATTAGGAAGCTTGGCTACAAAGCCGGCAGCGAGTTCCCTTTTCTCTTCCCTTTCTTTTTTTGCCTGGCCCTGTCATTTACGGAGCACCCCGGAGTGCTGGGGGTCAGCCCGTCACTCACAGGGGCCTGGAGGTCACCACAGCTGCCACAGGATCCGGGACAGGAGCTGTCATTATCCCAGACAGTTCCCTTCAAGCCTTTTCCTGCGCAGCACAGCCCGTGGCACAAAGTGGAGCTCACATTTTATGGGGTTTTTTTTTCAACCCCCCCACCTCCCCTAATTATTTTGTTAAAGCAGCTCCTTGTATTTGTTGGATGGGAGGGTTCTCCTTGATGTGGGAGTTGTTTCACTTGAGGAAAGTTTGGAGCTCCGGGTGGGTTTGTAGGGCTTGGAATTTTTGTTATTGGCYCTATTAATTGGATTGGAGCAGGAAAACTTCCTTTATCTCCTCAGCACTTTTGCCTTTTTACAAGTTGATTTCATCAAGTTGTCTTTAAAGGTACCCTCTTGCTTCTTCCAGTGGAATTTCCCACTGGAAATAGGGAATATCTCTGGAAAACAGTGGGTGCAAGGGTGATCAGCTCTAATCCACCAAGGCTTGGGTTTGGGTTGGATTTCTTACAAACAAACCCCAAATCCTGGAAGAACTTGGGATACAAAGTGCAGGGACACCTCCCACTGTCCCAGGCTGCTCCAAACCTCAATGTCCAGCCTGGCCTTGGGCACTGCCAGGGATCCAGGGGCAGCCACAGCAAATCTGGGAATTCCAGCCCAGCCCCTGCCCACCCTCCTAGCCAGGAATTCCTTGCCAAGATCCGATCCAACCCATTCCCACCCCTCCCTTGCAGCATCCCAACACCCCCCACCTTTCTCCCYGGATAACTCCAAGGTTGGCTTTTGTTTCCCACGTCAATCCCAGCTCTGTGACGTGGCCCCTCTGTCAGGTGGAGCAGGAGAAGGAGCCAAAGGTCAGGGGCTCGATTTACCGGCAGGATCAGAGTTCCTGCCCAGCCTTCCCGATGGGAATTCCCTCTCCTGCCCCTCCTGCAGGAGACAATTCCCACTCCTGTCAGGGCTAATCCAGAGCCAAGCACAGATCCAAGGAGCCTCTGGCAGGGGGGGTTGGCAAAACCTCCTGGAGAAAGGAGAGGTGGCACRGTGAGCACCTGGGAGGGGCTGAACCCCCAAATTCCAGCGGTGCTGCTGCTCCAGACACCTGGGAAAGGGCAGGAATGGGGTGCAGGAGCTTCCAGTCTGGTGTTCCAGGGCTGGAGCCAGGCTGGGAGAGCTGGGAATGTTCCCCTGGGGAAGGGAAAAATCCAGGGAATCCTCAGAGCCCCTGGCAGGGCCTGGAGGGGCTCCAGGAGAGCTGGAGAGGGACTGGGGACAAGGCCTGCAGGGACAGGAGCCAGGGAATGGCTCCCACTGGGAAAGGGGAGATTGGGCTGGGATCTTGGCAAGGAATTCCTGGCTGGGCTGGAATTCCCAGATTTGCTGTGGCTGCCCCTGGATCCCTGGCAGTGCCCAAGGCCAGGCTGGACATTGGGGCTTGGAGCAATCTGGGACAGCAGGAGGTGTCCCTGCCATGGATGGGGTTGGGAGTGGGATGGGATTTAAGGTCCCTTCCAACCCAAACCACTCTGGGATTTTGGAGATGGAGCTGTGCTGTGCTGAGGAATCCCTGTGTGGAAATCCAGGGATCATTGGAAGTGTGTCCTTCTAAACCCATTCCCTGTGACCTCCCTCACTCCTGCAGTTTTTCCAGTTTCCTTTTATGATCCCTTCCAACCCAGACTGTTCCATGGTTCTGTAATTTTTGTCTAAAAGCCCGGAAGGGGCTGAGAGGGGAATTTTGGGAGATTTGGTTTGGMGTTTCACCACTGGAGTTGTTTTCCCTTGTACTGAACATGCAACCCCCAGTGTTGAGGGTAGGGTTGTGCTGATGCCATGGATGGCCCTTCCTTAGGCTGGAACAGCCCCTCATGGATGGGAGGCTGAGGAATTTGGGATCTGCGGGTGTTAATCCTCCTGAAACATGGATAAAAAAGCCTAAATTGTTGCATTTTGATGCATTTCAAACACCAGCTCCTGTGAGCCCTGCAGGGCTGCTCAGGGGTGAGGCAGGGGAGAGTCAGGAAGGAGGATGAAGAGAATTCCCAGGGATTTTCTTTCCATGGAGCATCTTGCAAATTCCTCTTTAAATTTTACTTCGCAGCTCCACGGAGGTTGATGACATGATCAGAAAATCCACAAATCTGCTGCTGACCCGGACCCTGAGCAACTGTTTACAGAATGTCATCAAGAGGAAAAACGTTGGACTGACAGAGGTGGGGAGCGGATTCCCTTGGGAATGGAGCCACAGGGAATGGATTCCCTCTGCCAGAGGGCAGGGATGGSTGGGATCTTGGCAAGGAATTCCTGGCTGGGCTGGAATTCCCAGATTTGCTGTGGCTGCCCCTGGATCCCTGGCAGTGCCCAAGGCCAGGTTGGACACTGGGGRTTGGATCCACCCAGGATAGCAGGAGGTTTGGATTGMAATTAGATCATCTTTGAGGTCCCTTCCAAACCAAARCWTTCCTGGYTTGTGTGATTCCAGGGCAGGGTGACAGGAGGACCCTTAGAGCTCCTTCAAGCACCTTRAAAGGTGCTACTTTGGAGCATTCCATGAAATATTTGCCTGGAGAACTGCTCAGAGTTGTTGTACAAAGTGAGGAACTTCAGCTTGTGGCAAAGTGAAGGGGTTTCTTTGCTATTGGTTGTGAATTTTGCTCTCRACGTTTTGGGCAATGTTACAATTTTGAGTTAAAGTCAGAGGACTTCAGGGAGGACCAGAGAGGATCCAAGAGGGAAATGTGAGGGGATGGGAGAGCAATCCTCATTTTSAGGTGATGTTTGAGTGGATTCAGCACATTGCTGCGGCACAAATCCTAATTTGGGATTTTCTTTCTGTGGTCATTTATTTTTTTGTTTCTGATGATTTTAATCCATGTAAATCTGCAGGTCCCCAAGACAGGTGGGACCTTGGGGTATTAAACAAGGAGTTACTAATTGCTGGTATTAAACAAGCAGTTACTAATTGTTTACTTAATTATTGCTGCCTTGCATRGTGTCAACCAAGGCTTTCCCTTCCCAACTTCTCATTTCCCCCAGACATCCCACAGCTTCTCTGGACACCCAGTTCCAGTTCTYSACCTTTCCAGTGTCTCTTCTCCTTCCCCATGTCCAGGCTGAACCTCCCAAGGTGTCACCAGCACCAGTGCTGGSATCTTTGTGGTGTCACTTCACAARTRCTRCACCTGCACCTTTGAAATTGCTGATGAATCCAATCTCCTTCAGATTTGGGAGCGTTTCCAAACCCTTCCTGCACGGGAGGTGGCTGCAGACAGCCCCACCACGCTCCAGCAGTGAAATGACACCAACCCAGGGCGTTCTGCTGCCCCAGGGGCTGGCAGGGCTCTGCTCACCCCACACCTGCCAGAGCCAAACCTCGTGGTTCCTTTGTTCAGGGCCCGTGTGATGCTGCTCGGTGTCACTCAAGTTCGGGTTATTTTTCGGGTTCAGTGGCAGCCAGGAGCCTCCTGATGTGTCCTGGCAGTTTTATTGGGGAGCCCTGAGTGACAGCTCAATGTAGGAAAGTCCTTGAAAAGAAAAAATCACCTCCCGTGGTATTAGTGGCTGTCATGGGAAATGCTTCCCCCCCCAAAATTATCTTGGATTTAGGTGTTGTTAAAGGAGGAGAGACTGGAGCCCGTAGCAAAGCTCGGGGTGTTTGCACAGCGTCAGCATTGCYTGGAACTGGCATCCCTTCCCCTTCTCTGCCTTCCCAGCTGGTGCAGATCATCATCAACACCACCCACCTGGAGAAATCCTGCAAGTTCCTGGAGGAGTTCATCACCAACATCACCAACGTGCTGCCCGAGACCGTGCACACCACCAAGCTCTACGGGACCACCACCTTCAAGGTGAGCCCTACAGGACCACCACCTCCTTCAGGGTCCCACCCCTGGGTGGGTGTTGGGAGGGGTCTGCTCTGGAGGCCTCAGGGCCAGCTGGGCTGAGCCCAAGGATGATTCTGGCCTATTTTTTGGGGAGGTTGCYCCATCGCTTTGGGTTTGTCCTTCAGAGCGTTGCTCCTGTCGAGATCATGGGAGGTTTTGTCCTTAATTTGCAGCCCTAATTAGCTAAAGGATTAAGGAGATCTTGAACAAAAGCCTGATATTTCTTATTTAAATAAATCCTCGCTTTGCTGTTGYAGTGCTGTGTCATGGACACCAGGTTCCTCTTCCACCCAGGAGGAAGATTTCCAGAATTTGTATTTCTCAATCTTTCCACTCCTTTTAGCATTATCCCCTAAAAATCAGGGCTGATGGAAACTCACGGATTTTCCAGCCTTTAAATCCCACTCCAGGAATGCTTTATATGGGATCTGGTTGGGTAAAGTGTGGGGTGTCCCGTGGAGATCCAGAGGTGGGAACAGCAGGAATGGGTTTGGTGAGGCTTTGCCTTGGGGTGACTCAGTCTCATGTCCCCAGGGAAGCCCATCCTGGGTTTATCCACCTGTCTGGCCTGAAGCTGAGTGTCCTGCCCTGGTTCTGGCAGGGAGGCTCCTGAGCCCCAGCCCTGCTCTGGATTTGGTGYTGTTTCCATAGGGGATGTTCCTCTCCCACCTCAGAATCACYGGATATRCTGAGCTGTAGGGACCCACAGGGATCATCAGCTCTGGAACAGCCCATGCAGGGATTGAACACAACCTTGGTGTCATCAGCGCCAGGATCCCACCCCTGGAGCCAGTCTCTCCTCCATCTCCTCTGGATTTGTCCTCAGGTCCCATCAGGGGCAGAATCCAGCTTGGTGCTGCCCACCACAGCCTGGTGGTCCCTGTCCCACCAGCCTGAGGCTGCAGCAGCCTCATGGTGGCTGCCCTGAGCTTTAGGGATGTGTCAAATCCCAGTCTAAAGGTTGGGTGAAGCTCCCAACCCGTTAGAGGGTGGTGTGGAGCCCCCATCCCATGTGGGATCTCAGTGGTGTGGAGCCCCCATCCCATGTGGGATTTGCTACTTGGAGCCCCCATCCAACGTATAATTTTGCTGGTTTGGAGCCTCCATCCCATGTAAGGATTTTGCTGGTTTGGAGCCCCAATCCCAATAGGATTTTTGCTGGTTTGGAGCCTCCATACCCATGTAGGATTTTGCTGGTGTAGAGCCCCATCCCACACAGGATTTTGCCGGTTTGGAGGCCCGATCCACGTATAATTTGCCGATTTGCAGCCCCCATCCATGTGGGATTTTGCCGATTTGCAGCCCTATCCCACATGGGGTTTTGGTGGTAGAGTGGGACCTCCATCCACTTGGGGTCTCAGTGGTGTGGAGCCCCCATCCCATGTGGGATTTTGCTACTTTGGAGCCCCCATCCAACGTATAATTTTGCTGGTTTGGAGCCTCCATCCCATGTGGGATTTTGCTGGTTTGAGAGCCTCCATCCCACATAGGATTTTGCTGGTGTGGAGCCCCCATCCCATGTAGGATTTTGCTGGTGTAAGAACCCCCATCCAACGTGGGATTTTGCCGGTTTGGAGCCTCCATCCCACACGGGGTTTTTGGGTGGTGGAGTGGAGTCCCCATCCCATGTGGGATTTTGGTGGAGTGGAGTCCCCATCCCATGTGGGATTTTGGTGGAGTGGAGTCCCCATCCCATGTAGGATTTTGCTGATTTGCAGCCCCCATCCCACATGGGGTTTTGGAGGTGGAGTGGAGCCCCCATCCCATGTAGGGTCTCTGTGGTGTGGAGCCCCCATCCCATGTGGGGTTTTGGTGGTGGTTTGGAGCCCCCCTGCCATGTTGGATTTTGCTCATTTGGAGCCCCCATCCCATGTGGGATTTTGCTGGTTTGGAGCCCCCATCCCATGCGGGATTTTGCTGGTATGGAGCCCCCATCCCACGCAGGATTTTTGCCCCCATCCCACACCCTGCCTCGTTCCCAGGACGCCCGTCACGCCGCCGAGGAGGAGATCTACACCAACCTGAACCAGAAGATCGACCAGTTCCTGCAGCTGGCCGACTACGACTGGATGGCCCCGGAGCCGGGCAGCCGGGCCAGCGAGTACCTGGTGGATCTGATCGGCTTCCTGCGCAGCACCTTCGCCGTGTTCACCCACCTGCCGGTGAGCCCGCCCTCCCTGCTGCCCCAGGAGCTCTGACCCGATGGGCTGTGCTGGAAACAGGGCCTGGTGCTGTGCGGGGTGTGGGGAAAATTCTGTTTTTAAAGGACGGGTGTGACGGTGTTCACAGGGGTTCTTGGATGAGGGAACAGACGAGGATRTGACTCCATGTTTCAGAAGGCTMGATTTATTATTTTATGGTATATATTARATTAAAACTWRACTAAAAGAATAGAAGAAAAGGTTTCATCAGAAGGCTAGCTAAGAATAGAATAGCAAGGAGMGATAARAAAGCTMCTGTCTCYGACAGAGAGRCRYAGCCAYCTGACTSTGATTGGCCATTAATTASAAACAAACCAGCATGAGACCAATCACCTGTTGCATTCCACAGCAGCAGATAATCAATGTTTACATTTTGCTCCTGAGGCCTCTCAGCTTCTCAGGAGGAAAAATCCTAAGGAAAGGATTTTTCATGAAAAGATGTCTGTGACAGAGGGGGTTTTACGTGTCGTCACAAGCTCTGGGCTTCAGGACTCCCCCAAATATTTGCAAGTTCAGTTTTGTGGGATTGTGGCTCTATCCCAGCCCACCGTGTATCAGCAGGATTGTAATTTARTTCACATCTGTATTTCAGACACTTTAACTTGCAATTAATGCCCATCCAGAATTCTTTTTTCCCAAAAATCCAGCCTTTGGATGCGTTACTGGAACTACAGCTGCATTTCCAAGTGTTTGTCAAGTCCCTGATGCCTCCCATCCCAATATTGCTCCCTTGGAAGGCAACATATGTTTCTTTCTTCTCTCTGCTGTCTAAAGTCCCTGTGTTTATGCTGCTGTTGCCATCAGAAATGTGCTTTATGCTGCTTTTTGCAGTCAGCTGAGTGGTGTCTCATTGGTAGGAAAAATCCAATCACCAYGGAGATTCCTTTTRTGCTCCAGCAGCTTTTCTTCCTCCTCTAAATGGGATTTGTTTTGAGCTGTGTGGATGCACTCTCGGGAGGATCAGCAGGTATTTTGAAACAGCAAATCCCCTGAACTCTGTGGTTGTTTTAAAAGCAATTTCAGATCTTTCTTCCTTTGCAAAACATGGGTTTATTTGCTGCTTTCACGAGCTGGGAATAAACAGGAAGGGGAGATTTACTATTCCCCAGTGGCAGCTTCCTTCATTCTGTTTGTGCCCTGGGATTCTCCTCTGGAAGGAGATCCCACCCTCCTGTTTTGGGAGGTGTCACACCCCCAGACTGTGCTAGCTCATGTCTTTGGGCATTCCCATCCCAGCAGGAAGATCTGGGAGCAGGGGGAGCTCTGGCTGATTTGCTGGGGGGGAGAAGCCCCCAAAAAGGGACTGGAAATGGCTTCCCCTCTCCTCTGCACCTGTGTGGAGGAGAAGTGGCTTCACCAGCACTGTTATCAGTGGGACAAACWGGTAAATAAACTGATAAATGAAGTGTTGAGCAGAGAGGTGGGGAGGACTTGGATCCATCTCCCCAGCCAGGTTTATCCCAAATGTCCCCAGGCAGGTGTCCTGTGGCAGGTGCCTTCCAAAGCCAAGAGGTGCTGGAAATGGCTGGATTTCTCCTTAAAAAAAAGGAGCTGTGGGTTGGTTTAGCACCTGGAGGCTTCCACCCATCATGCTGGGGATACTCAGGAGCCAGTAATGGAATTTGACAGGGAGATTGGTCTCTGCAACAGAGCATGAAGCAGCAGAGATGAGCTGGGGGGGGATGCCCACGGTGATTTATGAGGTGGGCCAGGAGTGATTTATCTTCCTTAAATATTAATGTTTCCTTTTGGAGCCAGTCAGGGTTGGTTTGGAGGCTGGGAGGACTTGAATTGGTCTAAAAAGCACCAGGACAGATGGAGGCAGCCTTTTGTCTTGCAGAGCTGGGTTGGAAAAGCCCCAGCTGAGGAGAAGTTTGGGTTTGCTGGGCAGCCCCCGAGCTCCAGAGCCTCCCCAAAGCCTGGGGAGACAGGGGAGGCACCTCAGCCTGGTTTGGGCAGCCTCAGGTCTGGGTCAAAGCTTTGTGAGAGCTGCAGGTTTGGGATTTTTTAATACTGGTTGGAGTTTTTCCCTTATGTRGCTGATGGATCGCCCAAATTGTGGGTGAGAGCAAGCCAGGAAGGACCTGGCTGCATCCCAAAGGCCTCCACATCCRTTGGTGTCAAGGTTTTTCATCCTTGTAGGGTTCAGGGAATTTTTCCAGTGGCTGATTTAGGGGCACACTGAAGTTCCTGGGCTTTGCTACTGAAATGCAGGAGATAAAGGTGTTGTCCAAAGCCATGAAAAAAATGATGGAGGTGTTTGTTAAAGCACCAAAAATGTGACATGAGTGTCAGCTGGGGAAGGAAAGAGCGAGAGGAGGGAAGGAACATTCCCAAAGGGGTGAATTCCAGCTCTAGAAGGAAATTCAGGATTCTGGGGATAAGATGGAGCTGATCCAAACCCATCCCAATCCATCAGCACGAGAGGTGTGATTGGAAATAAAGCATGACAGTTTTGGGGTCTGAGAGGAGCCGCTGCCCTGTTTGAGATGAGTTTTCAGCCTGGTCCCATAAAATCCAGGATTTCCACACTGCCAGTAGCTCCAGGACTGTGCCCCATCCTGGGGTGAGGTGTCCTTGGAGCACCTTCATTCCTGTGTGCCACACCTCCCATTCCTGTTCTCCTGCCTAGTTTGGAAATGCCCCCATACTCCAGAGCTGATTCCTGTTGAATTTATGGGATTTTGGCCAAGTGAYAAGTGTTCCTCTGGTGTTGGAAGGTGCAGTTTTGTTGCTCTCCCTGCCTTTTGCCCAAATGGAATGACACCTCCACCTGCCCATCACGGAACCTCAGCCCGGGCATGTCAGAGCTCCTGGGTTAAAATTCCACCTCCAAAAAGCCCCATCAGGGAAAAAAAAACGGAGCCCAAAGTCCTGAGGCTGCAGAAATGCACCGTGACAGGGCTGAGTAATCCCATTGTCCCGACAGAGCTGCAGGAAAACCTCAGTGGGGTCACGGCTCCAGCTGGCCCCAGCTCAAGTGGCCCTGGAAGGTCCTTGGGACTCAYCTTTGGAGAGGGGCTGAAGAGGAGCTGAAAGCAATCTGAGCTAGGATTCAGGATTTGGGTTTATTTTTTCCTCTTTAGGCTGAATTTTTCCTGTGTTTCTTGGYAATCCCAGAATTTTTGAACAGTTTGGGTCAAAAGGGCCCCTTGAAGGTCACCTGCTCCAAYCCCCTGCAGTAAGCAGGGACATCTTCAACTGCATCAGGTTCCCCAGAGCCATGGCCTTGGATCTTTCCAGGGATGATGCTTCCACCATTTCCCTGGGCACCCAGCAAAAATAACCCAAAATCCTGGCTGGTGGATTGGCCTGAAGTCTCTTTTTTAGTCTCTTTTTCTAGGCCTCAAGCAGGAATTTCAGCCCCAAATTTTTCCTTTGGAGTAGGCATTGTGGGAGATATGAAAACCACTTGATTTTGGGAATTCCTGGGATTTATTTGCATGTTGGACTTCTCTGGGGGACATCTTCAATGGGATCAAGTTGTCTAGAGCCACGGCCTTGGATTTTTCCAGGGATGAGGCCTCCACCATCTCTGTGGGCACCTGGTTCAAGCAGCACAACTGACCCAGCCCAAAATCCTGATTCATAACCTAAAAGGTCTCCATTTTCTCTGGAGCTCAAGCAGGAATTTGAGTCCCTAATTTTTCCTTTGGAGTAGGGATTGTGGGAGATGATGGAAACTGGGAATTGCTGGGATTTATTTGCATGTAGCAGTTTTCTGGGGGCACATCTTCAACTGGATCAAGCTGTCCAGGGCTATGGCATTGGCTTTTTCCAGAGATGAGGCCTTGACCACCTCTGTGGTGACCTGGAAAAAAAAAAAACCAACAAAATAATCCCAAAATCCTGGCTGGTGCAGCGGCCTAAAGAGCCTCCACWTTTTCCAGGCCTTGCAATCCCAATTTTTTTTCCTTTGGAGTAGGCATTGTGGGTGATGATGAAAACCACTTGATTTTGGGAATTCCTGGAATTTATTTGTGTGTTGTACTTCTCTGGCAGACATCTTCAATTGGATCAAGTTGTCCAGAGCCACGGCCTTGGATTTTTCTAGGGTGAGGCCTCCACCACCTCTGTGGGCACCTAGTTCAAGCAGCACAACTGACCCAGCCCAAAATCCTGGCTCATAAGCTAAAGGGTCTCCATTTTCTCTTGAGCTTGAGCAGGAATTTGAGTCCCTAATTTTTCCTTTGGAGTAGGCATTGTGGGAGATGATGGAAACTGAGATAGTGGGAATTGCTGGGATTTATTTGCACGTTGCAGTTTTCTGGGGGACATCTTCAACTCGATCAAGCTGTCCAGGGCCATGGCATTGGATTTTTCCAGGGATGAGACCTCAACCACCTCTGTGGTGATGTGGCAAAAAACCCCTAAAAATAATCCCAAAATCCTGGCTGGTGCYGCGGCCTAAAGAGCCTCCACTTTTTCCAGGCCTTGCAATCCCATTTCTTTTTCCTTTGGCGTAGGCATTGTGGGAGATGATGAAAACCACTTGATTTTGGGAATTCCTGGAATTTATTTGCACGTTGCAGTTTTCTGGGGGACGCTGAGCCCTCACCAGTGCCGTGGGGACAGCGTGTGCCGGGGGGCAGGAAAAGTTCACGGAGAACTTCCCGGGGTTTTGGTGCATGCCAGTGCTGCATGAAACGGTCATGGTGGTTTGGAGCCACAATTCCAGAATGCTCCACTAAGTGCCCAAAAATGTCTCCGAGCAAATAAAACGCTGATGGGAATCAAAGCATAATTAACATTTGGCTCCCGAGGCCGCCCTCTTCCTGCGTTAACCAGGGAGAGTCGGTTCCTGCTGCTGCTGTGGAGCTCATTAATATGGGATGCTCGGGTCTCCTTTAGAAGAAAAACCTCTTTTTTTAAGGGTAAAAAAAATATTTTAGTACAAAAAGTATTTTAGGCCTTAAGAAAAAAACCAAAAAAAAAAAGGTGGTTTCTGGTTTTCAGCAAGCAAAGGGCCACGGCCTCCAAAAATGAACATTTCCAGCCTAAGACTTTGCAAAGAATGACTGAAAAAGCCTTTTGTCTTTGATGGCTGATTGTTGTTTTTATTTCTTGTTGGACAAGTTAATGTAAATGGCATTGACAGGGCTACTCCAAACACACTGATTTGTTGACATTAAGCTCCTCAGAGATGGAGGGTTGTGTCAACACCTCCCCTGAACTGTCAGGTTAACAAAGCAAGGATGTTTTCTTGGGGGAGGGGAGCGGGGCTGGGGGAAGGGGGGGGTGTTTTGTTTTTATTTTCAGTTTCCTTTAATCCTCTGTTAGTCTTGTATCTCGATAACCTCCTTTGGAAGGGAATCAGGGCAGGTCAAGAGGTGAGGCTGACCTGGGAAGGGGAAGCAATCTTTCAGCGATCCAACAAATCCAACCTCTGCCGTTGAGCACTTCAGTGTGAACCCTCTGCAGAGGGAATTTTTTTTTTTCCCCTATTTTTTTTTCCCCTTTTCTGCTTATTTTTGCCAGATGGCAGGCACAGATTTCAGCTGGAGCCGTGATGGTTTTTTGCCTTCTCTTGGCATCTCTTCCCCCTCGCAAACGAACGGCCCCGGCAGCTCTTGCTCTGGTAGAAAGAGCTTTGCAAGTGTTTATTTTCTTTCCAAAGAGAACGATTGCCTGTGTTTTTATTTGAAAAGTCAAATCCCTCTGGAATATTTATAAGCCAAGGCCCTGTGCATGGAAGCGAAATGCCATGAACTTTGCACCAACCACAGCCTCGGCCGCCGTGGGAGGGACCCAAGTGGAAAATAACCATCAGGAAAACATCTCAGGAGCACCAGAGTCACCTCTGGGTTTGCACAAGTCCAGTCTGTGCTTAAATAACTCCCCTGGCCCTTGGAAGAGCTGAGCAAGCCCTGCTGGAGCTGATCCCAGCTGTCACTCCCAGGGTMTGACATCCATCACCTCTTGCAGGTGGGATTGCTGAGGAGCAGGGATGGGGARGTGCAGAGCAGACAGGAGAGCTGGAGAGGGACAAGGAGAGGAGGGACAGGAGCCAGGGAATGGCTRCCACTGGGAAAGGGGAGATTGGGCTGGGATCTTGGCAAGGAATTCCTGGCTGGGCTGGAATTCCCAGGTTTGCTGTGGCTGCCCCTGGATCCCTGGCAGTGCCCAAGGCCAGGCTGGACATTGGGGCTGGGAGCAGCCTGGGACAGTGAGAGATGTTTGAAACAGGGTGCTCTTTTAAATCTCTTCCAACCCAACCCATTCCAGGAATCTGTGACAGAATGACAACAAAACTTTTCTTGTGSTACTTTATTCTTCTCCTCCTCCTCCTCCCAGGAGCCCCCATTTTCTTTCCCAATCCTTTGCCGATGTCAGAGCCACCATTGGAGCACTGGGGGGTTGTGGGCACCTCTGATCACCTTTGGGCTCCTTTCTGCCTTTGTCCTGTTGCTCTGCCCTGTTCTGCCTTTGACCCTGACCTGCTGTGTTGTCCTCTGTAGGGGCAGGTGGATGTCCACTCCACCATGTCGGTGAGTACCGGACGCTGTGTCCTGCCTTGGCTCTGCTCTGCTCACACCTCCAGGCTCAGGGGGGAGCTGAACCAGAAAAGGTCCCTTGTGTCAGCCAGGYGGAGAGGAAAAGATGGATTGAGAGTGGAGATCGATGGGATAAATAATTCTGGGATAAATCAGAGACCAAAGGAAAGGGTTTCCTTCCCAAGGGGTCACTAAATTGTTGGGTTTAGTGCATTGAAGTGGCTCCTTTTATCACCCTGGAATACCTGAATCTGCAGGGAATTAGGGGGAATGCCTGACATTAGGGAAACCTGGATGAGATTCTCACACTCTGCTCCAAAGAGAAGAGATSTTTCTAAAATCTGTGTTCCTTGTTCAGAGAAATTTCCCATGGGGCTTCCAGCTGGAAATTCCTCCTGGTTTGAGGGATTGGACCACTAAGCCTTGCCTCAGACTGGAGGGGAAGTGTCCAAAGCCAGGCTGGATGGGGCTTGGAGCAACCTGGGATGGTYGAAGGTGTCCCWGCCATGGCAGGAGGTGGAACTGGYTCGTCTTTYAGGTCCCTTCCATCCCAAACCACTCTGGGATTCCACAGTTTTCTCCAGAAAATAATGTGGATTCTTGACYTGTGCCATCTCCCAGTTTGGATTTGGCCAATTAGCACCAAAGTAAAGCCAAGGAGACTTTTCAGACCTTCCTTCTGGTTCAGCAACCCCCTGTGGTTGTTGTCATCTCTGCTTGTTCCATGTGCAGGAGGAAAACCCATGGCATTTCCATGGCAAACAAAGTGCTCTGCAGCCACCTTTGTTTCCTCTATTCCCACGGCTGCAAACCCAGGCCCGTGGGGGCAAAACCCACCTGGGAATTCRGTGGGGTTGTCACATTCAGAGCCTGGACCCTGCTTCTGCTTCCCAGCCTTTATTCCCTGCTCTTCATGGGAATCCTGACCGGTATTCCCTGCTCCAGCGGGATGCTTGTGCCCTTTTCCCTGGAAACTGAGCCTGGCTAAGCCTGGACTATTTGCAGGCTCCAGGCACCTGGGGGGGGTTTCTAAGTCAACACTGAGGCCTCAAATCAACAGCAGCTCCTGGAGAGAGGGAGCCTCGTTAAAGCAATCCCAGGCTGGCTCCCATCAAAGCCGGGATGCTCCAGGCATTCCCTGCAGCCAGGGGATTCCAGGAGCGGTGTTGGATGTCAGGCATCCTCCGTGCTGTCCTCAGGGCGTAGCCCAAGAGGGAGAGATGCAAAAAGCCCTTTTCCCCCTGGCTTTTCCAGGCTTGGAGCTGTTTAGAAGCCAGATGTATTTATTTCTTTAATTGGATCCAGTGCCTAGACAGCTCTGGAGTCAGCTTCCTACGGAGAGGGGGGCATTACTTTCATTAAGGTAAATCAATGGAAAATAATACCTGGAGCTCCCCTGGAAAGGGTCAGGGATGGAGTAATCCCTTTATATGGAGGGGCTTTGCCAGCCTGCTCTTAGTCAGGCTTGTTCTTAACAGCAACAAATCCCAGTTTTCCTTCCTTTTATCCATCCTAATTTTCTGTTCTCTGCCTTGTTGGGATTAATTGGTGGGAATAAATCACAGAAGCGGGGGAAAAATAAAAATGGGATCATGCAAAGTAGCAGGACAAAGGAGGAGTTTTAGCAGAGTTAATTTTTCTGGTGGGAAGTTGTTGTGGCTGATCCTGGAAGTTTAAAAGGTGAAAAAAGCGGGATAGGGACATGGACAGGGCATGAGCAGCATCCAGAATCTTCTGTGTCTGCAGCTTCCCACTCCAGAGGTGATCCAAGTCTTTTTGGGAATTGCATGGCCTGAATGAATGTTCAGCAAAATTCCTGTAAAGCAGGGATGCCTTGAAGGGGAGAGGATGGACTGGTGGCTGGAGCAGCCCATTCCTGGTTTCCCAAGTGCCTCTAGAGTCCCAAATATTCTTCTGGGTTGAGGGGTCGAAACAGGAGCTTGTGATGCTTTAAAACAAGGAGCAGAGTGTCCAAATCCCATGGATTTGGTAGTGCTGGATGGGGCAGGCTGACCCCTGACTAACCTGGGAGCTCTGTAAACTCGAGTCTGGCTAAGCCAGGTTATCTGGAATTCCAAGGTTTCCCTGTCTGCTTTCAGCAGCTGGAAAATTAATGGAAGCCAAAATGCCCAAGGCCATAAATCCTTTAAACCAGGGCGTGRTTCCTTAGGGATTGTTCCTTCTGTGAAGTCACCTCAGCGTGGTTGGCTTGGGATTTTGTTTTCCAAACTGGGATTGAGGAAGGTGTTGGATGCTTTCTCTTGCCTGCACCTCCATCCATAAGGAARGTGTGGCACGGGGAATGTGGCAGCCAAAATTCCAGCCCTGGTGTGTGGAATCCAAATGTGCCTTCTCCTTCCTGCTCCAGAGCCTCAGCCTGGACCTTCCAAAAATCCTTACAGGAGATGAAGTTTGGGTTGGGATTCTTCTACCCTTTGGGAAATTTAGGGGAAATCATAGGATTTGCAATTTCCTGCTTTCCTTCCTCTTGTTTCATCCACTGCTCTTCCAAGTTGGGAATGTGGAAAGGGACATCCATGAACAGTTTCCAAAGCTCTCCACACCTTCCTTAACCCAACTGCCCTGGAGGAGCCCAAACCTTTGGAGGGTCCCTGGGCAGGGGACACCTGAGCTGAGGCTGGACAGAGAAGTTGGGTGCTTGGATGGAGCCACCAGCCATGGCTGATGCCACCAGTGTGGGTGAAGATGATTTGTGACCATCACAGGGTCCCTTTCCACAAATGCTTTCCCTGGATCTTACAGCTTTGGGTAGATGGAATGGCAGGAGTGGGAAATGCTTCTCAAAGTGCAGATCCCTATGGAATTCTCATCATCCTCTGGAATTTTTGTTGGGTTTCATGAAGGGCAAGAAATCAGGAGAACCTGATGGGTTAATTGAAAACCAGTCACTAATTCCTACAGCTTTCCCCATCTCTCTGTTTCATCCATCTTCTGCCTGGTTTTTAGCTATAACACCTCAATTTCAAAATGGAAATTTCAGCTATGATTCAGATTTTGGGAAAAGACAAAAACGAGCTGAAGGTTCGGACGCCGCTCCTGTCGGTCACTCGGGTCTGCTTGGAAAGACCTCTTGGACGGAGCTMTGCTGGCTCATGGAGCAGCAATGGAGTGGGTGGGTTGGGATTTTTCCTTGGAGCTCATCCTTTTTTCCAGTCTGTTCAACATCTGGGCCGCAGTGGGGCAGTGGTTGCGTCTGCTCAGGCCCCGCGCGTCACCCCGGTGTGCCGAGCCTTCCCCCGGCATCCCAAAGGGTGGGAATCTGCGTAAATGGGGGATCTGGAGCATCCCTGTGTGTGCAGAGGYTGAGGAACCCCCGGGGTCGCCGTCCCAGAGGGAGGACGAGCGCTCCGAACTTCTGGATCTTTCCTTTTTTTCTCCGACATCGAATTYTAATTACAAAATTATTTCGGGAAGATGGAGCGATTCAAGTCCCTCTCTTTAAGTTTTCCTGCTGCCGTAATTGGCAGCTTTGSCCCGATAAATCAGCAGAAACAAACGTGGTTCTTGCTCTTCATAAGTGAGGGGAAAAAATAAAAAAAAGAATCTGTATTTAATCAGCTTTTTGTTTCCAAGATGGCAGCTGCTTTGTATTTAATGGAAAATCAGGCTCTTCCCAATGGAAAGAATGTTATTCCCAAAGCGAATACAAAAGAAAATAAAACCCACAAAAGAGGAGGATGAAATATGTCCATATTTTTTTTTTTMWYMTTTTTTTTTTTTGGTCTCGTTCYTTCCAGTTTGGAGCRGTGCGCTCRGATCGCGGCCGGGCCACGGCTCTGCTTTCCATCAAGGATCTGGGAAAGTTTCGGATCCTGGGCACAGGGACCAGGAGAGAGCCTTGGGAGACACGAATAGGACCAGAAAATGAAGGCTARTTCATGTTCCATGTGTGCCTTTTGGCTTTGGGGAGATTTACATGGAATATTGSGAATGAATTCTTCCCTGTGAGGGGGGTGAGGCCCTGGAATGGAATTCCCAGATTTGCTGTGGCTGCCCCTGGATCCCTGGAAGTGTCCAAGGCCAGGTTGGACACTGGGGCTTGGATCCACCTGGGATAGTAGGAGGTGTCCTGCCCATGGCAGGGTGGGAATGGGATGGGATTTAAGGTCCTTCCCAATCCAAACCATTCCAGSATTCTGTGATTTTGATTCCAGACTTCCAGCCTGGTGGGACAGTTGGGATCAGGTGGTTCTGTGGTTATTGAGTGCCTGCAGTTAAACCCAGTGGCAAACCAGGATAAGTTCTAATTCCTAGAATAATTCCTAGAGTAATTCCTACAGTAATTCCTGGAGTTTCTCAGGGTGGGATGATGTCCTACCCCAAACCTGGACTGGCAGCAATCCTTCCCACAAGAGATCCTGCAGCATCACAGGAGCGTGGAGAGCAGCTGGATGCTCCAGCTCATTTTGGGTGATCCAGGCTCTGCACCCAACCATTTCCATGTTCCTGACTCCCAAAAACCATTTATTTAAAAATATCCTGCCCTGCCTTTTGATATTGAGCAAGGAAAAAGATGGAGATCATGGAATCTTCTGTTTCCTTGGATTTTTGCATATGTGAATATCCAAATTTCCCCCAGCAGCTTCCCAGCTTTGCTGCAAACCCTGGAGCTTCCAGAGGAGATCTCTGCCCACTTTGGGCTCCTTAGGGCTCCAAAGGAGCTGCCCTGTGCTCGTGTGGCAGCTGCATCCTGAGGCCCTTCCCTTCCCTTCCCTTCCCTTCCCTTTTCCCTTCCCTTCCCTTCCCTTCCCTTCCCTTCCTTCCCCTTCCCTTCCCTTCCCTTCCCTTCCCTTCCCTTCCCTTCCTTCCCTTCCCTTCCCTTCCTCCCTTCCCTTCCCTTCCTTCCCTTCCCTTCCTTCCCTTCCTTCCCTTCCTTCCCCCTGCCCCTCCTTCTGTTCATTTATTTTCCATTTTAACAAAAATAATCAAACAGAAGTCACTTGTTGGCTCTGACACAGGGACAAATTGTGTMTTCCTGTGCCTGCTCGTATCCCAGAGCCTCTGATATCCCAAATCCCACAATTTCCCGTGGTTCCAACCTCCTTGAGTTGTGCTTTTGCTGTTGGGTGTTTTTGCTTCTGCTTCTCAAGCTTCTCGTGATTCCAAGACCTCTTGATTCCTTCAGAGAAAAAGCCTTTCCATGGAGCTGGCTACTCCACAAATTATTAAAGACCCCCCAAAAAAGCCCCAAACCGAATAAAACAGCATTAAATATTTTTAATAAAAGCCCCTTTCAGCCCTGTCTGCGGGAGCTGGTTGTGACCATCACCCCCAGTGTGATTTCCCTRTTCCCTGAGCTTCCCCCAGCTCCAGCCAAAATACTTCCAGCTGTTGACCCTGGGCATCTTGGGCACAGCCAAAGTTTTCTTCGTCTTTTGTTGGAAWGTCAGGGATTTGTATCGGGCTGCAGTGGCTGGTTTATTTTTGCTGTGGTGAGGATAATTTCTGGGTTTGCTCTTTTTTCTTCKCCCTTTTCCTTTTTTTTTMTTGTTGTTTGTCTGGTTGTCCCTGAGTTTCTGGTGGGAGTTCAGCTCTGCCATGTGTTGGTCCTGTTGTCAGATCTCGTTTTCCCAGAATATCATCAAGGTGGGAAGTGTTTGCCTCTGGCAAAGGACACCCTGTGGAGTTTTTTCCACACTTCTGGAATGCAACCACTGAAACAGGCTCAGCTTCCACAGGAATTTGGGAGAGATCCTGGGTCAGGCAGGGAATGGGGCCTTCCAGGTTGGTTGGAGCTGCTCCACCTTTGGAGTTTTCCAGTTGAGTTCATCTTTGCAGGAGACAAATTCCACTTGGAATTGAGTTAATTGGTGCTGCTCTCTGCAGGTTTTCCATGGTGAACCTGAGATKWTCCATGGTGGGACATTCATGTCTCCTGAACTGAGATAGGGGTGGTCAAAGCCAAGGCCAAAATCCCAGTTTTACTCAGGAAAAGCTCCAGTGGCAAAACTCTTTTGAAATCTGGTGATTTGTTGATGGCACCGATGGTTCTTCCATGGGTGACCCAAGGTTCATCCCTCCCGGAGCATCCATCCTCCTCCCAAACCAACAACTGCAGATCGTGGGATCACTTCTGGAATGGCAGATCCTGGGCAGAAGAGGCCCCCCCCATTCCTGGAAATCAGGACATGGATGCCTGTCCTGGCTGGGAGTGGATGCTGGGGCTGTTGGAAGGGACGCTGCTGTCATGGTGARGGTGACATTGGCCATTCCATGTGTCCCAGTGTGGATGGAATCCAAAATGCCTTCCCAAAGAAATGTGTGTGCAGACATCGCCTCTTTTCTTGAATCATCAGGAGCTCCAAGGTTCAGAGGATCCCATGGATCCAACACTAAGGAGCATCCCATTGGTCCAAGGCTTGGAGTATTCTGTGGATCCAAGGCTGAGGAGCATCCCATGGATCCAAGATTGAGGAACGTCCCATTGATCCAAAGTTGTGGAGCATCCCATTGATCCAAGATTGAGGAACATCCCATTGGTCCAAGGCTCAGAGTATTCCATGGATCCAAGATTGAGGAACATCCTGTTGGTCCAAGGCTGAGGAGCATCCCATGGATCCAAGATTGAGGAACGTCCCATTGATCCAAAGTTGTGGAGCATCCCATGGATCCAATATTGAGGAACATCCCGTTGGTCCAAGGCTGAGGAGCATCCCATGGATCCAAGATTGAGGAACATCCCATTGGTCCAAGGCTCGGAGTGTTCCATGGATCCAAGATTGAGGAACATCCCGTTGGCCAAGGCTGAGGAGAATCCCATGGATCCAAGACTGAGGAACATCCTATTGATCCAAAGCTGAGCAGCATCTTGTTGGTCCAAGGCTGAGGAGTATTCCATGGATCCACGGCTGAGGAGCATCCCATTGATCCACKGCTGAGGAATATCCCTTCCTCCAGCAGCCATTCCCATGTGCCAGGAGCCCTGACCCACAAGCCAACCTTGGCTGGAAGGTTTCCCTCCTTCTTCTTTTCCTTGGCAAATCCCAAAGCCACGTGAACGTCYCCTCGTATCTTGGCTCCGGCCCCTTTTTCCAGCTCCATAAATCCACACAGTGGCTCCAGTGTTCAGCTCCTGGGGTGGCTCCACGGAGCCAGGGATCAAATCCAGGTCTGCCAGTGGCTGAAGTCACTCAGGGCCCGTTGGTGGCCACACCACGTCAGCCACCCCTCYTGCCCCACGTGTGTCACGTCAACGCGGAGTGGCAGAGCCCGGCCCACAGCTGGAAACCAGGAATTGCTCTGCTCCTCTGCTCCTTCCATAAGAAGGAAAAATTAGGGACAAAAAAGGGATTTGTTCTTAATGAGTCCGCTGCAAAGCTGAGTAAARAGAATCAATTGAGAGTTTTRTTGGTACCTGCAGGGTTTGTTTGGGATGCAGCTGTAGAGGTTGGTGTGGCCARGGTGGTGATTGAGCTGAGCTCCAGCCTTGAGGGGACATCTCTGGAGGCCACCAAGCTCAAGGTGGCATTGGCAACCAACCAGATACATCACTAGGGRTTGGGGTGTCCTTGCTTGGGCCTGTCCCTCATTCCTTTGGACCTCTTTGTCCTGGAGACCATTTCTTTGCAGGATCTTGAGTGCAGATCCACAGCTTTTGGGTTGTCTTTTTTTTTTAGGGGTTTTGTTTGGTTTTGTGTGGTTTTTTAAACTAAAACAAAGCTGAAAACACCCAAAACAAACCAGAAAAAAAATCCAACCAAAAATCTCCACAAAAAACCCCACTTGGTCCAGTTGAAAATTGACTTTTGGGCGATTAATGAAAGGTTTGTTTTTAAGTAAACCTCTTAAAAATATTTTTAAAAATTACAGGTACTCATCGTTCATTTGTTTTGACACTTTGGGAAGCTTTTGTGCTTTTGGGTGATGGTTTGGAGTTTTTCTGCCACCTTCAGTGAGTGCAGAACTGTTGTTTAAAAAAAAAAGGCAAATCAGGACAAGACAGGCAAGGCAGGAAAAATTTCCAGAGCTGATTTACTGAATTTGCCCCCAGTTTAGGGGGATTTGAGGCAGCCAGGGGATCCAGAAGCTTCTGGAGCAGGAGATGAGCCCTGGGAGGTCTGCAGGGTCTGAAGTCTCCATCTGTGGCCACAGAGAGAGGATCCAGTAGGATTATCCTGGGGTTTGTGCTACCAAACAATTGCTCATTATTTCCCCATCACGTTTCCATCCTCTGCAAAACATCCCAGTGCTGCCTTATGGATTGGGAAAGTCAGGAAATTCAGTGTTGAAATTACGGGGACAACTTGTGGTGTTTATAGAAAATTGAACATTTAATACCAAAGGATTCCCATTTTTTGGCCTGCTTTTCTGCTGTCTGAAGTCCCTGGATTTTGCACGTCTAAATATCCTTAATCGCATCAATCCCGATGCTTGTTGCGGGCGAAGAAAGAATTCTGCTGGTAGCTAAAAAAAATAATTGGAAACTCTGAGAGCYCTTGGAGCCTGTCAGGCTTTATTTTCTGTGGAAATGCTGTGTTAATTCCTCGGGGAGTCYCTGGGAGGGTTCTCCTGCTACAGCAGGAGCTGGGTTTGGATTTCTGGGACCACATCCCACCTGGTTGGGGCCAGGGGAAGTGCAGGAGGCACCAACAGGTGAWGGGAAGCTGTGGCTGCCCCTGGACCCCTGGAAGAGCCCAAGGACAGGGCTTGGAGCACCCTGGGYTAGTGGGAGGTGTCAGGGTAGACCTGGGTGARTTTTGGGGTCCAACCCAACCCARTCCARGATTCCCTGGCAGCCAGAGGTGCTCCTGCAGGGTGGCGGGGACTGGCAGCARGTTCCTGATTGCACGTTAAGATTAATGGGTATTTATTTGAACAACCATTCCATTTCAGTAGCTCTTAATGAGTCCTTTGATAGCCAGTTCCTTAATTAACAAGGCAGCCTCTTGGCGTTTCCTCTCCCTAATTGGGAACAGATTGGCCGTGTCTAAACAAACGCTGCTCCCGGCAGCGGGGCCGGCTCCAGAGCCTCTGCGCGGCCCTTCCCCACCGGGGCTGCCCCTGGGAGCCCAGCGCCTTCCCTGTCTGCCCAGGGATGGCATCTGCATGGAAAGAGAGGATTTCGTGGCTGGCCTCCTCAAGCAGGATGGACACTGGGCTTTGGGATTGCCCAGGATGAGTCCCAAAGCCTGGAGGTGCCACCTGGARGTGGCACTCAGCYCTCAGGATGGGGACGAGGTGTGGCTTGMTCACAGACTGGACTRGGTGATCCTGGAGGGCTTTTCCAGCCTCAGTGATCCTGTGGTGGTGTGTTCTGGTAGGAGCCCCTTGGCTGCATCTCTGGGAGAGCTTTGGAGCTGGGCTCCTCCCTTTCAYTGCTTGGAACGGCCACAGGGAACCTTCTGGATCCTTCCTGTGTGTCCAGAGGGATCCCGGGTGGCACAGAGAGGGCAGTGTCACCTTGAGCCACAGGGATGAACCTTCTGGATCCTTCCCGTGTGTCCAGAGGGATCCTGGGTCACCTTGAGCCACAGGGAACCTTCTGGATCCTTCCTGTGTGTCCAGAGGCATCCTGGTGGTACAGGAAGGGCAGTGGCACCTTGATCCACAGGGAACTTTCTGGATTCCTCATGTGTGTCCAGAGGGATCCTGGGTGGCACAGGGAGGGCAGTGTCACCTTGAGCCACAGGGAGGAACCTTCTGGATCCTTCCTGCGTGTCCAGAGGGATCCTGGGTGGCACAGGGAAGGCAGAGTCACCTTGAGAGGTGTCATGGCAACCCCGAGGCTCCATCAGGAGCCGTGGGCAGAGGGATTCATTGCCAGGWATGAGCCACAAAACAATAAATCCGTGGATTTTGCTGGGATAACACCCTTGGAATGGCTTTGTTTGACAGGTTGGACCAAGGAGAGGTTTGGGCATCTTGGCTGTGGAGATCTGCCAGCGGTCACCTATGATCCCTGTTCTTGCCAGTGCAAATCCAGGTTTTGATGGGATTTGRGAAGGTCTTAAATAATGAATGACCCCACAGAGCTGTTCCTGGGATTGCTTTGTGTGGTTTGAAGCTCTTCAGTTTTCTGCCACGTRGGTAAATGAGCATTGGTGCCTTTGAGGTGTTTGTTTTCCCCTTTCCCTGCAGAGTGCTCAGCCCAGGGCTGCATTCCTGCTCTTTGCCCCCTGTCCAGATCTCATTCTGTCCTTTGGACAAATTGTTCCTGAGCTGGAGGGACCAGGGTGTGTGGGCATTCACTCTCTCCTGATCAGAAACTGGTGCCCAGGGCAGGTGTGGGTCACCCTTGGGGTTCCTCCACAGGTTGATCTGACCCCTGCTTGGGGTGTTACAGGGTTGTTCCTTTGAAATTTTGGTCAGTAGGGACAGAAAAACCTTCCTGGGGTTTTTATTTTGTGTGGAGTGGGAAAGGAGGGCACCCAGTGGGACCTGGGCAGGCTGGAGAGGTGAGCACGTGGGAAAGTCATGAAGTTCATCCTGAGGGGTGTTCCCCTGGAGAAGGGAAGCTGTTCCTGAAACCCAGACAGGGCTGGAGCCACTCTGGGGAGCAGGATCAGGACGTCACCGGTGCTTGCTCAGGGTGCTGGCACGGGGACAAGGCCTTTGGGAGTGCCCCAGCTTGTGCCACGCTCCRGAAAATCATCGGGGAATTAGCGCGGGGCCGGCTGAGCGCGGCGGCTGCTCTGAGCTCCCGASGGCCGCGGTGGCACCTCGGGGATCCCGCTGCGTGCCAGGGCACAGGTCCTGGCACCGCCACCCAGGGTGGGGCAGGGCACCGTTTCGGGAGGGCAACCAGCCATTTCGGGAGGGTAATGATTTTGGGAGGGTAACAATTTCAGGAGGGTTGGGGCGGGTAACAATTTCAGGAGGGTTGGGGTGTGTAAT
>NDFG01000085.1:218404-293056 GCA_002167245.1 Sporophila hypoxantha
GGGTAACAATTTCAGGAGGGTTGGGGTGTGTAATGATTTTGGGAGGATTGGGGTGAGTAACCATTTTTGGAGGGTAATGATTTTGGGAGGGTTGGGGCTCTGGCAAACACATCCATGCCAGACTCAGCTCTGTGTGTCCCGGACGAGTCCGGCTCTTCCAGCATTGCAGGAAAACTCAAAAACAAAAAAGAAACCAGGGAAAAAAAACCACCACGAAGCGAAACCCAATCGTAAATAAGCTCCTGAGAGCCGAGGTGGGCATCTGTGGCAGGAGGATGTGCTCGATTCCTGCCAGCCAGAGCCATTCCAAGCGGGAATACAAACAACCTTRGGCTGCAGCAGCAGCTTATTAGCGCTGATATATCAGCGGCCGCGCGCTCGTTTGTCTCCTGTCAGCAGCAGCTGCTTATCCAGCAGATTTCCCGCTGTATTCCGGGAAATGGCCGAATTTGATGTTCACAAGCCCAGGGCCTTGACATTTATAAGGAGCTGCTGTTAACTCGTGGAGCGCCAGAGGGTGAGGCAGGAAAGGATTAAGTTGGGTCTTAATTTATAAGGGCTGAAAGCCATAAATTCTGGGAGGGTTTTTAAATCTCGGTCCAGGGCAGGAGCTGCTGCTCATCCCTGGTGGTACCTTCTGTTCTCTGAGCAGACATTTAACACGTGATTGAAAACTCCTGTGGCATCTCCGAGTTCTCTGATAATAAATATAAGGGGAAAAAAGAGATTCAGGCTTAAAAAGCAGAAAAAAAAATTCTATAGACTTTTGCTTTTCTTCAGATAATACTGGATCCAAACTGTGAGGCGTCCAGGTGTTCTTTGAGAGGAAAAAACGGAGTCTTTTTTTAAAGAAAAAGGTTTTTAGTGTTTAAACCTCAAGAGTAATGGGAAAAAAGGTCATTTCTCAGCTGGCCTGAGAAGATTCAGGTTACAGTGGGGACAGTGGGCATTTGCACCTGAAACAGTTTTAGGCCTGGCCAATCCTGTGGGAAAAGGCAGAAGGAGGGAAGGCTGAGCCAGAAGCTGCTTCTGGGCTTGTTTGGATCTCCTTTGCCATCTCTGTAATAACTCCTGGAGAACTCTCCATAAGGAACACCCTGAAGTTGGTCCTTCCACTTGGGGAGCCTCTCAGAGTTGTGGTGCTGTCAAGCCTGATAATGAAAATTGCTTTTCCATCCCATTTCCCTGTCGTGGGGCTTATTTGTGACATTTAATTCTCAATGTTTCCTCTTTTTCACGCACTCATGGGGTCACTTCTCATTCACTCTCTCCTGACCACAATTTGGTGCCCAGGGCAGGTGTGGGTCACCCTTGGGGCTTCCTCCATAGCTTGATCTGGACCCCTGCTTGGGGTCTTACGGGGTTTTCCTCTGAAATTTTGTTCAGTAGGGACAGAAAAACCTTCCTGGGTTTTTATTTTGTGTAGGGTGGTAAAGGAGGGCACCCAGTGGGACCTGGGCAGGCTGGAGAGGTGAGCACGTGGAAAGTCATGAAGTTCATCCTGAGGGCGTTCCCCTGGAGAAGGGAAAAATCCAGGGAATCCTCAGGATGCCTGGAGGGGCTCCAGGAGAGCTGGAGAGGGACTGGGACAAGGGCCTGCAGGGACAGGAGCCAGGGAATGGCCTCCACTGGGAAAGGGGAGATTGGCTGGGATCTTGGCAAGGAATTCCTGGCTGGGCTGGAATTCCCAGAGTTGCTGTGGCTGCCCCTGGATCCCTGGCAGTGCCAAGCCAGCTGGACACTGGGGGCTTGGATCCACCTGGGACAGTGGGAGGTGTCCTTGCCCATGGATGAGGGAGAATGGGGTGGGATTTAAGATCCAACCCAAACCATTCCATCGTTCACCTGGAAGTGAGAACCTCCAAGGCTTCTCCAAGAGTTGCAACCCTCTGTAAATTCCCACTGCTGTGGAACACGAACTACTCCAGGGATTTTCTCCTGCGCTTCCAGGAAGGGTCAGGAGCCCCATCCCCTGCCCTCAGCAGGGTCCCAGGGCTTGGCTGCAGAGCTCTGATTTCCCATCCTCTGCTTCCATCTGGGACATCCCAGTGACACATGGAGGGGTTGAGGGCACTGGGAATGTCCAGCTGGAGCAGAGGAGGCTCAGGGGAGACTCATCAGGATTTGCTCCTCCTGAGGGGCAGCTGTGACAGGGACYGCACCCAGGGGATGCCTGGAGCTGTTCCAGGGAAGGCTCAGACTGGAGATCAGGGAAAGATTCCTCATCCAGAGGSTGCTGGGCACTGCCCAGGCTCCCCAGGGAATGGGCACAGCCCCGAGGCTGCCAGAGCTCCAGGAGCYTTGGACACCTCTTGCATGGACAGGYTGGGATTTTGGGGTGTCTGTGCAGGGCCASGGCTTGGATCCACGATCCTGTGGGTCCCTCCCAACTCAGGATATTCCCTGATTCTGTCAAAYCTCCTCGACCACAGCAAAAACTCGAGTGTCTGTTGGAATTAATGAAGAAAAATCACAGCCGGGCAGCGCCGTACTTCCCGCAGCTCTCGGAGATGAGGAATTGGCACGAGCAGGGTTTTAAATAACCCAGCGTGTCAGAAAAGCACAAACAAATGATGAAAAGCAAAGAAAAAAACCCCAGAGCTCTGCTAAACTTTATGGTTGCCATGCTTCATCTTCATTTTGGTGCAGGTGTTTGTTGGGAGGTGAGTGATGGGCGCTCCGGAGCCTGGGAGCGGCGGCGAGCCGGAGATGGAGCACCCTGCCCTGCAACGCARGGCTCGGCTCCTTTTTTAAATAAAAAACCCATCTTTCCCTCCTGCTGAAGATGGATGTGGCCTGAAGATCCAAACCAAGTTTGCAGAGCTGGGAAAAAAGCCCTTCCCAGCACAGGGATCAAACGTTGCCGTGCCGCGATAACAAAACCGGCGGTGCCGAGCTGGAAACGCGGCGTAAACTCCGKGTTTAATCCCAGTTTAAACACAGCTTGTAAAGCGCGTCTGAGAGTCGGTGAGAGCTCCTAAACCACACCTCGGTGCCAGGAAAGCGTGTTAAGAGTCTTTTGTGAGTGTTTGAGAAGATAATCTCCTGCTGGAGCTGTTTTCAGGGCAGCGCCATGATCCAAAACCTCCCTGGCGGCGTTGCACACGCAGGCATCGGGATCGTTCCCTGTGGTGTCAGCCTGAGGGGTTGGGCTAAACCCCAAAGGATTCCCCCATTTTTATGGGGTCAATTCCTGGTGCAGACCCTCTACCTGCCGTAGAGAGGGTCAAGTTGCGGGTGGGAATGTCCAAGGTCAGGTTGGACATTGGGCCTTGGAGCAATKTGGGACAGTGGGAGGTGTCCTGGCCGTGGAATGAGATGGGCTTTAGGGTCCCTTCCCACCCAAACATTCCATGATTCCCAGATAATCAATGGGATGCTGTCTCGCCCGTGTTAGGATGTGACAAGAACATTCTGAGCTCTGAGCACCCCGGAGCTCTCCTGGATCAGAGCTTTTCCCAGCTGACCCAAAAAGGCCTAAGCCTTCCCTCAGCCATGGGCACTTCCAGAGGGGATTCCCTTGGGAGATGGTGGRTGTGACCTTGAGCYCTGTGGGAAGATCCCATCACAGATGGGACACGCTGAGGAGGCTGGGCTGGGCTGGAGAAGTTCTTTGGTGGATTTAACTGAGGGGTTTTGGCTGGGCTGGAGAAGTTCTGTGGTGCTTTAACTGAGGAGGTTTGAGCTGGAGATGTTCTCTGGTGGATTTAACTGAGGAGGTTGGGCTGGGCTGGAGAAGTTCTGCACTGATGGCTTTAACTGAGCAAGTTTGGCTGAGCTGGAGAAGTTCTCTGGTGGATTTAACTGAGGAGTTTTGGCTAGGCTGGAGAAGTTCTTTGGTGGCTTTTACTGAAGATGTTTGAGCTGGAGAAGTTCTCTAGTGACTTTACTGAGGAGTTTTGGCTGGGCTGGAGAAGTTCTCTGGTGGCTTTACTGAGGAGTTTTGGCTGCTCTGCAGAAGTTCTGCACTGATGGCTTTAACTGAGGAAGTTTGGCTGCTCTGGAGAAGTTCTCTGATGGCTTTAACTGAAGATGTTTGAGCTGGAGGAGTTCTCTGGTAGCTTTACTGAGGAGGTTAGGCTGCTCTGGGGCAGTTCTCTGGTGCTTTAACTGAAGGGTTTTGGCTGAGCTGGAGAAGTTCTTTGGTGGCTTTACTGAGGAGTTTTGGCTGCTCTGCAGGAGTTCTGCACTGATGGCTTTAACTGAGGAAGTTTGGCTGCTCTGGAGAAGTTCTCTGGTGGCTTTAACTGAAGATGTTTGACTGAGCTGGAGGAGTTCTCTGGTAGCTTTACTGAGGAGGTTTTGGCTGGGCTGGAGAAGTTCTCTGGTGGCTTTACTGAGGAGGTTAGGCTGCTCTGGAGAAGTTCTCTGATGGCCCTTTAACTTGAAAAGATGTTTGAGCTGGAGAGTTCTCTGGTAGCTTTACCGAGGAGGTTAGACTGCTCTGCAGAAGTTCTCTGGTGCTTTAAACTGAAGGGTTTTGGCTGAGCTGGAGAAGTTCTTTTGGTGCTTTACTGAGGAGGTTGGGCTGCTCTGCAGAAGTTCTGTGATGGCTTTACTGAGGAGTTTGGCTGCTCTTGCAGATAGTTCTTCACTGATGGCTTTAACTGACTGAGGATTTGTGTTTACTGAGTGCTCTGGAGAAGTTCTTTGGTGGCTTTACTGAAGATGTTTGAGCTGGAGAAGTTATTTACTGTAGGAGTTTTGCTGGCGTGGAGAAGTTCTTTGGTGGCTTTACTTAGAGAGTTTTGGGCTGCTCTGCAGGAGTTCTGCACTTTTAACTGAGGAAGTTTGGCTGCTCTGGAGGAGTTCTCTGGTGCTTTTACCGAGGGGCTGCTCTGCAGAAGTCCCACGGTTGACTTTTTTGCCGCCGGTCGCCAAGTGTCCTGTGACGAGTGTCCGTTTGTCCTGCAGGGGAAGGTTGCCCAGACGGCCTGCATGTCGGCCTGCAAGCACTCTCCGGATCGTCGCTGCTGCAGCTGTGCTGGAGGCCGACTGGCTCTGAGCGCTGGGGGGCCCCTGCCACCAGTTCAACCTGGACGTGGAGGAGTTGCGAACGTAAGAGCCCAACCTGCCCCGTCCCTGTCCCTGGCCGGGTCATGGCGTCTACTGCCAGGCTCAGGGGGAACTCTAGTCGTGCCCACAACCTAAAATGGCACTTGGGCCCATTGAGTTTTAAGGGTGGTGGGTCAGCTTGTTTATACAAAATAGTCATGATTGACTAGCAGGCAGAAAATGAAGAAAGGTTTTCATTAAAGTTACTACAGGGTATAAACCAAAAAGAATTATTAATGCATTAAGTGAAATTATGTGTGACATTAAGGTATTTGTATTAAAATGATATTTCTATTTCTATTTCTATTTCCTATTTCTATTTCTATTTCTATTTCTATTTCTATTTCTATTTCTTATTATATTTACACACATTTTCATATCTATATCATATCTATATATCTATATCTATATCTATATCTATATCTATCATCTATATCTATATCATATCTATATCTATAGTATTATCTTATATCTATATATCTATATATCTATATTATCTATATCATCTATACTATATCTATATCTACAATATCATATTTACATTTATATGTAATTATATATTTATTTATATTATATTTATATTTATATATTTATATATTATTATATTATATTTATATTTATATTTATTTAAACTGCAAAAGAAATAGGATAGATTAAGAATCAAAGAATGGGATAGTTTAGGAATCAGAGGAATAGCGTAGATAGGAATCAAAAGGAATAGGGTAGATTGGAATTAAATGGAATTAGGGCAATTAGGAATCAAATGGATCCTCCCACCAAAATGACCATTGGTGTGCACAGAGTCCTTTCTTCTCAACATGCAGAGGCGTAACCCCAAAGCAGAGTCCAAATTTGGGGTAAAATCCCTACAGTGTGCTGTGCCCCTTGGTGGTTGGATCCCCAGGTCAGTGAGTGTGGCCATGCCAAGGTCTGGGGATGGTGGGTGCCCACAGAGCTCACCCAGAGCATCTTCAGCACACAGGATTCCACAGAGATCCAATTTTTACTCCTTTCCTTCTCTCAATGCTGCCTTGATGCTCTCCAGAAGCATCCCTACTTTTTGGAGCGGAGTTTCTTTAAAAACAAGGAGGAGATTGGATGTGCACGAATCAAAAAAATCAGTTTAATTTATGACTCGTTCTGAGAGGCTGGGGCTGCCCCCATCCCTGGAGTGTCCAACCGGCAGGGTTGGATGGGCTTGGAGGCAGTGAAGGAGTATGATAGCTCTTCACCTCAGTGTTCTTGCGTCCTCTCCCAGCTTCAGCCTTTGTGCTTCTCTGCAGTGAATTTTAGTCCCTTGACGTGAGCCCTGCTGCCCAAGTCAGAGGGTGGTAGATGAGGTGTCCTTGGAGTGAGCCCTGTGCCCGAGTCAGAGTGGTGGACATGAGGTGTCTTGTGGACAAAGTGACAGCAGGTCCCCAGGGCAGGAGCATCGTTGCGTGCCACCCCTGGGAACTCTGCTCCCAAACTGCCCCTGTGTGTGCACTCGATTCTTTAGACACTCTGCACCCATGAATTGGAGGCTGGTTTCTCTGGTTGCCCTCCAAGCTTGCCTGCATATATACCTGCTCAGTGAAAGGGCGTTAAAAAACCAGAGCCCAAAAGCAGAGAAAATGCTCTTTTTATCCTGGTTTTGGAATCAAAGTAAGGCAGAGCAAACACACCCCTGCCCAGGATCCTCTTCCCTCTGAGGGAGATGGGTTTGTTGGGATTCATCCTGGGATGGGTTTGTTGGGATTCATCCTGGGATGGATTTGTTGGGATTCATCCTGGGATGGATTTGTTGGGATTCATCCTGGGTTGGGTTTGTTGGGATTCATCCTGGGATGGGTTTGTTGGGATTCATCCTGGGATGGGTTTGTTGGGATTCATCCTGGGGTGGATTTGTTGGGATTCATCATGGGATGGGTTTGTTGGGATTCATCCTGGGATGGATTTGTTGGGATTCTTCCTGAGATGGGTTTGTTGGGATTCATCCTGAGATGGATTTGTTGGGATTCATGCTGGGATGGGTTTGTTATGATTCTTCCTGAGATGGGTTTGTTGGTTTTCATCCTGGGATAGGTTTGTTATGATTCTTCCTCAGATGGATTTATTTGGATTCATCCTGAGATGGATTTGTTGGGATTCATCCTGGAAAGGGTTTGTTGGGATTCTTCCTGAGATGGGTTTTTTGGGATTCATCCTGGGTTGGATTTGTTGGGATTCATCCTGGGATGGATTTGTGACTGTGGTGTTTGAGAACCCAGAGCTTGATAGAGTTCTTAAAGAATCCCCCAGGTGATCTTTGATTTTAGGGATTTTTTTGGTATTTTAGGGATTTTTCCTCCCCTCAAATATCCACATTTTGGCTTTCCTGGTTGAAGTGGAGATTGGGATGTCTGGTGTTATCACAGAATCCTGGGATGCTTTGGGTGGAAAGGGACTTAGACCCCATCCAGGGACACTTCCCACTACCCCAGGGTGCTCCAAGCCCCATCCAGGCTGGCCTGGGACACTTCCAGGGCTCCAGGGGACTCAGTGACATCTTCTGCTGGTTTCACCATCCCCTGGCACTTCCCATTACCAAGCCAAGTTCTTCCAGCCTTTATCCAACYTTTTCCTGACCAGATTTTACTTCAGCTGCTCCCATCAACACTGAGATTAAATTTACTGCTGGGAACAATCCCCCAGCAGGAATTTTGCTGTTTCCAACATGAGTTTTTCCATTTTTTAGCATCCATTTGCCGTTTTCCAGCCCTCAGCTGACCAGCCTGGGAGAAGGATCCCAGTTTAATGATTCCCACCCAGATCCTGCAGCTGCACCATAACTCACCGAGCAATGCCTGATGCTGGTGCTGCCTCAATCCCCAAATTCCTGACTCTCATTTGTGTCCCCTCAGAGCCTCGGGAGCAGCTGTGCTCCCATGGGTTTCTGCTGAGGGACAGGCACCAGAGCTGGGAATAATGGGAAGCATTTGTAATCTTTAATAATTCCCTGGTTTTTTGGCTCCAAACGCTCCAAACCCGGCAATTTTCCACCCCATCCATAACGTGGATCACGGAGCAGCAGCTCTTGCCTAAAAGCTGCTGCTGCCAAGGAAGATGGATGGGATTTCAGAGCAGGTTGGAAAGCACAATTCTGGGATTTCAGAGCAGGTTGGAAAGCACAATTCCTTAAATTCCTGTTGTTTGGGGAGCCCGAGCCAGGAGCACTCAGACATCCCGGAGCAGGTGACGCCAACCTGGCAGCAGGGTCAGGCTGTCCCCAGCCCCGTCCCAGGGTGCCACTGGAGCAGGGAATGGAGATGGATGCTGGAGCTGGATCCTCCCCATCCATCACTGTCAGCCCTGAACAGACAAAATCCTTCTCCTTTCCAGCAGCAAATCCGTGCCCCTCATCCCCACAGGTCCGTCTGGTGGCTCTGCTGAGCCTGGGAGTCACTTTAATTTGGTTATTTTGCAGCAGAAATACATCAAGGTTTGAATTTTGGGATGAGCCAGTTCCAAGAGGGAAGTGGTGTATTCAGAAAATAAGTTTCAGTTTGTAAGGTTGGGGTTTATTCTTGGTGTTTTTTGGTGATTTTTAAATCTTTTTTGTACCTGAAAGCACAGGTGTGAATCTCAACATCCTCACAGTTTGTGCCTCTGCCTCTGTCCTCTTCCTCCCTCCAGATTCCCAAACCTTTCCCAATCCAGCAGTTTTATCTTGCACTTATACATTAAAACAGGATTTTATGTCTGTTTAGAGCACTTCCAGTGAGTGCCATGATGAGGGACTGGGGCTGAGGAGTTTTGATGCTGGAGCTGGACCCTCCCCATCCATCACTGTCAGCCTGAACAGACAAAATCCTTCTCCTTTCCAGCAGCAAGTCCGTGGCCCTCATCCCCACGGGTCCGTCTGGTGGCTCTGCTGAGCCTGGGAGTCACTTGATTTGGTTATTTTGCAGCAGAAATCCATCAAGGTTTGAATTTTGGGATGAGCCAGTTCCAAGAGGGAAATGGTGTATTCAGAAAATAAGTTTCAGTTTGTAAGGTTGGGGTTTATTCTCGGTGTTTTTTGGTGATTTTTAATATTTTTTGTACCTGAAAGCACAGATGTGAAAGTCAACATCCTCACAGTTTGTGCCTCTGCCTCTGTCCTCTTCCTCCCTCCAGATTCCCAAACCTTGCCCAATCCAGGAGTTTTTATACATTAAAATAGGATTTTATGTCTGTTTGGAGCACTTCCAGTGAGTGRCATGATGAGGGAATGGGGCTGCAGAGTTTTGATGCTGGAGTTTATTAAAGTTGTTTGTGAATGCTGAAAAAATAATCTGGTTAAAGGACAGGTGAGGTGAATTAASGAAATTATTTTATTGGATATTAGGCATAGTTTGAAGGGGGTGAAGGCCTGCAGGGACAGGAGCCAGGGAATGGCTCCCASTGGGAAAGGGGAGATTGGGCTGGGAMCTTGGCAAGGAATTCCTGGCTGGGCTGGAATTCCCAGATTTGCTGTGGCTGCCCCTGGATCCCTGGCAGTGCCCAAGGCCAGGTTGGATCCACCTGGGACAGTGGGAGGTGTCCCTGCCTGTGGGTGAGGTGYGATGGAGWTGCTCTTTAAGGTCCCTTCCKACCCAAACCAGTCTGGGATGCTGAGATTTTGGGATTCTGTGGTGCTTGGTGGAAAGGTGAGGTTGTTATGGGACCCCTCACCTGCTGTTTAAATCTCCCCCTTCCTTAAATCTGTGCTTTTTTGGTGTGTTCTAAACACATAAAGTGCAGTTTATTCATTTTTATTAATTTTCTGATCCTCCAAAAGGAAGCTGTTGTAGGACTGAGGAGAAACAGTGAATTAAACAGACCCCAAGAGCCAGATCTTCCATGTTTTACTCATTTGGATATCCCATAATCAGCACCACTTTTGGTGTGAAAGAGGAGAAAAGAGCAGAGCAGCCACYTTGTAAAAATCCTTTTGGGTTGCTTGTGATGGGAGAAACCTGGGGAATATCCGAGCTGTTTTCCATGGTTTATCCTGATGAGACCACGGAGTCTGCAGCTGGAGCAGTCCTGGAGGAGATGCAGGGTGCTGAGGGGTCAGGGAGAGCATCCTCTGGTGTTCCCAAGGTGTTTGGGAGCAGCTTCCCATGGATTTGAGTGCTTGGATGGCACGAGTGACTCCAGGGAAGGGCTGGAGGTGGATTTGGGATGTGTTGTAGGGCAGGAGTTGGGATGGTGAGSTTCTCTCACCCCCTTTTAAACCTGGACTAAGGCACAGCTTAAYTGAACTGCCTAGAAAGACTCAGTGGGACACATCTCATTGTGTTTCAGTTTAGGAGGCACTTCTGGGTTAAAAAGAAGCAAATAAAACCAACCCTGGAGAGGGGGAAAAAAATCCCAAAGATTTTTGGGAACCTGTAAATTTCCTTTTTTTCAGAAAAGAAATTTCATTTTTTCAGAGGGTTTCTTGTCTCCCAGGATGCATCCATAATCCAAGATTTAATGATGCAATGGGAATTTTTAACTCCTACATGCCCCACTCTGCTCTTTTTGAACTGATAAATCCATATATATATATATATATATATATATATATATATATATTTATTTATTTATTTATATTTATTTATTTTTATATATAAATTCATATATAAATATATATATGTTTCGATATATAATATTTATATTTATATATAAAGGTATATAAATATTTATTTTATATATTTATATAAATCCATGTTTAAAATATAATTTGATAAATGCATAATTTTTCCATCTCCCCTCTACCTCAGACATATTGGGAATCAAATGGAACAACCCTGATTTAGGGATGTTACACGAAAAATCCCAAAGAAACGGGGCTGTTCTCACTCTTAGGAAGTGTTTCCCATCTCCATAACGGGTTCCAGCAGTGGCTGAGGGGTTTTTACAATCCTCAGATCATAAAATGAGCAATTCCATAATCTCCAAYCTCTTTTAACTGCTGCTTTATGGGAAATTAAAAGAGCCCTAAAAATTTATATTTCAGATTCCKTTGAACACCCTATTTTTAGTCAGCCCTCTCCTGGGGATCAGCCAGGCACACACCCAGATGTCTCTGCTGGCGTGAGGAATTCTCCCTCCCAAAATGTGCCCACATGGATCCTGGCACAGCCCTTCCCCACCTCCTCCTTGGCTGCCTTGTCTGGCTGGTGGGAATTTCTGACCTGGAAATCCTGGGATTTGGGGGAACTGCCGGGGTTTGTCCATGATGCTGGAGTCATCCTCTCCCTTGGCATGATCCCGAGGACTCCCAGGTGTTCTTCCAACCTGTGATCCATCAGGGGTTGGAGTTGGTGGTGCTGGATTTAGGATATCCCCTACCTGGTGTGCTGTCCTGTGGCAGTGCACAGGAAAACCTGGATTGGGGGGAAAAAATGGGAATGTTGTATTGGAGAGATGGGAGGTTTAAGCAGAACAGATTTAGGAGAGGAATTGTCCACCCCACAGGTGCTGATCTCTCAATGTGCCTCAGAGGTCCTGGGGGTCAGATTTGTGCACCTCCCAACAGGAGAGACCCTGAGGGCTGAAGTGTGGCCAGCGGAAGGGAAACAGAGCTGGGAAGGGGCTGCAGAATCCCTGAGCGGAAGCTGGAAGGGGGCTGCAAGAATCCCTGAGGGAGCTGGGAAGGGGCTGGAGAACTCCCTGAGAGCTGGGGAAGGGGTGCCAGAATCCCTTGAGGAGCTGGGAAGGGGCTGCAGAATCCCTGCAGTGGAGCTGGAAGGGCTGCAGAATCCCTGAGGGAGCTGGGATGTGGCTGCAAGAATCCCTGAGGAGCTGGGAAGGGCTGCAGAATCCCTGAGGAGCTGGGAAGGGCTGGCAGAATCCCTGAGGAGCTGTGGGAAGGCTCAGCCTGGAGCAAAAGAGGTCAGGGCCTTGTGGCTCTGCACAGCTCTGCAGGAGGGCACAGCCGGGGGGTCGGGCTCTGCTCCCATGACCACAGAGAATGGCTCCCCACTGCCAGTAGGCAGGATGGGGTGAGAATATTGGGAATTTCCTGGCTGGATGAGGGTGGCAGGGCTGGCACAGGGTGCCCAAGAGAGCTGTGGCTGCCCTTGGGAGCCCTGAAAGGCCAAGGCTGATCCCTAACCTGGCCTTGGACAGTTCCAGGGATGGAAATTCTACAACTTTATCGACTGATGTGGGATGAGGCAAGTTCACGTTTGCTGGTGTTGGTGTTGAATGATCTGAGAACTTCACATCTGCCAGGACACACTCAATGAACACCTTGGGTTTGGGTCTGGGAATCTGTGGATGTCCATGACCCAYCTCTTTAGCCATTCCTATGGATTCTGTTCCAAATTTCTTGGCACGCATCTCCAGCATCCTTCTAAAGAGCTTTCCTCTCTTCAACTTGGAAAACATCTCGTGGTCAGTCCCTGGGGAGCCCCTCCCTGGGGCTGTGGGTGCTCCTCAGCCCTGCCAGTGTCCCGTGGTGGGGACCACTCCTTTCTGTGCAGTGACAGCACTCCAGGCCCCTCTTTGTTCCATCCGAGGAACGTTTGATGGGGAGGGAGAGAAGTTTCTCTTTAATCTGACCCAGTTCAGAGTGTTTTGGGTGACTCCTCCCTCTTCCCACAGCTCTCTGAAATTACCCAGATGGGAATGAGCTCTGAGAGCTTGGGCTGTAATGGGGAACAGCTTCAGAGCGGGGCTGTYTGGGAATGGTGTGGGAGAAGGAGAAGCTCAGTATGGAAACTGGGTGAAGGAGAAGCTCAGGGTGGGAATTGGGATCTTCTCTCTGTTCCTCTTGCCTCCATTCCTCCCCAGCATTTCTCACTTTTTCCCACCTGTGAGCTTCTCCAGAGTCCATGGATTTGTTCTTCAGCCTCAGTGTGCTCAAGGTGTCACTTTGTCCCTGGGGATACAGAACAGGAGGTCCCATCACCTGGCCTTTCCAGGATGGCCTTCCAAGGCTTTATCCAGGGAGGTTCCATCACTTGGCTTTTCCAGGACAGCCTTCCAAGGCTTTATACAAAGAGGTCCCATCACTTGGTTTTTCTAGGACAACCTTCCAAGGTTTTATCCAAGGAGATCCCATTACTTGGTTTTTCTAGGACAACCTTCCAAGGTTTTATCCAAGGAGATCCCATTACTTGGTTTTTCTAGGACAACCTTCCAAGGCTTTATCCAAGGAAGATGACTTCAAGATCTCCATCCTTCCTTGAGGAATCCTGAGACGATGATTACCCAGATGTTATCTGTGGCCATGAGCAGATTGGTCCATGTTCCCTTCCCTGGGAGCTGCTTCAGCCTCCATCCCGGAGGTGCCATTGCAAATCCCATGTAATTCAGAGGAGATCTTGCCCTCAGATGATGTTTTTGAGGGATGAAGTCACTGTCTGGGTCCATTTTTACCTCTCAATCCATGCAAGGCCCTGTCCCCGCATGCACAGCTGCGCCAGGYGCACAGGGAGATCCCCCCGTTGGCTGTAATTAATTAATTTACAGTGGATGTCTCTTTTCTGCCYTGCCTTTGAACTCTTTATTCTTTGTCCATTGTAAAGGGCTTAACGGTTCCTGTTCCTTGATTCTTTCATCAGTGAAATGTTTTGGAAGAGAGGTTGGAGTCCCCCTGTGACCTGCCCTGGGTGGCCCAGGCCTGTAGACCTTGCAAAGACATTACTTTTTTGGCCTGAACACAAACCCCTCAAACCTTTAGCCTGGCTAAATGCTTTGTACAAACAGCCGCATACTGATCTGCTCTATTCTCCGGTGATTTTCTGCTCAAGGGGCTGCTCTCTAGGTTGCTTGCTATGTTTGCCACTTGCCTTGGTCGTGAAGACAGAACAATAAACGAATCCGACAGTACTGAGGCCAACACTGCGCTCGGTTGTTCCGAGGAAATTATCCTGAAATCTGCTTGAGGAGATTAAACCCAAGAAGAACTGGCTGTGTCTCTCCTCTAAAGCTCCGCTCTCCTCTTTGTTTGCCCTTTTTTGCTCCGAGACTTTGTTCATTCCTCCTTCAGAATGGGTTGGTGGCATTGGTATGTAAAGTGTGACCTGTGATTACAGGAGGTGCAGCTCCTTCTCCAGCAGCCCAGGGGAAACATTGCATTCATTCCTCTGCAGCTTTTCTGAGTGTCTGAGCCGAATTCCTGTTCTCGTTTCTTCTGCGATATGAAAAATATCAGCTTTTACATCATTCCTTCTGGAACACAAAGAATATCAGCTTTTACATTATTTCTCCTTGGACACAAAGATTATCAGCTTTTACATTATTTCTCCTTGGACACAAAGAATATCAGCCCTACATTATTTCTTCTGGGACAAAGAGAATATCAGCTTGGATGTCACTGCATTTCTTGGATGTCAGTCACAGAATCCCAGAATTGTAGGATTTGAGTTGGAAAGGACATTAAAGATGATCTRATTCCAGCCATGGGCAGGGACACCTTGCACTAGAAYGTTCCAGAGCTTTGTTAATTCAGTGTTGATGAATCTTTTGATGAGAATTGCTGTTCAATTGTGTTGGCTCAGTGTGTCACCATCCTGTTTTCAAGTGTCACTCCATAACTCTCCTGGCTTCATCCAGTAGCTTTCTTAGGAATCACAGATTGGCTTGGGATGGAAGGGACCTTCAAGACCATCTTGRTSCAGCCATGGGCAGGGTCACCTTTCTCTAGAAGGTTCCAGAGCATTATTAATTCASTATTTTGGTGAAAATTGCAGCTTAAATCAGTGTTGGCTCAATGTYTGACCATCCTAAGTTTTTAAGGGCWGCATCACTCCATAACTCTCCCAGCCTTCCTCCAGTCGATTCCTTAGGAATCACTGACTGGTTTGGGATGGAAAAGACCTTTAAAGTCATCCAGTTCAGGATGGAAAATACCTTAAAGGCCATCAATTTTGGGATGGAAAATACCTTAAAGGCCATCCAGTTCCAACCTGTCCATGGGCAGGGAACTGTGGGAAGGGACAATGGGCAGAGACAGCTAAAGGTGAGCTGCTAAGGAGCAGCCGTGTCCTGGGATGAAATCTCTCTTGGGATGAAATCTGTCTTGAGATGAAATCTCTTTTGGGGTGAAGTCTGTCTTGGAATAAAATCTGTTTTGGGATGAAATCTGCCTTGGGATGAAATCTGGCTTGGAATGGAATCTGCCTTGGGTTTCTCACAAGCAGCKGACAGCYGTGATAAATTCACCAGCCTTGTGAGAACATTCACAATCACAGGCATTTTCTCATGAGGATTTGAAGTTCATGRTTTGGGGAAGATCTTAAATTTCCCAACTCCGTGTGTGCTCCTAAATAGATGCTGAACAGCTGTGAGGCCCTTGATCCAAAATAGAAACTCGTTTTCCTCYCAGTCCTTCCAGGGTTTCTTTTCCAGGATTTCTCCAAATGTAATRAGGAACATGAGGTGACCCCATCCTTGGAGGGTAGGACATCGTGGTTGGATTCCTCAGCCCAGGAACATCTCCAACCCTGAGCCACCCAGAGGAGTTTCACCCCTTGAGAAGGTGCTCAAGCACCATTTCTCACTTCTAAACATTTTTAGTTTCTCAGGTATTGTGCTTTTCCAAAGTGTTTTAGGATTGATGTGGCTTTCGGGATAATTGTTCCAGATGGGACAGTGGGGTGTAGAGGGAATGTGTAAAGATGATTTATCCCTTGCAGATCAGAGTCAGAGGGTTTGGTTGATCCTCCCTCCCTGCTGGCTCGGGCAGGCTGCAGTCAAATTTTATAGCAAACTACATTAAAATGCCTTTGCAGTTAGGATTAATTAAAACAGTTTTTGAGGGACACATGTGAAGTCACTTTGGGCTCTTTGCACCCGGAATATTGTGGGATTGGTCAGTGGAATTGGCTGGAGCTGAGCAGGTCTGATCTCAGGGAATCATGGAATGGTTTGGGATGGAGGGACCTTCAGGATCATCCAGTTCCATGTTCTGCCATGGGCAGGGACACCTTCCACTGTCCCAGGGTGCTCCAAGTCCCCATGTCCAACCTGGCCTGGGACATTTCCAGGGATCCAGGGGCAGCCACAGCTTCTCTGGGCACCTGTGCCAGGGTCTGCCCACCCTCCCAGGGAAGGGGAAGAACTTCCCCCTGTTCATCCCTGTCCAGTCCCATCCTGTGCAAAACTKCAAAGGCACAACCATGGATTATTCCCGCTGACTTTGGTTTGAGCTTTTTCTATCCAAAATTGAAACATGAACAGTCACATCCATAATTTCTGTTTTTATTTGTTTATCACTCCCTCTGACTCATAACTTCAGATAAAAGCACTGATTTCCCAGCCGTGTTTGCTCCTGTCCTGCAGCAGTTGTCACTTGAGTGATCACTGCAAAGATGAGCGATGGTTTCAATCTCAAAGCTCTTCTGGCATCTGAGACTATTAAAAAGCAGAGTCTGAGAAGTGTCCCCTGTGCCCCTGGAGGTGCCTGTGTCTGGCTTGAAGGATGTTCTCCATCCCAAGGTTTTAATGGAAGGTGGAGCAAGGGAGCTGATTAATAACCCTGCTTTGCTTCCCCGAAATGAGGCAGTTGAGGGACAGGACTGAGTCCTGGTGTTTCACTCATTAATCTCTTCTTGTTAGAGCCAAGGGGCTGCTCCGTGATTGGGCTGCTCTAGGAAAGCTTTGGAAATGGGAGCGTGATGATTTATGTTCCTGATTTTGTGGCCTTGGCTTGGAAATGGGAAAACTTTTGGGAGGACAAGTGTTCAAGGCGAAGATCACCTGACACGAAATCGCTTTGTCCATTGGTGCCTCTGATTAGTCATGGAGACAAAAGGCAAAATCCTCCTTCCATATTGCCCAGCCATCCCTGATCCTCATCTCTGTGGAGCTTTAGGAGCTGTTGGAAGGCCCCTGTAGGGTGAAAACTGGGATAGATGGGKAATAATGGGCCATGCAACTGAAAAATCTGTATTTGATGTATATTTTCCCTCCTTTCTCCCTTTTTGCCATCACACCTGTCTTCATCCCAAGAAAACATTTAATTCCTCCAGCACCTCCAGTACCTGRAGGAGCCACACAACTCAACCCCAGGCAGGTGCTCCCCCTCYAGCTTTTGATGTGGCCTCACAACCCAGGTCCCCTCAGTGCCYAGAGGTTGTGAGGAGAGAGGAGATGAAGCTGTAACTGCAGAGGGTGAAAATGAAGTGAAGTTGGGCAGAACCAACCTCAAAAGACACCCTYGGATGCATGCAGGCGTCGGCTTCATGAGCATTCCCAAGGAAAAGCTGCTAAATGCCATGGAAGAACCAAGGTCCTCTAAGATGGATCTATCAAAGCCCCTTCAGCGGTTTTAGGTTTGGTTTAAAGAATGGATTAGGAGAAAAATGAACAACCAAAGTATGAAATTTTGGCCAGATTAGGCTGGAAGGAGATAAATGTGGCCTTGGAAATATTCTCTTCGCTTTAGAAGCCAACGTTATTCAGTTGTCAGATGTCTTCATCCACCAGAAATAAAAATGCCACCCAACGGCCACGGGTCTCCGTGTTTGGGCTGACCAAGAGGCGCCATCACCAGATCATGCAAATAATCTGCTGCCTGATAATTAATGACYCGGCCGGGCATATTTTTTTGATGAATGCTCATGGAGCCTGGTGACAGGCGTGAAATTAGAAAATTCCTTCAGCGCCCTAAAATATAAATAGCTTTCGGAACTGAAAAGAGTTTCACAGCTGAAGATTTTATTGTGTTGAGAGGAAAAACTTTTCCACCCCCATCCCCCCTTTCTTCTGGGCGAGTTGTTTGTCCGTTCACAAAACAAATACTCTGAAGCCCAGTGCGGCTCATGGGAATAAATTTCAGGTCGAATTAGTACAGTTTCCTTGCTGTCAGGACGGTGGAATTAATGGTGTTTTGATGACACGAATTTTGAAGGGCGAACAAAGACGCTGAAGGGAGGGAGACATGACTCCTTAGAAGCGCGGTCCTCCTCTCCCCCAGCCTCTCTTGTCTTCCCTGTCATCCGTCTGCCAATCTCCCTGTCCATGGTTAGTTAAAGGCGCTTTTTATCCTCTTTTCTTTCCCACAGAGTTTGCCAGATCCGGCCCAGTGCCTGGGTTCCAAGGGGACACGCTGCAGTTGGCCTTCATCGACTTGAGACAAGTAAGTCTTTGTGTTTTTGTTTTTTGTTTTGCTTTTAAGATGTGTGACTGAAGACCATCAGGTCTTAAGGGAAGGGAGAGGAGGGGAAACGGCGTCAGTGATTTACGCCAGAGACCTATATTTCCCCCCTCCTCCTCCTCCTCTCGTCGCTCGAAGCCACCTCCTCGCTGAGCGCTCCTGGAGATGGTGGAGGTGAAAAGGGCTGGTGGAAGGGGGCAAGGAAGAAAGCCAGGCCTGACCCTGGCCAACGGGGCCATTGTGCTGCCCTTGGCTCCTTGGCGAAAGGACCGCGGCCGGTGCCGAGCAGGTGCTGGGAACAGAGCGAGCAGTGATGCAGAGCCCGCCCGCCTCGGGGACCTTTGTTCCCAGAGAATGCCCACGGAGGCGTTTGTGAGGGCGGAGGAATTTGCATTCCCCTGTGTCCGTGCCCGTTTGTGTCCCCTCTCTGTGTCCCCTCTCTGTGTCCCTCAGCCACCCCCCCGCCCCGGTCCCCTCTTCCGCAGATGCTCCCCGGCCAGCAATGACAAAAGTGGCTCTTGGGGAAGATGGTTGGGGAAGGCTCCACCCATCGGTGGCCACCTCTGGAGGGGGCCCCGTTGGAGCCAAGTTGACCATAGCAGGTACTGAGGCCTTTGTGGGGCTTGGCAGCCAATTTTGGGAAAAGGGCCATTCTGGGGAGTCATTTGTTTGGGGAGAAATGGGCATTATTGATACACTAGGCCGGGGGGAAAAGTGAGGTGGTCCTGTCATCTCTTGGCACTGAAGATGGATGGGTTGGAGGGAAAGTCTGAATGAAGTAAGACTCAATGACTGATGCTTCTCTCCTATTAAAACAATCTTTTTTTGTCTGTTAAACCCCCCTGGCTTTGTCCCTGCTGCCATCATGATGCAGTGCCTCTTGTTCGCGGGGTTGACGTTGTTTGCATTCTGAAAACTTTCGGGTGCCGAGGGTATTTCTTAAATCTGCATAATCCCTTGTATCGATGATCTTGCCCCTGCCTCTGATTCGTGCTGGAGCTGCTTTCAACCCGCCAGGGTTTGAGAACTCCTCAGAATCCAATTGATGTGCGGGGAGCCATCTGTCATCCCACGACACTTGTGTTAACTTTAATAACATCAGGACGCCGCTTTTCGGGCCRGGGCCCGCCAGGAACTGCCAAATTTGTTTGCAAAAACGGTCCCAGCAGCTCCATGGGAGAGGTGTGCGTTATCACCAGGCTGTGTTGACACTTTTATCTTCATTAGCTCCTTGGCGCTTTATTGACTGCGGTGCTCGGCGCGCCCGCGGCCTCCTGGGTGTGAGGGAATGTGGAGGCCCTGGGCCTTTTCCAAGCTCCAGGCTGCAAATGTGGGGGTTTTGGAGAGGGAACCTGGCGCTCTTGGAAGAGTGAAAAGCCTGAAAATGTCTCAATGAGGTCGAGCCAGTGAAACATTCGTGTGGTTCATGAGTGCAAAACGCAGCCGGAGGGACCCAGCTCGGGTGAGGAGGAGGAGGAGGAGGAGCAGGATCCTCCTCGGTCCTTCCTCCTCTGTCCAATGTGTGTCCTTGAACATGGAGGTTTTGTCTTTGTTCCAGGAGTTTTGTTCTTGCATTTAAGAACATTGTTCTTGCTCCCAGGTTTTGTTCTTGCATTTAAAAGCAGCAGCGCCTCTGAATCTCAAGGCCAGGTTGGACAAMGAGCAGATTGAAGGACCCTGGGACAATGGGAGTGTGGCACYTGGAAGGGGTGGCACTGGGTGGGCTTTGAGATCRCTTCCCACCCWAACTGTTCCAGGATTCTGTGAATATGCAAGGAGAYAGGGGAGATACAGGATGGGAAGTCCTGGATCTCCTGGGTAATGGATGATGATTGATGAGGGAAAATCAAGGTGTTGTACAGATCATGGGGAAGAGCTGACCCATCCCTGGCTTATCCAGTGGCATGGAAAGATGAGGCAGTTCCCCCTCCCTGCTCCTGTCCATGACCTGATCTGGTGGCACGTTGGAATGTGTCACCAGAGCCCATCCAAGCAAGGCTCTCTGTGGCCACCAGACCTCCTTTGAATGCTRCCAGCACTTCTTGTTGGACTGCAGCTCCAGCTGGGAGCAGGGAGAGGTGACAAGGTCATGGGTGAAGGTCTTTGATTGTTCTTCATGTTGTCTTGAAATTTTTCTTGTTGGACTTGGCATTCTTTCTCTTTTAAGCCATGAAATTAAWCTGAAGCAGGGTAGATTAAATGGGATGTTGGGATGGAATTGCTCTCTGTGAGGGMGGGGAGGGACTGGGATGGAGCCCAAGGCCTCCCAGAGCAGCTGTGGCTSRCCCTGATCCCTGGAAGTGTCCAAGGCCAGGTTGGACATTGAGGCTGGGCGAGTGGAAGGTGTCCCTGTCCATGGCAGGGGATGGAGTGGGATGAGATTTAAGGTCCCSRCCAACTCAAACCATTCCATGGTTCTGTGAAATATCACAACAGTGTTGGTTTAAATGGAATGACCCAGCTGGGGGAAGGAGGGAAGAAAAATGACTGGGCAAAAATTCACCAAAGTAGGGAAATTAAAGAGATTTCCCTTCCCAACATATTTCAGTAGGAGCTGTTGCAGAACGTTTGTAAATCTGAGAAAATTTTTGCTGCCATGGGGGATGATTATGGAGTGACCAAAATTAATAAAAATATGAAGTGATAGGAAAATGTGGTGACTTGGTTTGTGCCTTGGTGCAGATCCTTGTAGTGGGAAATAAACCCTAAAAAGATGTTACTGTATAAAGGCATCAAAGTTTGTCCTTGTTCAGAGCAGCAGACTCAAGTTTTGTACATCAAAATCCTGGTTTTTCCCCTTGTTCCCAATGAAATAGGAGTAATTCCATCCTTGTCTGGAAAAGAGGAAGAGTTGAGCCCAAATAATCAAAATCCCTATTTTGAGCAGGCAGAAATGTAAAATGGGGCTTGATTTCCTGTTCTGGGACAATTCTAYATCCATAAATACCCTTAATGAAGTCTTAAAGGAAACCCACTCCCATCTCACGTCCTTCTGTAGGATATTTCAGGTTTTACAAGGAAAGAARGTTTGCTTTTCCTCCTTCCAGTTTAAATGTTGCTCTTGCACACTCGGTGCTGTATTTTAGYAATCTGAAATAAATTTAGTCCCATTTAGTCCCTTGCTGAAATTTGAAATAACCAACTCCTCTGGATCTTCACCAAACACCCCTGAATGRCCAAACTGGACCACTGGAGATCTCCAGGTGCTCTCAGGTCATTCCCAAGCCCGCACGTGGAATCATTCCCTGTTTTCCCCACAGCTGGAAGTGTTTTAATTTTTGGTTTTCACGGGTTTGTTGTGAGGACATTGGTGCAAGGGGAGGGTTTTGTGCTGGTCTCTGAGGTCCCTGCAGTCCCTGGCTATGCTGATCTCTCCTAGAAGCCAGATCAGCGCTCGTGGCTGCCTTCCAAGGAAAATCTGCATCCAGCACTTGAGGAATTTCACTCTGGGCTCCAGGGAGGGAACGTGCTCAGTGATGAGAGCTCCCTCCTCCCAGCCTGTCCTTCTGTCCTGTGAGTTACAAATCCTGAGCATTGAGTTTCCTCTGCAAGGGCCAGCCTGAGCTCCCAGGGATGTTTGGACCAAGACAGGTGGGAACCCACCTGGGCTGAGGCACCTGGGTGTCCAAGGGGTGGGGACAGGGAGGTTCCACTCTTCTCCCCCCAAATTTTTCTGCTTTGCTTTATGCAGACTTGGTGGGTTTGAGTTTCAGCATCAGCTCCTCAAACCCCATCAGTGGGCTTAAGACAGGCAAGGTCAGGCTTAGGTGGGATCTTGGGAAGGAATTCCTGGCTGGGAGGGTGGGCAGGGGCTGGGCTGGAATTCCCAGATTTGCTGGAATTCCCAGATTTGCTGTGGCTGCCCCTGCATCCCTGGCAGTGCCCAAGGCCAGGCGGGACATTGGGGCTTGGATCCACCTGGGACAGTGGAAGGTGTCCCTGCCCATGGATGGGGTGGAATGGGATGGGATTTAAGATCCAACCCAAACCATTCCATGGTTCACCTGGGAGTGGGAACCTCCCAAGGAATGGGATGAATTTAAGGTCCTATCCTACACAAGCCATTCCATGACTCTGCTACTGCTTGTCCCATGGGAAGTGCTTTGTTTGTGTGTTTTCCCTGTGTTGGGATCCAGCTGTGGTTGTTGTGGGATCCTGCTGGACCCCAGCCAGCTGGGAACGGGAAGTCTCCCTCCAGTGTGTTCATTTCTCTTTTATTAGCCCTGGTAGAGACACTTAATAATGGAATGATCCCCTTGGGAGCACAATTCCCTTCCATCCCTGCTCCGTGATGGAATCATGGAATGGTTTGGGTGGGAAGAGACCTTAAATCCCATCCCATTCCACCCTGCCATGGCAGGGACACCTCCCACTATCCCAGGGTGCTCCAAGCCCCAGTGTCCAGCCTGGCCTGGGACACTTCCAGGGATCCAGGGGCATCCCTAACTTCTCCCAGGTTTCCTCTCTCTCCTGCCCAGTGTGCAGTCCCCAGTTTTTCCTGTTTTTTCCAGCCCTGCACCTTTTTATCTAAAAGTAAGAACCAAACAGAGGAGCAAAGCTGCGGCGTGAGCTCATCCCTGAGCCTCACATTCCAGCAGCCTGGATTCCTGGGCTCTGTGCCTGGATTTAAGGAACCACCTGCTCCCTTGGAGGGAGCAGCCAGTGTGAGGTCACTCTGGGAGCTCCAGTGGTGCTGGAATGGTGGGCATCCAGCCTGGCTCCTTATCAAATACCAGCTGATAAATCAGGTGTTGGGAACCCCCTCTGGCTGGGTCGTTGGCTGCTCTAAGGACACTGGGAGGTCTGGGATTGTGTCCTTGTGTCAGGCACTGGAACAGCTCCCCAGGGAATGGGCACATTCCCGAGGCTGATGGAACTCCAGGAGTGTTGGGGCGGCGCTCCCAGGGGCGCCCAGGGTGGGATTTTGGGATTTCCTGGGAAAGGGAAGGAGTTGGACTCAATGTTGGGGGATCTCTTTCCACTCAGCACTCCCATGAGATGTATCCCRGTCTCCTACTGCTTCCATGTGCTCCAGGCTTCCATGCCCAGGTGGTGGCTGAGGGAAAGCCCTTGGGAATTTGGGCTGAAGGTCCCCTTGGTGTGACACTGGTGGCTCTGGTCACCTCTCAGCTCTGTCATTTGTCCTTTTGGTGGTGGGAAGGTGGAGCCAGTCCCTGCAATCAGTCCATGGCAGCATCCAGGATGCCCTGAAGGTTCATTCCCACCAGGCAGGGAGCTCAGGGTTGTTTTTTTTTAATTTGTTTTTGCATTTTACAGCTAAATGTGTCTCCCCAGCCCTGCAAAGTCAGGAGACGTTTGGGGAGCAGAGCGAAAACAAGACTTTGGGTGAGCCCAGAGCCATCCTGCTCAGCAAACTGGTTTGGCTGATCCTTGCCAGCTGGTTTTGCTGGGAGACAGAGCAGGAGCTGAGAACCACACGAGGGGATGATCAATTAAACGCAGCTCTCCCGCCGAGGTGTCTCCTCCCGCATGTCCCTGCTTGTGTCTCCAGGCTTTCTGCTGGGAGAGCAGCTCCCACGGCTTTGTTGCCACGTTAGTCACTGGATGCAGGAGGGCAGGGATGAAAAGGTGACTCACGAGGGGTTTTCAGCTCGTTTCAGTCGCTGCTTTTCATCTCCAAATTGTTCCCTTGGCTCCAGCCCCGCTCCCCCACCGCCTTGCCCAGCCTCAGAGCTCGAGTTCTGAGCTGAACTCTGAATTCCAGGTCTTGGAATTCTCTCCTTCTGCTCCGGCCAAAGAGGGATCTGAGTGCTGGGTTTTGTCCAGGGAAGCTGTGGCTGCCCCTGGACCCCTGGAAGTGTCCCAGGCCAGGCTGGACCCTGGGGCTTGGATCCCCCTGGGACAGTGGGAGGTGTCCCTGTCCATCCCAGAGGGTTGGSACTGGATGATCTCCATGGTTCCCYACCCAGCCCATTCCATGATTTTGAGAAGCCAGGTTGTACTTTTGGGTTTCTGCTCACCTTRACTGTTTAGGGCCCTTTGCAGGGGAGTTTTTTGCCACGGAAAGACAACATTGGAATTTTGCATCTTTTTAAATTTATAATCAGCACAGAATTACTTCAGGTTGGGAAACACATCCCAGATCATCAACCAACCATCAACCTCTGCCATTCTCCCTGTTTTCCTGCATCCTTCACTCCTGTGGATCCTGTCCTGGCTTAACAACCCTTAAATTCTTTCACCACTCTTTCTGTGGCCTCTGCCACTCTGTCCTGTCCAGCCCGGTGATCCAAAGCCCTTTTCCAGCTCTGGATCCCTMCCTGCAGCTCCCAAACGTGCCAAGGGAAATGCTGAATTCCAGAATTCCGCGAATCTTTCCTGGCAAACACCTGGAGCACTCAGGAAGCAGAGGTGTGAAGACACAGGTTCCACTGTCAGCCCTAATTCCTCATTTCCCAGCAAGGAGAGAGAGGTTGGAGCCGGTTGGATCATTACCCTTAAATCCAGGATTTTGCTGTTCAGATCCTATCTCCAGGCTCTTAATTACTCCAGTGGCTCCTCTCCAAGCTCCTTACACCGACTGATATCTGCTGGATCATTTATCCAGTGTTATTAATCACCTTCATTAAGGTGGTGCCCACGGGCCATCGAGAAGCGCCCGTTTTGCTGCTTCTTGTGCAAACACGAAGCCCTGAAGAGTCTGAGGAGATAATGGGGAGCAGCAAGGGCAGGTGCCTGACTTCCAGCTGAGCTAATTACTGCTAATTAAAGGATATTTTGTTTCCTAACACCCCTAAGTGTGATGGAGGCTTCTCTAGGCATCCATAACCACATCAGCTTCCCAGAAGTTGTCATTATTGTTATTAATATTAATATTATCGCCTTCATCCTCTGTCCCACCTCTCTGCTTCCAGAAACCCAAATTATCCTGGGTTTCCTGAATGCCAGGTTGCCTGGGGAAGCCAAAGCTGCAGTTAATTCCTGGTGGACCTCAGGGGTGGCTGAGTGTCCTCTCCAAGGTCATCAGCAGGAGGAAGTAAATAATTTCATTAAGACAAAGAAACCACCTGAACATTGGATCTCTCTCTCCAGAAATGCCTGGATTTGTGTTCTCAATCCATAATTGGAATTAGTTGACCTTTGGAAATCTGTGAAGTTATGGATTGATTGAGTTAAAGGGCTGGACAATCCTATCCATGAAGAAATCTTCTCCAATACCCAACCTGAACCTCCCATGGCACAACTTGAGGCCGTTTCCTCTTCCTGTTGCTTTTTCAGTTTGGAGAAGGAACCATTCCCCATTAAAGTATTGTCTCCATCCATCCCACTCCCACCCCATGGCTCCCTAAAAACACTTGGGAGGGGTGAAGAAACAGAAAGAAGATGGAGAGAAACCAAAATTATCAAACCAAACCCGCAGGTGTTCAATGAGGGGCCCTTTTTTGGCTTTATTTCCTGCTCCCAAAATCAGCTGATCCTTGTGCCTCGGTGTTCACKTGTGTCCCCCAGGTAGTGACACCAAAATGAGGAGTTTTCCCTGGAAAACRAACTGGATCTGGATCAAAACCTGTCCCAGGGCAGCTGGGAGACATCTAAGAAGTAGCAAGAGATGGKTGGGGAGCTCTTTTGGGACCTCCTGAAGTTCAGGCTGAGCTCCAGCCCGTGGCCCTGCTCTTCCAGGTGTCCCACACCTCTGGCACTGCTCACCCTTCCCGGAATTCCCGTCGGGAACGCTGCTCCACATTGGAGACCCATCAGAGATGATCTGTAAATCTATTTTTCCTGCCCCCAGCGTGGATCCACGTGCCCAGCCATGGGTTGTTGGGCAGGCACTGCCCGGGGAGCCAGCAGGGATCCCTCGGGCTGCGGCCAGCCRGGCGCTCCAGGAAGAACATTCCAGAACCTTGGCCAAACCACTCTGTTTCTTCCTTGTCAGGCCCAGGGCACTATTTTATTTTTTTTTTTCTCAGTGCCCAAAACCCAACAGTGTTGGAGAAGGGCACATGGAGTGGTTTATTTGTTTTTAAATCAGTGTTAACTGCCTGACTCACAAAGGGAAGGATCCTCCAAAGTTTGGGCTGGAAATCCAAGCTGCCTCTCGCTGTGCTCTGCGGAAAAGGGWTGGGAAGAGGGCAGGAAACACAAAAGCAGGAGCTCAGAGCAGATTTAGAGTCTTAACTCTGGTTTTTCCTGCCTTGGTGGGTTTAAACTGGTCTTGGTGTTGCTTTGATCCCAGCCTTTTGTGGTTCAATCCCATTAAAATCACACAGATCCCTCTCCCCTTTGGCTGCTCAGGCTCCAGAGCCATCACTCTCCATCCAGGAGGGATGCAGTGGCCTGGGGAGGACTTAAAAGTGCCTGGATGTTCCCCAGACAAAAAAACCCAGAGTGCAAACACGTCCTGTTAGCACTTCTGGGCGGCGGGGAGCGCTGCCGGGGTTTCTGGGCGCTGGGAATTGTGGAGCCTGTCGACACTCGGCCCTCTGGAACAATAAAAGCAAACAAACAATCAAATCCTCTGTCACTGGGAGCCTTTCAGACAAAGGGAATAAAGGGAGGAAACGAGGAGCTGGAGAGCGAGGAGAGGGGTTTGGGAGCTCGTGGTTGGGTGCTGAATTCCTTGGGACGCCGTGCTTTCCCACCTGTCTCTTAGAAACGAGGAGCTGGAGAGCGAGGAGAGGGGTTTGGGAGCTCGTGGTTGGGTGCTGAATTCCTTGGGACGCCGTGTGGGCAAGGCACGGGGCGGGCGTGGGTGTCGGGGCAGGAGGTGGTGAGGTGGGTGAGACCTTTCCCACATTAATCACGGAATCAGGGAATGGTTTGGGTTGGAAGGGACCCCAAAGATTCTCTCATTCCCATCCCCTGCCATGGGCAGGGACACCTTCCACCATCCCAGGGTGCTCCAACKTGGCCTTGGACACTTCCAGGGGTGAGGAGTGACTCCAGCCTGGTCTGGTGGAATTTTTTGGCAGAATAAGGAGCCACTCCCAGGACTCCATGGAGAATCTCATCCCAAGGGACCTTGCACTGGGCCAGGAACGTGTTTCCTTTGGGTTTTATTCCTCCAAGACTCAGCTGGAGCCTCTGGCTCCTCCTGAGCACCCTCGGGCTGCCCCCAGCCCACCCTCTGTGGAGCGGGGCCGTGCTGTGGGAACCAGGATCTCCTTCCCAAGATTCCTTCCCTGTAACAGCAGTCTCTCATCCAGCCGGGAAAACAGACACCACCGGGAGTTACAGAGGGCCCACATTCCCTTTATCCCACAGATTGGGGTGGGACTGGCAGGAACAGAGGGGACCAGAGGTGGGTGCCCTTCACCTCCACACCCTCGGCTGGGAAACCGAACCCGCTCCAGTGATCCGGGAGCTGCCACTGCTGGGGGACGAGGAGGAGCTGTCCATAAAGGAGCTTTTATGGAGCTGATCCAACCTTCACCTGGTGCCTCAGGAGGGGAACAGGAGCTCCTGTTGCTGCCTTGATGGGGCAGCGTTCCTGGGTTTCCCTGGAATGGGATCCCCCAGCCGGGTCGCGGTGGGTGGCCGGGGAAGTTGTGCGGAGCTCTCGTGCCTTTGAAGCCGTGGGGAAACTTTATCCCAGTGCATCCCTGTCATTCTTCTCCTTGTGACCTCTCGAGGGCAGCGGGATCATTTCAGAGCAGGGAAACTTTAGCTCCTGGAAAAGCTGCCAGCCAAGGAGTCGACTTCCTGGGATAACACCATGGGATYAGGGACAGGACCGCTGGGGCTCTTCCCATCAAGGTGACTTTGATTGCGAGGCCTGGGGCCCCCGTCTCCCTCAGGAATGAGGGATTAATTCCCTCCCAGACACACAATCCCAGAGCAATCTGTTCTCGGAGTCTCCCATTGATTTTTTTCCCYTTGGATTCGAGGKGTGCAAATATTGAGCGGCYTTTACGGAGCGCTGGGCACGTGGATTAGGAGGGAAATCGATGAGGTAAGGTCAGTGAGGAAGGGCAGGGGACTGATGGGGARGAGGCAGAGGAGAGGGAGATCCACCTCTTGGTGCCTCCAGGGGTGGAGAGAAACTGTGGGAATGGTGGTGTGGAGCTGTGAGAGAATCCATCGGAGAGCAGATCACTCGGAATAGGTTAAGAACTGGGATGAAGGTGATTTTAATGTCGTATTCCAGCCCAGAATTCCCAGGTCYCTCGAGGTGAAGGTGCTGCACATCCCACCCTTCCCAGATGCCATTTCATTGATGGGTTGACAGCAAGGTGGCACTGTATAGCCAGGAACATCACACCGGGATCCATTCCAACCTTCCCGTTGGACTCACAGAATCACAGGATGGTTTTTCAATTAATTAGCTCCCCGCCATCCTAGGATAAAAATGGTCATTTCCATTCCTGGAGGCTTTGCCAACTCCAGGGCGCGTGGGCTTGGATTAGCCGCCGTTAAATGCAAAAATGGGTTATTTTTAGGCTGGGTCTGCTAGGAGAGTGTCGAGGTTGGTTTGGTGAGAGTGGGAAGTTTTGTGCTCTGGCTCCAAATCCATTCCAGTGTTTAAGTGCAGATTTCCTGTAGAATTCCTATAGGAGAAAGGGRTGTCAAGCATTGGAACAAAACTCCCAAGGGCAGTGTGTGGAGTGCCCATCCCCTGGGGGATTTCAAAGCCCTGRGGATGTGGCACTTGGGGACARGGCCAGTGGTGGCCTRGGCAGTGCTGGGGAGGAGTTGGACTCAATCTTGGAGGGCTCTTCCAGCCCAGAGGAGGAGCTGGACTCAATCTTGGAGGGTTTTTCCAGCCCAGGTGATCCCGTGATTGCCCAGGTGTGTGGATGCTGCTGTCGGAGACGCCCGGAGGTGTCCCAGCTGTCCACAAAGGATGAGTAGATGGGACACAGGGTTTCCAGGGATTTGTGTCCCYCTGGAGCAGCAGCTGGCAGATGCTTTTTGGTGCCTGAAATGGRGCCAGCCCCGTTGGCTGGAGGAGCAGAGCTGCTGGCTGTGAGTGACGGGTGGGTAATCGGATGTGTGTCCACATCTGTCTGTCCTGACGGCGGAGCGGAGCTGTGAGGTCACAGCGCTGCTCCCAGGGGAAGGACAGGAGCTGAGGAGGGGTTTGTGCTCCAGCTGTGCTGAGCCAGCTTCACTTCCCAGCTTTTAATGCGTTTCAGCCATTTCAGGGAGCTGGGGTTTGGGAATTTGGTCTCCAAAAGGCTGTTCCTGCATTCCTGTGGGGCAGAGGGGACACGGGCAGGTGGGGTCAGGATCTGCTCCCTGCGGAACAGGAGAAGAGGAAATGGCCTCAGGGTGTCCCAGGGACCTGGATGTCCCATTCCAGTTGGATTTTAGGGAGAATTTCTTAAGGGAAAGAGTTTTCCAGCCCTGGTACCAAGGTGGAGTCCCCATCCCTGGAGGGATTTCAAAGATCTGTGGATGTGGCACTTGGGGACATGGGGCAGTGGTGGCCTTGGCTGAGCTGAGTGTCAGTGATCTGAGAGGACTTTTCCAGCCTCAGTAATTRCATGGTTCTGTGGTTCTTTACATCCTAAATGAACCAACCAGGAATGTCCTGGACTGAGCTTCTGTACTTCAGGTTGACTTTGTGTCCTGCCCTTTGATAAACCCAACACTTCACCCTGGAAATAGAACGGATTCACCAAAGCATCACAGATTTAACAAGATCAGAAAGATTTTTTTTTTTTAACAAGATTGGAAATCCTGAGTGCAATTMGGACTAAATAGTGGCACAAGTACCCTCATTATTCCCTGTTTTTCTACATATCCTGAACAGCTCCATGGTGGGAGCAGCCGAGTGCCAAGAGGGCTCCACATGCTGGGTGCACAGGGAGCAGGAGAGCAATTAACCTAATGGGCTTTAATTGCAGAATCATGGAATCATTTAGGTTGGAAAAGACCTCTGGGATCATCGGGCCCAGCCTTTAATTGATGGAGATGGAGGTGGCCTGCCCACCAGAGCAYGGAGGGGGCCTTGGCTGCTCTGGGGGATTGGGGTGAAGCTGTGAGACTGAGCAGAGGGAGGACACGTTCCTTGGGACCAGGAGGACGTGCTGGGCTCCAGAASTGTCCAGGCAATGTGCAAGSAGAGAGGATCYGGAAGGGGCTGCTCTGGGCAGGATAGGATTTTGGGAAGGAWTTCCTGTCTGGGRTGGAATTCCCAGATTTGCRYTGGCTGCCCCTGGATCCCTGGAAGTGTCCAAGGCCAGGTTGGACTTTGAGGCTTGGAGCCACCTGGGACAGTGGAGGTGTCACCGCCCATGGAATGGGGTGGGAATGAGGTGATTTTAAGGTCRCTTCCAMCCCAAACCGTTCCATGATTCCATAATTCAACCATTCCCTCATTAATCCCATCCCAGAGAGAAGAAGCTCCCACCTTTTCCCTTCTCCAGAGCTGTTGTGAGTCTGACTCTTTGCAGAGCACTGGGATGAACTTTTCATTGCTTMGAGAATTTTCTTGCTCTGAAGCCAAACGAGTCCCAAAAATGCTGCAGTTTGGGGTGCCTGGGAAAAGCAGCACATGACATGGATTTGGTGCAGGAATGATAGGGAGATCCTGATGTTTATCCCCAATTCCCACCCATGTCCGAGGGAGGAAGGTTTAGAGGAGACATTGGAGCTGTTTTGGCTGAGGTTTGAAAARGCTGCTGTGAGAATTCAGTCCCAGCGCTGAGAGCTGTGCACCAGCTCTGACTTACAAAAAACAAATAAATACTGGAATAGTTGGTGTTAACTGGCCCATAAAAAAAAATAAATAAATACTGGAATAGTTGGTGTTAAATGGCCCAACTTCCTTGACCCAGCTCGTGTTTTCTGGATAATCCGCGGGGATGGCGGCYGTTGGGTCCTGTGAGTCACCCCYAGCCTTCCTCTTGCTTGAGCAAACCCTGACTTCCCTAAATAGGATAATTCAGGTCCCTGGCTCCCTTCGTGTCTTTTCTGATTAATTGGTCAAAATTTGGGCTTGGTTTGGCCAGACAGAGCTTTTGTTTGTGGTGCTTAATCGGGGTTTGTGTGTTTTGGGGTGAGCAGCGCTTTAATTCCCGTGATTTTCGTTTGGGGTTTTTATTTGGGATCTTCCCACGAATCCAGGCCAGGTTGGATGAACCTGGAGCAGCCTGGTTGAGTGGAAGGGTCCCTGCCCGTGGTCTTTTCCAGCTCAAWCCCTTCTGTGATCCCACAGAGTGCTGCGTGCTGGGCTGGGGTGGGGCTGGGAGTTCCTGGCGTTGGAAATTCCGGTTGCCACAGATACGTGAATTTTATTTAAAGCCCTTGCGTGTGTTTTCAGCACGGGCTGGGCCTGATGTGCTGAACACCATGAAACAAAGTCTGGCTTTTGTCTCGCGTGGTGTCAGACAGACAGACAGACAGGGCAGGAGCTGTAGGTGTGACCGAGGCTGTTGGCATCTCCCCATCCTCCTGTTCACAGCCTCGGTGGAAGAGCAGCAAACACTCCCCCGATCTAATCTCGTTAAATGTTCCCGGCTGTAATCCCTTAATTTGGCTGCTGACATGAGGGCTGCTGATGGGGAAACGAGGCGGGGATGGGCACTGACAGCCACGGAAGATTGGGATCTTTTGTTGCACGGATCAAGAGAACCTGAGAGTTCCGAGCCCTGCCGGGTTGTGCCCGTGACCAGAAATAGTCCCCGCAAATGAGTCACGGCTCCAAACCTCACAGGGAACAGAAACCTTGCTGCAAATGCCTCGGTTTGTTCTCATCCTGAGCTGTTATCAGCCTCTGGGGGAGCCAAGGCCTCTCCAGGGAGAGCTCCCTGCAGCCRTTCAGTGCCCAAAGGGGATGGAAAGGAAAGAGGGAGAGGCTTCCCACATGGGCAGGACACAAGGGAAGTGTCCTAAAGGAAAAGAGGAGAGGTTTAGGTGGGATCTTGGCAAGGAATTCCTGGCTGGGAGYGRGGAGAGAGGCTGGGATAGAATTCCCAGATTTGCTGTGGCTGCCCCTGGATCCCTGGCAGCACTCGTGAGGTTGGACATTGGGGTTTGGATCCACCTGGAACAGTGGGAGGTGTCCCTGCCATGGCAGGGYTGGCARTGGATCACCTTTTAATTCCCTTCCAACCCAAACCATTCCATGATCTTGAATATCTTTCCCAACCTAAARGATTCTGCGATCCTCCGTGCTGTCAAGAAACCAAAAAATGTCTTTTCTCCCTTTAATTTGCGGCGACTTGGAAGCCAAGTGGACAAAGTCTGTTCTTGCTCTGCTCCTCTTAATGCTTAAAACCTGGAGGGGGGAGGGAATCCTGCCTGGAATGCAGCCCCTGTGCYGGATTGCTTTTCCAAAGTGTTTGAAAACAATCACTTCTGCAGGAGCGGGGGCTCGCTCGAACAGCCAGTTCTGTCCTGGAGACGAACATTCCGGGATGCCAGAGGAAAACAGCGAGGCTGGAATTCGCCTCGTGTTTGAGGTTAGCTCCAGAGGAGTTTGCAGCCGGGGTGGTTTTATATAGCAGCCCTCGGTGGAAACAGTTTGTCTGTCATATTTTTAGGTTCAGGGATTTCTTGGAGGTCACCRCGAGTTCAGGCTCCTTTCCCTCCTGCCCCGGTGGAGGTGGGAATTGGTGTTTGGAGTGACCAAATCTGTTGTCACACCTCYTCCCTCTGGCTGGTCGTGGCAGCAGGTTCATGGCATGAGTGTGCACAGCTCCTGCCCCAGTCTGGGGGAAATTCTGCTMCTGTTTGATCCCTGTGGAACTCAGAATCCCAAATTGGTTTGCGATGGAAAGAACCTTGAATTCCATCCCGCCCCCTGCCAAGGGCAGGGACACCTCCTGCTATCCCAGGTTGCTCCAAGCCCCATCCAGCCTGGCCTCGGACACTTCCAGGGGTGAGGAGTTCACAACCTCTCTGCCAGGACCTTGGCACCCTCACAGGGAGGAATTCCTTCCCAAAATCCCATCTAACCCTGCCCTCTGTCTGTTTAAAGCCATAATTTAGGCCATTTAATTATCCCTCTGCCTTTCAGCCACTCGAAACTCCTTCCAAAGGGCCCTTAATAGAAAGCAGAGGAGCCTCCAGCACAAATTTCTCTCCAGTAGCACATTTTTCCTATAGATTATCCTCTAATTTTCATGGAGGGGAATGTTCTGCTGCTGTAAGGAGAGAGCAGAGCCCGTGTGGGGCTGCGTGCATGAAAACGTATGGAGTTACCGACTTTTCCAAGAGGAAAAGGTGATGTCATGGGCTGTGGAAAGAATATTTCTTTATATTTTTTATATTCCTACTCTCATCTGATCACGCTTAGGATATAAATAGTGGGGAAAGGCACAAGGCAGTGAAATGAAACCCACCCTGGGAAGGCTCCCCGGAGCTCCGTGCTGGGGTCGGGCAGGGCTGGATCCATCCAGGGGTGTTTTCCAGCACATTAACAGCAGCGTGTGGAGCCATCTGTCACGGCTTGGAGGTGGCCAAGCCAGTCAGCAGCTCGTTAGGCAGGGCCAGGAGTAAAAAAATAGCCCAGAAAATCAGGATATAATGGGAGAAGGGGAGACTGTAGGAAGCGGAGTCCGTGCAGTGCTGTAATTTACTCCCTCATTTGCTGCTGCTCCCCATCAGCACTTCCCACTGGGAGAGCTGGGAATGTTCCCCTGGAGAAAGGAAGGCTCCAGGCAGAGCTCAGAGCCCCTGGCAGGACCTGGAGGGGCTCCAGGAGAGCTGGAGAGGGACTGGGGACAAGGCCTGCAGGGACAGGAGCCAGGGAATGGCTCCCACTGGGAAAGGGGAGATTGGGCTGGCATCTTGGCAAGGAATTCCTGGCTGGGCTGGAATTCCCAGATTTGCTGTGGCTGCCCCTGGATCCCTGGCAGTGCCCAAGGCCAGGTTGGACACTGGGGCTTGGATCCACCTGGGACAGTGGGAGGTGTCCCTGKGTGTGGGATCAGGATGAGCTTTAAGTTCCCTCCACCCCAAACCATTCCATGATTTATGGATTTTTTCTGGTTTGCTCAAGCACCAGCTCTGTATCTCCCGAGGCTGAATTGCCTCCTTGCCTGGAGGAGCGAAATGGGCAAGAAATGAGAGGAGAAAATGTGAACTGGGAAGGGTTTGTTTGAATTCCCTCATTTCTCCTGTGGGATTTGCTGCATTCCAGCCCCCAGGGCTTTGCTCCAAGGGAATCCTCTTGTTCTGCACTCGTTTGACTCCAGTTATTGACTGACACGAGTTGGATTTGCTTAATTTTTCAGATCCCAGATCCCAACCCAAGGTGGGCTTTGGGAATGGGACAGTTGAGTCAGGGAATCTTCCTGTGCATTTTGAAGCTGTGGAGCCAATCCAGCCATTGCAGGATTTTGGGGAATAATGTCAATTATTGCTCACCCTGAAGTTGCAGATCTCATCCCCAGGTGAGACGTGGACAAGAAAGGGAAGGAAATTCCCTCAGGGGTTTTGCTGCTTGACACTTCAGGTGGAGAGCAGAGGGGTTTCTCCTGGGGTTTCTCCTGCCCCATGGAAATTGGGAGTTCCCTCCCATCCCACCCAGATCTCAGGGTYACAGGATTCATGCTCCAGGTCTGACTGGAGCAGGGCAGGAAGTTTGGGCAGGAATTGAGCCTGGAATCGCAGCTTTGGGATGTCTGATAGTCCTGAAGGACGGGAGCCAAGTGTTGGTGTGCAGAATGTGCCACGAGTGGAAACCATTCGGATCCAGGGCTGGGAAGCTCCTTTGGATTCCCTGCGGGATCTGTTTGCTGGGTTTAAATCATTTGGGYTGGTTTCCCCTTAAACAAACCTTTTAATTCTCCTTTAATCAGACTCTGTGACCCCCTCCAGGCTGGGAAGGGGCAGGAYGGACCCCAGCAGGGCAGTTCCAGGCAGGAGTGAAATTCCCTTTGGGCTGCTCTCTGTGGAACACATGGAATGCAGGTTCCTTCAGGAATTCCCTCAGGAATATATCTGGGAAGGTTTTCCCAGCTCCAGGGTCCTGGGGAAGGTCGGATGTGGTGGCAGTGAGCACCAACAATGGTGCACTTTGATCTTGGCTTAAAGATGGGGACCTAGAATGGAAAATCCAAGTGGGAATTATCCAAATGGGGCKAGCAACAGCTTTTTTTTAAGTTTTGGGCAGGATCTGGCCCTTSATAATAATTAAATTCTCGGTGGTTRATGTTTAGCTGCATTTAACTTCTARTCTAGTTGGGAATGCCAGGATATTTTCCCAATTCCAGGCGGACTCCAATACCTTTGAGCAAGCAGACTCGTCTCTCTCTGTTCCTATTTGCCCTCCTATTGTCTTTTTTATCACATTCTGTCCCCAGATCTCTCCTTTCCTTACTCATCCCTGCCTCGTTCCATCCCATTTGCAATCACTGGAGTTCCTTGAGAAGCAGGAAGGGAGCAGATCCAAGATTCATTCAATGAGATTCTTAGAGTGGGATATCTGAAGTAACTCCAATTTCTCTGGGAAAAAATAAATATTCCAGAAGGTGCCCATGAAYGTATTGGCCACAAAAGGCCCTTGGACCTCTCTCCTGAGCAGGACTCAAGTCCAAGATGGACCAGGTTTCTCAGGACCTTCTCCAGACACTGCCCAACCTCTTGGACTCCTTTCCCARCTTTTTTTCCACTGGGGAATGGCGTTTTTCCCCCTGTATTTTCAGTGATCACTTTGAGAAGGTTCTGGGCCTTTTCTTTGCTCTGGAGTTGCCTTTAGGTRGGAAGGTCCCAAAAATGAACCTCAGAAACTTCAGATTTTGGTTTGGGACCATCATGGTCCTGAAAATGTAATTTTTAAATTATTAGATTGTAATTTTTGTATTTCTTTTTAAATGAGAATGTTCCACCTGCCCAGYTTGTCACAAAACCATGGAGTGGGTTGGGTGGGAAGAGATCCTCAAGCTCATCCCCTTCCAAGCCTTGGCCATGATGGGCAGGGTCACCTCCCACTATCCCAGGTTGCTCCAGGGATGGGATCCGTCTGCTCCTGAGGGTCGTTTTGAGGATTTGTGTTGGCTTTGGGCTGAAAAAGTTTGGCAAAAACCTGGCTGGTTGGCCAAGCTTTTCCACTATCCCACGTTGCTCCAGGGATGGGATCCGTCTGCTCCTGAGGGTCGTTTCAAAGATTTGTGTTGGCTTTGGGTTGAAAAGGTTTGGGAGAACATTCCAACCCTTCTGGTTGGCCAAGCTTTTTCTTCTCATCCCAAGGAAGTGCCTCAGGATGAGCTTCCACCTGGAATCCTGAAAAATCCATCACCGGTGCTCCTGATAATTGATTCTGGAAAGCAGAGGCTGCTCCTCTCCTGTTATCCCATTGCTCCCATCCCTCAGAGGTTCCCAAATCTCTGACCCTGGCTGTGGGGCTGGAATGTGACCCGCGGAGCAGGAAAGTCCCAGGAGTGCTCCATTCCCCTGAGCAGAGCCCGGCCCCAGCACTCTGCCAAAGCCACTAATGGGATCCAGGCTCCTGGGATCGGGATGGAGCTGGRGGGAATGATGCTCCACACTTGGCCACAATCCCCGTGCCTCAGTTTCCTCCTCTCCTCCATGAAAACTGTGGATATTTGTGGATGTTGAGAGGAAGCCAAGCAGTAATTGGGGGGAAAAAAGGTGMTTTTTTTCTTTTAATGAGTGAAACTTCTCCTTGTGAACTCCTGTGGGACTGGAAACTCCTCTTGTAAAACATCCTTGGAAATCTGGGCTGGAAAAGGGTCGTTTTGGCTGCCGATGGCCAGCAACCCCTGAAGTGTGGTGGGTGGTTTGCACGGAGCAGCAGAGCTGGGATTATTGCTCCTGTCAGCCTGGGATAAATGGAAAACACACGGATGGATGGAGGCTGGAGCTGGAGCTGACAACGAGCTGAGTGATCGGCCCCAAAACCGGCGCAGAGCTCGTTAGGGCCGTCGCTTTTATTMGGGTTTTTATTCCCAGATTTTCCACTGTCTTTTCGGGAAGCTGTTTGCGGCTGCCACGGCAGCTGAGGAGCCCTTCAGAAACGTGGCCAAGCACTCCAGTGAAACCAGCTCTGACTCCTCAGAATTCCTGGGAGCTCCGTGCCCAGATGTCACAGGCGGGAGCAGCTCTAATAACCTACAAATGAGATTTGGGTTTTTAAGTAGATTATGCTGAAGGGATTTTTTTTCCCCCTTTTTTTTTTTTTTTTTTTTTTTTGGGTAAACGATAGGGTTGCAATCGGATCTCTTGATGAAATCAGCTTTTTGGGGGGTGGGGAGGGATTGGATGCAGCAGCCTGGCTCCAGCACAGGAGCTTAAATCTGTSTTCCATCAAAAAGGCTGGAAATCGCTCTGTGTGTGATGGCATTTGGATTTCATGGACATGAGTCCATCCCATGGGAGTGCTGCTGCTTCTGGGCAGGCTCCTGCGGAACTCTGAGCCCCAAATGACCCTTGGGAAGGAATTCCTGGCTGGAAGGGTGGGCAGGCCCTGGCACAGGGTGCCCAGAGAAGCTGTGGCTGCCCCTGGATCCCTGGAATTGTCCCAGATTCCATTGATGCTGCAGGTGCAGCCCTGGCAAAGGGCAGGAACGTGGTGCAAGAGCTTCCAGTCTGATATTCCAGGGTTCTGGAGCCCCTCTGCTCTGGAGCCAGGCTGGCAGAGCTGGGAATGTTCCCCTGGAGAAGGGAAAAATCCAGGGATTCCTCAGAGCCCCTGGAGGGGCTCCAGGAGAGCTGGAGAGGGACTGGGGACAAGGCCTGCAGGGACAGGAGCCAGGGAATGGCTCCCACTGGGCAAGGGGAGATTGGGCTGGGATCTTGGCAAGGAATTCCTGGCTGGGCTGGAATTCCCAGATTTGCTGTGGATCTGTCTCTTATACACATCTAGATGTGTATAAGAGACAGGGGCTGCTCTGGGCAGGATAGGATTTTGGCAAGGAATTCCTGGCTGGGCTGGAATTCCCAGATTTGCTGTGGCTGCCCCTGGATCCCTGGAAGTGTCCAGGGCCAGGCTGGACATTGGGGCTGGGAGCAGCCTGGGATAGGGAAAGGTGTCCCTGCCCATGGATGGGGCTATGTTGAAGAAACTGGATAATTTTCAAGATCCCTTCCATCCCAAACCATTCTGTGATTCCCTGATTCTGCAACCCCTGGAGCTGTGCTTTGGAGCAGSGCTGGGCAACTGGAGATGGGAAAAYCRGGATCTGGGAGGTGGCTGAGGCTCCCAGAGCCCTCCCAGCACCACCCCGTGCTCACTTCACACAAGATGAAGATGTCACCCTCTTGGCTTGGGAAGAATCCCAGCCATCCCAGGAGCGGGGTGTTTTTCCAAGGAAAGGGCAGCACCACAGGGCTGRCTTCCAGAGAAACCAACACCCTTGGGAATGCCGCGCTGAAAACACGGGAGAAACGCCGGACGGGTTGGAGGGTTTGTTTTGGAGATAACATCTCCCACCCCGCATCCTCCAGCTCTGCTCTGGCTCTCCTCGCCTGTGGCTGGGGCAATGAGGAGCTCTCCTGTGCTTCCCAAATTTCCCTGTGATGCCACATTCATCCTGCCTGGGCTGGAGCCTCTGTCAACATGTTTGGGTCACTTTGGCCGTTTTTATAGTGACATCATCAAGTTMGTCAATATTAAACCATGTTTTCCTGTCACCTTTCAAGGTGTGGGCAGCACCTTGAGAGAGACAACCTCAGGAGCAGTTTACTCCTGCCAAAATTGGTCCTGAAGCCTGAATTTGCTTTTATGACATCTTAAATTAGGCTGGGACCAAGTTAAACCCCATCTCATTTAGCTGACCTTTACAGCTATGAGTTTTGCCTCAAAAGTGAGTGAATTAAAGTGGTTTTGTGTCGCTCTCAGGAATTGGTGACTTCAGTGGCCTTGTTTTCCTCTGGCTTCCATGCCCTGAGTCAGGGAAGTGTTTTCCAAGGGATGGATCCTTAGCCTGGAGGAGAGGAGGCTCCAAGGAGATCTTCAGGGGTGTGAAGGGAGATCACAACAAGGCTGGAGAAGAACTTTTCCAAGGACAAGCAGGAATAGCTTTAAGGTGAAAGGGTGGAGGTTTAAATTGAAAGAATTCCTGGCTGTGAGGGTGGGGAGGCCCTGGAATGGAATTCCCAGATTTGCCATGGCTGCCCCTGGATCCCTGGCAGTGTCTAAGGCCAGGTTGGACACTGGGGCTTGGATCCACCTGGGACAGTGGGAGGTGTTGTGCCCATGGGATCAGGTGGGTCAAGGTGATCTTCCAGGTCCCTTCAAACCCAACCCATTCCATGACTCCGTGATAATGTCAGCAATTTGAGCTGCTTCCTGTAGGTTTTTCCATGTAACTGCTGGGAAAAAGAGTTCAAAAATGAGTGCTAAGACAAAGAAAGTGAATTTCCGGAGGAGCCTCTTGGCCTCGGACTTTTGGGACCCTCGGAGGTTCTCAGCCAACACCTCAGAGCTTGCCCAGGTCTCCGCAGGGATCAAACACGTTCACCTTGACCAGAATCATCCGGTTTTGCCGTGGAACGGCGTTCCCAGGGGATCCAAACCCTGTGCCATCAATTCTGCTGCAGCGAGGACGGTTTTCCTCGACACCTCATCAGGCGATATTTCCTCGCTGCCGCTCCGGCTCCCGACTGTCATCCCGGAGCTGTGGGATTTCTCCGGAGCGCGGTGCTGGTGGAGCCGAGGCGACTGTGGTTTGGTTGTAGCTTTGGGCTAAACTAAGCCAGATGTTATGCCCTTTTTTTTTTTTTTTTTTTTTAAGTTTGTTCGTCCTTCTCTCCCCGTCGCTCCGTGTGCGCATTCCTTTCATTGCTGGAGCTTTTTGGGGAATCTCTTGCTCCTGCGGGGAATCCTGGCCGGTGTTAATCCGTTACTTCTGGGCATTCCAGGAGAATGGAAATCCAGCTGTGATTCGCAGCAAACGGCAGCGCTGGGTTTGGGGTGAAGAGTCGGGGTGAAGTGACCACCCCAGGTCAGGCAGCAGAGCTGAGGAYCAGAAGAAATGATGGAGGAACCTCCTTCAACCTCATTTCCAAGAGTTCTTCCAGTGGTGCTTGGGAGAGGGAYGGAAGGGAATTTCCACAGGTAATTCTGAGAGTTGGGAAGCTCCAGGGTTGGATGATATTGGGCAAGTTTTGTCCTTGATTTTTGTAGAGCTGTTGCAGGGTGTGTCCTACCTCGTGGGATTTGAGGCTTTATTCGAGTTCATCTGTTGATTTTTGGTTCAGATTAAGAAAAGGTAACCCCAAAAAACTCCACAGCCATATAAATTGATAAATACCACAAGGCCAGTTTTGCCAACCAGTACATTGAATTTCATGATAACTCTAAAAATGGGAAGAAACATTTTCACCTGTGAGCACAGAACTGCGAGTTTCAGCCCTGCTCCAAACCCACCAGAATTGCTCAAGAAAATTCCTTAAGAAATTCCTGGTTTTCTTTCAGAGAAAATCCAAAGCATGGAGTGGTTCTTACTTACTGGTCCTATATTTTTTATTATTCTTGTTGGTTTTATGGTTATTACTATAATTATTATTATTACAACAACGTATTTCAGTTTTTGAGATTGAGTCTCAGTACTGTAGCCTGAGCCTCATGGCCTCTGAATTTTTTTGGAAAAGCAATGAGTTAAAAATCTCTGCCTTTCCAGACGCCCTCATTTCGTCTCAGGGCTGCAATTCTCAGGAGTTGGTGTTAATTGCTGAATAATCTCCGTGACATTGATGATGAGTGACAACGCAATTACGCTGCTGGAGCTGCTCTGCTGAGGAATTTGGCTGCAGAAGTTGTCTGTGGTTCCCACAGGTGAAACCCTTACCTCATTTCACCAGAATTTGGTTGTCTGGTGAAGGTTAAGCCAAGAAGGAGAAGCTGAACAATCAGTTCAGGTCAGAGCAAAACGAGGGGATGAAGCAAAGCTGGGATTTGTGGAAGGTCGGACTTGTCCTTCCAGTGGTCCAGCCCAGTCCCAGCATTGAACAGAATCCTAAAAGTTTGGGGTGGAAGGGGCCCTAAATCTCATCCAGTGCCACCCCATTCATGGCAGGGACACCTCCCACTGTCCCAGGTGGATCCAAGCCCCAATGTCCAACCTGGCCTTGGGCACTGCCAGGGATGCAGGGGCAGCCACAGCAAATCTGGGAATTCCAGCCCAGCCAGGAATTCCTTGCCAAGCTCCCAGCCCAATCTCCCCTTGCCCAGTGGGAGCCATTCCCTGGCTCCTGTCCCTGCAGGCCTTGTCCCCAGTCCCTCTCCAGCTCTCCTGGAGCCCCTCCAGGCACTCTGAGGATTCCCTGGATTTTCCTCTCTCCAGGGGAACATTCCCAGCTCTGCCAGCCTGGCTCCAGAGCAGAGGGGCTCCAGCCCTGCAGCAGCTCCGGGGCCTCCTCTGGGCTCTCTCCAGCAGCTCCAGGTCCTCCTGCTGTTGGCCCCAGGGCTGGGACATCCTTGGTTTGAATCAAATTTACAAATAAGCAGCACCCAATAAGTCCAGCCACAAGATCCTTACCCCAGTCTGTGTCTGTGTGTCTGTGGTAGAACAGTGATCTCAGTTCCTTGGTTTAAAACCCACCAGATCCATTTTTGCGTGCAAAACCAACCTGTTCCCATGTTTTAAACCACCTTTTGAGGTGAGTTTGTGACTCTCGATCACAACTGGAGCTGCCTGGTTGGTCACGGGGTGATGGAAGTGCTCTATCAGACAAGTTCACAGCCAGGATTTACTCCCCTACAGTAAAATCCTAAGGACCACTAAGCTGGGTTTAAACACCAAGGAGATCTATGGGCCTTGTCCTCTGGTGAGATGAGAGTTACTCCCAGCGATAAACTTTGCCCGGTCAGGCGCTGCATTTGTGACGTGTTTAGGAGTGTTTCTCTCCCAGCTTTCYCTCAGGAGTGTCTCAGATCATTAAAAACACAAATTAAACTTCCAGGCAGCCCTGCCTGGGCAGGAGGGGAAGCTTTCTGCTGGTTTTACAGCCTGGCAGCTCACAAGTTGATGGTGTTTTAGAGCTCCTCCATCTCAATTCCCACCATCCCGGCTGGCACTCTGCTCCATGCCTCACAGTTTGGAGGTTTAAACGGGATTTATAAGCGGGACGTGGAGCAAATGAAGGATTCTTTTCACCTGAAGTGATGGCAGAGGCCTCTCCCAGCTCCTAGGCTGTGTTTCAAGCTGGGGCAGCCCTCGCCCGARTCAGATGTTGGATTTCGGGCCTGGACTGAGGTGTGAGGCCAGGCTTTGTTGGCAGGCTGGAGCTGTAACCTGATTAATCTGAGCAGGTAGAGGGGAACACGATCCATCAGCAGCACAGCCAGGCCGGCAGGGAATTTTTCATCAGGGCCCCTCCGAGAGGAGGTGTACGTTACCGAGGGGGAAGAAAGGAGAGAACCCAAGCCAGGCTTCCATCCGCGGGGATATTGCCTAACCCACGAGGAATCCTTTCATCAATAAATTACCAGAAGAATGGGGGAAGTTTCGAAAGATCCGCCTGTTAACGCGCTCTCACCCGGCAAATTTAAAGAACGTTGGGTTTTGGCCCGGGCTGCCCCGCAGGAGCTCGGAGGTGAGAACAGGCAGGGCCGGGAAGGTGAGACCCCGCCGCGTGCGGAGCATCCGTCAGCAGCYCAGAGCCGGGCGGGAGGAGAACGCGCCGTGACCGCTAAGCCGGGATTGAATGACGGCAGGAAAAACCCAGCAGGCGCCTTTTGTTCCCCCACCTGGCCGCCGGCCACGCCGCGGATCCTCCCTTGGAAGGGTGGCCGCCGTGGCAGGGCTGACATCTGGGTGGCTCCGTGACAGCTCCCGCGGGGATCCCCAGCCCRGAGCCAGCCCCGGGTTTATCCCTCAGCAGCGAGCCCAGCACGTTCTGAGGTGGCAGGGGGTGAGATGCTGGTCTCAGCTCGGGTTTAAATGCTCGTCTRGGGTTTAAAAATGCTCCTGGCTTCAGTTTTTCATAAAGTCCATGTGACGGTGAAGAATAAAAGAGGTTTTAGCGCCTGTCCAGGAAGGTGTTGGGGCACTCTGTGGGTGCATTCAGTAAGAGCTGCCATTTCTGGAGGGATTTTCTCCAGTCCCAGGGCAGCAAAGTGGCTCCAGGATTGCACCCCCACGTCCCTGTCCCTCATCCCGCACTCCCTCGCTTGTGTCAACTGGCACGGGCGCAAGAACTAAGTCAGAACAGAAAGCAGAAGAATTCCGGGCCCTGATCGAACTCCCGCGGTGTTTACGGGGTGGAAACTTCCCCTGAAATGCAGATTTCCAAAGGCCTCTTGCTGTCGACGTGTTTTTGTTGCTGGTTTTTCAGGAATTCTGCYCCACGAGTCGCCTGCTGCTGCTGACAATTGGGCAAATGGTTTTAGTGGCAATGAAAGGGGTCGTTTGTGAGGYGTGATGAGCAGGGAGCAAACCAGAGCTGGGATTTACAATCTGCTTGCTCCCATCCTGCCCTAATTTCCTCGTGTTTACTGCGTGCAAAGAGTTCTCCAAGTCCYACCTCAAGCACGCTGGCTTTTCCAGCAGGCTGCACCAGCACGGATAGCTTCAGCTCTTGAGTTTTGGGTGCCTTGTGTTCATGGAATCACAAAATCATGGAATCATGGCCTGGTTTGGGTTGGAAGGGACCTCAGAAATCATCTGATTCCATGGGCAGGGCCAGCTGCCCCACACTGGATGGTAAATGGGAGTTGGACCCTGTTGGATCCCACTTTCCACCTCTTCCTGAACTTCCAGGCTGTTTTCCTCTAGCTGTGCAATCTGTGCCCAGCAAAGCCTTTCCAGGGATAGTCATTCCACAGCCAGAGTCATTCCATGGTAGCAGCTGGAGAAAATCCCCCCACAAAGCAAATTTCCTGTGGCCCACCAACCCAAAGCTCACAAACCCCGAGTTTCCCTACGTCCCAGCTTGGCTTCCCACAGGAGAGAGAAAATTTCAGACCTTTCCCTGCAGAATCTGCTCTCCGTTTGGATGTTGGCAAAGAATGTATGGCTGGGAGCCTTCCTAATAAATTCTGTTTTTCCAAAGCAATGAGGCCTTGCTGCAGAGCGAGCTGCTGAATTACAGCCTGGAGGAATCGCCGGTGTCAGCTTGGAGTAGCTCTGGATCATCGTGAAGGACGAGAGACAGGAGGAATTTTAGGTTTCTCKGTGTTTTGACTGGCAGGTTTTGCTTCATTTTGATCCTGACCATTGCAACCCCAGTAATTGATGCTGCAGGAATCCGTGATTAATATCCCAGTGTCCCTTTCTCGCACGAGAAGGAAAATGTTTCTACCATACGTGAAAAGATTTTTAGGGATCTTTCGGCTGGATTCCCTCAGAGCTTCTCTTCCAGAGGCATCCCAAATCTCCTACCAGCCCCAAATCAGAAAGTTCAGGTGGTAAAAGCTCCAAAAGGAATAAATCCACTCTTTGCCCTACAATTCAAGTGAGAATATCCAGGAGAATCTATGGAGTGGTGCATGTGGTGGATCCCTCTGGATCAGCCATTGCATGTGGGATTTGTTTKTCAGATCCCTGAATTCATCACTCAGATCTTTGGTTTCTGGGGYTTTTGGTCCTCCAGTTCCTTACAAYCACACAAYAACAGGGCTCTTCCCCTMGCTTTGGGTTTGCTCTGCTGCRGTTGCCTTGGGAAGGTCATTCCACCCTCCTTAAACCTCGACTCACCTCAAGGGATGGTGAGAAACCTCAGTGAGGTGTGACAAACTCCTCCTGAGACCTCCAGCAGACCAAATGAGTTTTATCCCCATCCTTTATACRGTTATGGGATAAATCCATAACTGTTTCCCAGAGATGTTTTCCTAATTGCATATTGGGAAGGAATTCCTGTGATGGTGGGGAGGGACTGGGATGGAATTCCCAGATTTGCTGTGGCTGCCCCTGGATCCCTGGCAGTGRCCAAGGCCAGGTTGAAGCACCCTGGGACAGTGGGAGGTGTCCCTGCCCATGGCACAGGGGAGACTGGATGGGATTTAAAGTCCTTTCCAACCCAAACCATTCCATGATCCTAAATGTCCTTTCCAGCCTCCATCCAGATCCACACGCGGATCTGGGGTCACGGGCGGCTCCACCAGCTCGTCTTTGGMGCTGACCTTGTGGGGCAGGAGCGTGACGGGATCAGCAAAGCCACGGACGTGCTGGGGCAGAGGGAAGGAGGAAGCCAGAGATCCCTTATCAGACAAATCCTGCCTCGGAGGTGCTTCCAACTGTTTGGAGCGGAGCCAAGCTCATCTTCGGAGCTCCGCTGCCAAAAATTCCCACAAGGACTTTATCTGATCCGCGGGGAAAGGGAGCAGCCTGCAGTGCTTCCCGCACGGTGGGGTGTCTCCCAGGGGAGGCTGGGCTGGGCTCACACCTGCCTGCGGGAGAGGGGAAGCCAAAAAACAGGAGCCAACATTATTTTTTTGGGAGCACGGATCCTCCGCGGAACGGCTGCAGCTCGGGCTGTGCCGAGGTGTTCTCAGGTGTTCCCAGCTTGGATTAGGGGTTTGTGGTTGGGAATATCAAACATCAGGGCAGGGACACCTTGGAGGTAGCAGTTCCTGGAGCGTCCAAGGGTTTTCCTTGTGTTTGTGGCAGTGCTGTTTTTTCCTTGGTTTGCTGGTGGGGATGAGAACAAGGATGGTTGTGGAATCATGGAATGGTTTGGGTTGGAAGGGGGTTAAAGGCCATCTGTGCCTGCAGCGAGCCAGGACAGCATCAGTGTGCTCAAAGCCTTGTCCAGCCTGACACTGGAAGTTTCCAGGGATGGAGAATGGAGAGGAATTCTGTAAAATATCCAAGTTGGGAGAGACCCTCAAAAATTCCCCCACCTGCTCCAAAACCCCYCAGGCAACTGCCCCCCAACCAAACCAAAGCTTGGGTGATTTCTTGTATTTKATTTTATCATCCTGAGATGACCCAAATCAGCCTGACTTTGGGCWGCAGCTCAGTGAGCCTGGCAGGGGKTGGGCARGGCGGGCTGGGAGCGACYGTGAACATTGGGAGACAGGAATTCCTGACCTCACCAAAGGGGCACATCCAGGCCCAGGTGATGAGAGCCAGGTTGCTGAGCCAGGAGAGAAAACAGRGTTTTATGAGTCAAACATGGTGTTTGGAGGAGCAAACCTCAACCTCACATCTCCCCTCGTGCTCAGATGGCAGCTGATGAAAAATCCAGGTATTACTCACCCGATTTTATCAACTTTCCACCCCCGAAGGGCCCCCAGATACCATCACCACCTTCAGTGTTCGCACGTTTTAATTTTGGGGCAGCCCGTGGTCTTGTTGGGAGATGTCAGCGCTCTGCCTTTCGGAGTCTGCCCACAAAAAAAAAAACCCAATAAATGAAAAAACTATAAAAAATCATAAATTCTGGAGAGAAGGAAGTGGCAGGAGGTTCCTAATGAGGGTTTTGCTTGCCCATGTCTCCTCTGAGCTCTTCAGGTTCTGATCAGATCAGATTCCTTCCTATCTCAAGATTCCTTCCTATCTCAAAACCCTCTCTGGAGGGTTTTGATGGCTTCAAAACACTCAGTGAACTTTATCAGGCAGAGGTTTTCAGATGGAATCTGGGCTCCACCATGGTCTGGTGCCAGGAACCAGCACAATTCCCATTTCCTCTGCTGCCAGCTCCAGGGTTTTCTGATTTAATATGGGGAACGGTGACAGGACCCTCCTGTCCTGGCCATAATGAGATGGGAAAACAATCCTGGCTGTAAAACTGGAATAACTGGTGAGCTTCACTCTCTAAGAGCTCAGGAGGGTCTGCCAGGTGCTCTCCAGCTCTTGMTGGGGAGAAGGAGACTGGAGCTGGCTCTCCTGGTTGAGTTCTTCCATCTCCTGGAGGAGCAGAGTGGGTTCTGATGTGGATCCCTGTGCTCAATCRYTGTGTYAWTCCTGGTTTAATGGTTGGACTRMGTGATCCCAGAGGGTCTTTTCCATCCTGAATGATTCTGTGGAGCTGTGGAGCTCAGATTAATTAACTTAAAGGATTAAAGGATTACTTGGTTAGGGCTTCCTTGCATCCGAGGAGGGACGTGTGAGCCCCGTGCTGCAGGAAAAACTGCAGCTGCTCTCTAGGAAATGGGGAAAACATGAGGAATTCTCTCCTGGGAATGCTGGACATGGATTATTGCCCACCCAGAGAGGGGCAATGGTTTGGGATGGCCGGGACCAGGACCAGAACTGGCCATTGACCCTTAAATTAGAGAATATCAGCTGCTAATGAAGAAAAATGTCCAATTTGTCAACAATTCAGTAATTTTTACTTTATATTCCACCAMTTTGAGGCACTTCCAGGGGAGAGACCATAAGGCCAGAGGACACAAAGTGCTCCAGGGATTTAGGCTGAGCCGGAGACTTGGCTTTTCCTCGCTGCTCCGCCGGCGAGCAAAGAGCAGGATCAGCCGAACGTGTTCCCTGTGTTTTCTTTCCCAAAGCTCCAAACCCATCCAAATCCCCCCTTCAGCAGCTCAGGGTATTTTTTTTTTCTTAGGACTGTCATTCCCGACTGAACGGATTTTTTTTTRTAAATTTCATTTTTTTRCCCCCCTTGAAAATCCAAATCAATTCCGCCCGGAGCCTCCTCATGCCGSGAGCTCTTCCATTAATATCAGATGGGGAAGGCGGGCCAGGCCCTGAAAGTGGATATAGTTTGCATTTGAAGGAAGGTTTTGTGTATGAAACTGAGAAATGCGTCCCAGCCTGACACCGGTGATTGATTGCAGCTCTGCTAAAGATTAGCCAGACGTTTTAAGCACCGCAATTATTCATCTCTTCAGAGCTGGATCTATATTTAAACCGGGCCTAACAACGGGCGGACGCCGGGTTCTGCTCCCGCACAGGCCCCGCGCCGGAGCGGGGAGGGAAAAGGCGAATTTTGGGGTCGATTACTGGATTTTTCCACCTCTTTTCGGTGCCGTGGGAGTCTCCAGCACAGCCAGCCCCGCGCACACATGATGTCAATTAGGGTTGAGCCAGCCTTGGCACCACAAGGACGGGGTGGGACATGGCCAGGGAGGACAGGGGGGACCAGGAGSGCTCGTGGGGAGCAGTTTGTGGCCGGGGTCTTCATCAAGGAGCTCCCAGTAACACCAGCAACCCCCAGGGCCTTGTGGGGAGTCTGGGCCCAGCAGTGTATGTAAAGTGTTTTGGGATCAATGGGTTGAGGCTGAAGGATAAAAATATTTGGGTWTTTGCTTTCCCTGCTGTTACTGGAGTCAGAAACCCAAGCCAGGAGCTCATTGAGGGATTTCTGGTGATGTCTGTGGATGGGCAAAGGGATAATGGTGCAAAGTTCAGAAACCAACCTAAGGTGATGCCATCTCAGCGCCATTGTGCCTTTCAGTGACACATCTTGAGCCAGAAAGCCTCAGTTTCCACCTGGAAACACTCAAGGACACCTTGCAAAGCCCAAAATCGCCCCTCTTTGCCAGCTTTTATCYTGGAGTCATGGAATGGGTTGGGTAGGAGGGAACTTAAATCCCATCCCATTCCCACCCCATCAGGTGTCTCAGGGACACCTCCCAGTGTCCCAGGTGGATCCAACCCCAGTGTCCAGCCTGGCCTTGGGCACTGCCAGGGATCCAGGGGCAGCCACAGCAAATCTGGGAATTCCAGCCCAGCCAGGAATTCCTTGCCAAGGTCCCAGCCCAATCTCCCCTTTCCCAGTGGGAGCCATTCCCTGGCTCCTGTCCCTGCAGGCCTTGTCCCCAGRCCCTCTCCAGCTCTCCTGGAGCCCCTCCAGGCCCTGCCAGGGGCTCTGAGCTCTGCCTGGAGCCTTCCCTTCTCCAGGGGAACATTCCCAGCTCTGCCAGCCTGGSTCCATGGGAATTTTCCATTCCTTGAATGTTTTTGGTTGATCAGCTCTGCCTCAGGACCCAGCAGTGCTCCCCACAGTTCTCCCCTTGCTCTGATTTCCCATCAGTGGGAGCAAGCAAACCCTGGCTCATGGATTTYGTTCACTTGAAGGCTTATCCCAGAGATTTTTTTAGGCAAAAACAATGGATTTGAGTCTTTGGATGACTTCTGAGGGGTCTGGGAAAGGTAACTCAGACAGCCAAGCCTCTTGCCAGCAAACCTCCATCAATTATTGACTCCGCTCCTCTCGCTGTGGGTTTGGAGAGCTCAGCAGATCAAAGGGAGCCTGGGACCCCTTGGCTTGGGAAGAGGGGCTGGGAATGCTGCTGGAAAACCCAGCCTTGTGATGTGTTTCCTTTTGGGAAGGTCAGGGGACAGAGTAGTCACGGATCCAGGGTGGTGGCACGGAGATTCCTCAGAGCCCTCATCACCCACAGAGATCCGCAGGCCAACATGGAAACTCCCAGTGTTCCCTAAAAAACCCCAGCTTTTAGGACTTTCCCAGGGTTTTCTGGTGCCTTGGGCATTCCCAACTCCAGTGAAACCTGCCAGGTAGATGAGGATGAGGATGATGAGGGTGAGGATGTGGATGAGGACAGACATGCCAACCTCACGGCGCGACATGGCCATGAAGGGGTTCCTTGGTTCCCTGCCCCCTTCCCGCTCTTCCAGTGGAATTCCGTGATGGAATTGATGGCACAGCTGAGTGCAGGTGATTTTTTTTTGATTCAGAAATATGGAGATGTGTTGTTTTGATCCCGTTTTGGGATGATTTATCCCTCTGGAGCACTGCAGCTGTTGGGGCTCTGGAGGAGTTTGGCTTCACGTGCTCTCACCTCTTGTACTTTGCAATATTAATAACCCTCCCTGCTCCTGAGTGGAATTTGTTGGTTTTTTTTCCCCCAAATAACCAATTTTTTGGGAATGAGAAACCCTGCAAAATTATTGATGGGTGTCCCAGAGCCTCGTGCTCCCACCACGGGTTTGGAAAGGGGGGAATGAAGCCAAAAATGGATGGAAAAAGGGAATGTGAGGCAAGAGAGCAACTTTAGTGTGTATTAGTAAGTATTAATGAGCTGCAAAGGTCATTAAGCCACAGGGAGYGGTTGGGAGCACCCAGGAATCTTTTTTTGGGAATTATTCCTGCTCTATCATAATGCCTTTGGCTGTAGGGAATGCCCTGTGCTGTCCCTGGGGAAAAAAAAAGGTGGAAAAAGAAGAAAAATTGGAAAAAAACAGGAAAAGGGAGAGAGAAATGAGGAAATGGGGGAAAAGAGAAAAACTGGGAGGGGAAGAAAAGGAAAAGAGGGGGGGAAATGAAAAAAGGGTAGAATGAAAAGGGAAAAGAAAGGAAAAAAGGATAAAAAATGGGGGAAATGAAAAAGGAGAGGAGAAGGGAAAAGGGTGGGAAATGAGAAAGTGGGAATGGAAACAGGGAAAAGAAGGGAAGGAAAAAAGGGAGATAAAAAATGGGGGAAAGAAGAAAAAGAGAGGGGAAGGAAAAAGTGAGGGTGGGAGAAGAATGAAAAAAGGAGAAAGAAAAAATGAAGAAAAACAAGACAAAGTAGGGGGGGGGAATAGAAAAAAGAGGAAAAGGAGAAAAAGAAGAAATGATGGAAAGAAAAAAGGGACAGAAAAAGCGAGGGGGGTAAGGAAAATCAAGATATAAAGGAAAAAAGAAAATAGAATGCAGGTGATGAAAAAGATCCCCCAAAAAAGGGGGGAAAGAAACCAAAAACAAAGYAGGGAGGAAAAAAGAAGGTGAGAAAAGGGAAAAACGGGATGATCTTGAAGTTCCCTGCCATCCCAAACCATTCCATGATCCTCTGAACCAGGCAGGAGATGTTTGGCACCCCGGGTACCCAAGGCAGTGCACTATCCCCATCCCTGTGTTTTTCTCTATAAATCCTCATATTTGTCCCTATAAATCCCTGTATTTTCCCCTACAAATCCCTGTATTTTTCCCTCTAAACCCCTGTGTTTTTCCCTCTAAACAAACCCCTGCCTCTTTCCCAATCCGTGTCACCCCTGGGAGGGAGCTGCCAGCAGGAGCTTCGCTCCACGTGTTCCTTTGGCTCCGGCACGGGGACAAGTGGAATTTATGATTCTGAGAGCCCCCATTGTCAGGATTTCCAAATCCCACATGTGCTGGCCTTGGAAAAAGTTGGGTTTGTTCCTGCAATTAAAGCACCACAGAAATATCCAACGGATGAGGTGCTSCAGGCTCCATGGATCACGGAACTCAGCCCTGCAGGCGTTGATAAACTGGGCTTTGCTAGGCTGGGGTTTGGGTTTTTGGGGTTTTAAAGCTGCTTAGGTTTGGGGTTTGGTTCTGGGCACCCTGATAAGAAATGGGAGTGGCGGCCCTGAGCTCTGCCTGGTCCCCAAAGCTTTGCTGACAGAAATTTTGGCCTCCCAGACAAAAGGGAGAGGGGAAAAATTCTAAAAAGTGAGGCAAGTGAGGTCAAGTGGAGGTGAAAAGAGGCTGAAAGTGGGAATGGGGCTGGGATAAACCCGGTGAGGGCTCAGGAACAGCAGAGCAGCATGGCCCAGACGTTCTTAGTAAAAAAAACCAGAGGATGAAGGGATATTTAGGGAAGTGAGGATGAGAATAAAATTAGGAATGCAGAGGTGAAGACCCTCCAAGGGAAGAGTTTCATGTTTGCCATGCAGCCAAGTTGAAATTCCCATTCTAGGATTRCATGAATCAAAGGGAAACATCAACCACCAGCGATTTGTATCCATGAGGGGGAAGGAGCTGGAAAACTGAGCTGGAATTCYCTCCAGGGACATTTTGGGTTGTCCCAGCATTGGGTGTCTCAGGGCAGGCCTGGCATCCTGATACTGCTCTGAGATGCCAGAAAATGTCCAGGGAAAAACCAGAAAAATTTCCAGGGAAAAACCAAAATTTCAAGGAAAAAAAAKATCTCTGGAAGGATGATTTGTGCCCTAAAGCACAGTTTGATCATCCTTAAAAAATTCCATTTACAAAGCTGAGGAGAAGGAAGAGATTTATTTATATGAAGTTATTCCAGTTCTCTGCTGCAGAATTCCCAGTTTTTATATATTCCTAAATAMTCCCAAAAACTAAAGCAGGGTTGYAGTGATTTTCTCCAAGTCCCATCAACTCCAGTTGAGGGCTCTGATAATAAACTGTCYAYAAATCCAGGGTTTTGTGGTTTATCCTTAAAAATCCATGGAATACATGTATTTRCAATCCTTACCTGTACACTGGAGAGGTTTAGGGTGAAGTTTTCCRGGAAACTGATTTTTAAATATGGATTTTCTCTGTTATTTTGGGAGCTGTGGCTGGGATTGTGCTGGAGCAGGTGAGTGGTGAGATCCCAGTGATCCTGTGGGATGATCCATGGGGGTTCCCTGAGGCCACCTTGCCACAAAAGCTCCTGGATTGAGACTCAGACCCACRTGGTGGGGCTTCCTCAGCAGGAGGTGGGACCCAAAGTCTCCACATCCTTGTACAAGGGTGCAAATCRATTGATTCTGTGCTAGGTTTTGATTTTGGGGAAAATTTCTCCATGGAAAAGGTTCTCCAGCCCGGGGCAGTGGTGGGTTCAAACTCCCTGTGGATGTGGTTTAATGGTGMGATTGGCAGTTCTGGGGAACTCAATGGTCTTAAAAACCTTTTCTGCCCTCAATGATTCCATAATTCTCTGATTCTGTCTCTGTTAGGGCCAAATCCTTGGGATTTCCTTCAATAATCCCATTTTGCCCTGCATCAAGGGGGATGTTTTGTATGGAGAGAGGATTTTTCAGTTGTTTGAGCAGGATTTCTTTTAAAGAGTCAAAAAGAGAGCCTGGTATCTTTTGGAGGCCCCTTTGAAGGCTTTGTYGATCCGGTGCCTTGAGCTTGGTTTGTGCTGGATGAGCTCCTCTTCCAAGTGCTGGGAAAGAGGCACCTCTTGCTTTTCCCCTGGAATTCAAAGCCCTGGGAGGGGCTGAGTAACCAACCACAACAGGGAGATGAGGGGTGCAGGGAGGTCCCTCTGATGGAAGATGCTCCTCCCCATGCCACTTGTGCCATCACAAGGTGACAATCCTTGGCCACCCTGGCCTTCAGAAATGCCCGGAGTGCTGGCATCGTCTGTCCCAGCTGCCACCAGAGCTGTCACAGCATTAATTGGTTTTCATTCCAGCAGGAATTCCCTGCTCCTCCCTGGAGTGGGGGTGGGGGTGGTGAGACACTGGGCTGGAATTCCCAGATTTGCTGTGGCTGCCCCTGGATCCCTGGCAGTGCCCAAGGCCAGGCTGGACGTTGGGGCTGGGAGCACCCTGGGACAGTGGGAGGTGTCCCTGCCCGTGGATGGGGCGGCACTGGATCATTTCTAAGGTTCCCTTCCAACCCAAACTTTCCATGACTCCGTTATTCCTTTTTTCCCTTACTTCTACCCTTTCTCAGCAGACTCTCCTAATTTTTCCCTCTAAGTCAATTTTTTTTCATTTCAATGTCAGATTTAATATCCTGAGCTCAGACTTTTAGGTTTTTCATTATGTTCCCCAAATCCTTCATTCCCACCCAAACATTCCCATGTTTTTTGACCAACCAGAACATGTTCCCTGGGGAGATGATAATCCCAGAARCCTTGAGGTTGGAAAACACACAAGGAACACCACTGGTTATCCAGAGCATCTGTGGCTGCCCCTGGATCCCTGAAAGTATCCAAGGCCAGGCTGGACACTGGGGCTCTTTTCCCCCATTTTCTCATTTCTCTCTCCCTTTTCCTCCCACCTGGGATAGTGGGAGGTGTCCCTGCCCTTGGATGGGGTGGGAATTGGATGGGCTTTAAGGTCTCTTCCGACCCAAACCATTCCATAATTCCATATTATCCCCCACAGGGAGGACTTTAAGGTCTTCTGGAAGTTCTAAATCCCTTTTCTCCGGAMCTGTGGGACACATCCCTGCCTTTGCTGTTGATTCCTTGCCCCATCCAAGCCGGACCCGGCTCCTGATCCTCTTTTCCGCCTTCCAAACCCCATGGCTTCTCTTCTCCTGCTGCTTTTGTCCTGTGTGCGTCCCAGTTTGTTGGACACTTCCCCATCCCTCCATCCTCACTTTCCCTCTCCATCCCCGGCCACAGCTCCACTCTCCGAGCGCCCGGAGAGGGAAATAAATGGTGCAGAAAGAACTTCCCTGCCCCTGAATTCCCCCTGGATCCCCTCCTGCCTGGGATATAATTAATGCTGCCATTGTTCTCCTCGGTTTGTATATTTAGATGGCCTTTTTGTTTAAAGTTGATTCCTCGCTGCTCCTTGGAATATCTCCCCGGGGAGGGAAATGGATGATATTCCAACAGCGGCTCGGCCACAATATGCACTAAATAAACACACTGGCTAAAAAACGCCATAAAGGCCCCTTTGTCCTGGTGGACGGCAAAAAAGGGGGGGTGAAYAACTCTCCCAGAAGGATGGTGGGGAGTGAAACTTATCTGGGAGATCTCCCATGGCTGCGATTGTCCCGGGAAGTGCCCTAAATTAAACACTTCCACCCTTCAGCGCTCACCTTGAACGTCACCCGGCCGGAGGATTCCCGGGAGCAGCCGGGAGCGTGGGGATGATGGGCTGCGCACAGGAATCGATTAAATGACAGCTCTGCCTCCTCYCAGCGCTGATCTCGGCTCGGGGCTGGGCCCCGGCGGGGGCTCGGCTCAGTTATCTCAGTTTAACGATCGGGTTTCCATCTCTGCTGCGAAAGTCATTTGTATTCCAGYGGCTCTGGAGCGGGGAGAGCGAGGGGGCTGCGGGAGCACCCAGCGATGCAGGGAAGGCTGAGAGTCCTCCCGATGGCTCTCTGATCCGTGATGGGCGGGAAATTAACCCAAACTCTGAGTTTTGGAAGGGATCCCTGGTGTTTAACCCCGAGGTGATCTGGTGTTCACCTCCACACTGAGCTGAATCCCGAGGTTTGCAGCTCCCTGGTGTCAGTGGAAGCTCCACCTGCATGGACCTGCTTATGTTTATTTAATTTCTCCTTCACCTTGTTCTGTTTTTATTTTTTAATTTCTCCTTGGCCTGGTTCTATTTTAATTTTTTTATTTCTCCTTGGCCTGGTTCTATTTTAATTTTCTTAGTTTCTCCTTGACCTGGTTCTACTTTAATTTTCTTAGTTTCTCCTTGACCTTGTTTTTCTCCTTTGCCTGATTTTAATTTTTTAATTTCTCCTGGCCATAATTTTATTTTATTTTATTATTAAATTTCTCCTTTACCTGGTCTACTTAATTTTTTTTTAGTTTCTCCTTGACCTTGTTCTACTTCAATTTTTTTAGTTTCTTCTTGACCTTGTCCTGTTTTAATTTTTTAATTTCTCCTTGCCCTGATTTTATTTTAATTTTTTATATTTCTCCTTGCCCTGATTTTAGTTTAATTTTTAATTTCTTCTTGATCTGGTTCTACTTTAATTATTTAGTTTCTTCTTGACCTTTTTCTATTTTAATTTTTTTATTTCTCCTTGCCCTGATTTTATTTTAGTTTTTAAAATTTCTCCTTGACCTGGTTCTATTTTAATTTTTTTAGTTTCTTCTTGACCTGGTTCTACTTTATTTTTTTAGTTTCTCCTTGACCTTGTTCTATTTTAATTTTTAAATTTCTCCTTGCCCTGATTTTATTTTAATTTTCTTAGTTTCTCCTTGCCCTGATTTTATTTTAATTTTTTAATTTCTCCTTGGCCTCCTGGTTGGAATGGAACCATTTCATGGAGCTGTTGCATGGTGACATCAAGTTGGGCTCAGCCCTTTGGTTGAGCTGGTGTCAGGTGGCACTTCCATCAGGGAAGCTCTTGGAACCTTATCAGCCTCGGGGACTCATCCTGAGGAGGAMCAATCTCCATTAATTATTAATAATTGGGTAAAACAAAACCATGAATGAGTGCAGAAGTCCTGCATCCCGTCAGGCACGAGATAATGCAGATTTTGGGACGCAGGTTCAGCACTGGGTTAATGGATCCGGGTCTGGAGTTATCTCAGGAATGTCCCTTTGGTGCTGGGGGATTCGGGAATGAACTCAGAGGAAAATCGGAGACAGGGATGAAAACATTGGGTTTGATAAAAAATATTTGGTTTGATAAAAATAGTGGGTTTGATAAAAATACTGGGTTTGATGAAAATATTTGGTTTGGTAAAAATATTGGGTTTGATAAAAATATTGGGTTTGATAAAAATAGTGGGTTTGGTGAAAATATTGGGTTTGGTAAAAATATTGGGTTTGAATCACAGCAAAATCACCTGGGCCAAAGAGGTTCTTAAATCAAGGCAGGTTTTCAGGAATGGGGAGTTGGGAATGGCTGGGAAGGCTTTGGAATGGCAAGTTTGGAATGGCTGGGAAGAATGAGGAATGGCGAGTTGGGAATGGCTGGGAAAGGTGAGGAATGGCGAGTTTGGAATGGTTGGGAAGGGTGAGGAATGGTGAGTTTGGAATGGTTGGGAAGGCTTTGGAAAGGTGAGTTTGGAATGTCTGGGAAGGCTGCAGAGGAGGAAAGTGTCTGAAGGAGGAGGTGAGGAGGGAATTGTTGAATGGAGCTGCAGGGAAGCACCCCTGGGATGGGGTCTGTTGTTGCCATCCTTGTGAAGAACCCAAATTTTGCAAGATTTGGACCAGAACTTTGAAAAATCATTATTGTCTCTCAGCATTCCATGGGGAAAGCAGCTTTAATTTTTGGGGTCTCTCTGCAGGCCACGGGAATGGTGCTCAAGAGGAGTTAATAAGATTAAATGGGATTTAAAAAATATTTTAGGAAGGTTCTGGATGATTTCAGGCCCCACACCTTGGGAATCGGTGGAATTGTTAGCCAGGAACGTCTTTGTGCCTCAGTTGTCCGTCTTCATGTGGATGCTGATTTTTTGTCTTTCCTCCTTTTTTAAGCCCTTAAATTTTGGAAGGATTTGGGATGGATGCAGGGACAGATAAGGGGATTTATGGATATTTAGATAAAAATAGATTAAAATAGATACAGGTAAATGTAAACCTTGATTTTGGGTTTTTACAGGCTGTGGTGTCTCGATTTGTGCAGGGTTGGTAGGGAAATATTTATCTTCTTCCCTTCTCCTTCTCCACCTGTCCCCATCCCCCATCCTCTGTTTCTCTCGTCTTCCTTCAGAAATTGCAGAATTTTCCATTTTTTTTTTCATATTTCATTTTTTTTTCATTATTTCTATGATTTTCCATTTTTTTCCATTAGTTATATTCCTTAACAGTAGAGAGCCCAGTACAAGAACTTCTCTCTCCCAGTGTCGGGAACGTATGAATTAACTGGGGAAAAAATAAGATGGAATGTAATTGTGGTCCTGGAAGAAGGCATGGATGATGATGGTTGAACTTGGGGAGGCTTAGGATAGGAAAACCTCTCAGGGATGGGAAAGCCTCGTAATTAACATCCACTGTCCCAAGGTGCTCAACCCCAGTGCCACCTGGCCTTGGGCACTGCCAGGGATCCAGGGCAGCCACAGCAAATCTGGGAATTCCAGCCCAGCCAGGAATTCCTTGCCAAGCTCCCAGCCCAATCTCCCCTTTCCCAGTGGGACCATTCCCTGGCTCCTGTCCCTGCAGGCCTTTCCCCAGTCCTCTCCAGCTCTCCTGGAGCCCCTGCAGGACTCTGAGGATCCCTGGATTTTCCCTTCTCCAGGGGAACATTCCCAGTCTCCCAGCCTGGGCTCCACTCTTCCTGACCCTTCTCTGGGCTCTCTCCAGCAGTTTCTGTGTCCTTCCCGTGTTGGGGACACAGACCTGGACACAGAATTCCAGGTGGGATCTCAGGAGAGCGGGATGATCCCACTGGCAGGAGTTTTCCAGCAGACACAGTGGGCGTGTCACTGCTCATGGACTTCCTTCCAACCCCTTTTCCAATGGATATCCAAAATCCAGCTGGGAACACATTCCACTTTCCCTCCTTAGGAGCCACTCATCTTCCAAACTTCAGCCTCATCCCCACATCCAACCCGGCACTTTTGAAGAATTCCAGTGGCTCCTAAAATCCCAACCCTCTTTTTTTTTGGGGGGGGGTGAGGGTTGGGAAACCTTTTTTGGGCTGTGGTTTTGGAAGGTAATTCCAGGGAAAGGGCCGGGCTCCGTGGGCTCTGCGTGCTGGTAGCTCCAATGAAGGAGGAATGCGCTGAACCGGAACGTTCCGCGCTCCTGGAGCCAGAGATTCCTGATTAATAAGGAAAACACCGGACGGCTTCCTCCCTCCGAGGGGCAGGGATTAGAAAAATTAAGCAACAGGGCTGAGGAAAAGCCTGGAGGGAGGGCGCAGAGTGATAAACAACGGAGAGGAGAGGAAGAATAATAAGTGTGAATCCCAAAAAACAGTGGGGAGGGAAGTGGTTTCAAGGGCAGAGGGAGCTGGTGTGGAGAAGGTTGGATTGTTGAAGACGCACAGTGGATTTGCTGGGCGTCTTTTTCAATCTGTTTTCCAAACCTTTTCCAATATTTTTCAGTATTTTTCCAATGCTTTTCAATTTTTTATAATATTTTACTTTTTCTAATATTGTTTCAATTTTCAATATTTTTCAGCATTATCTCAATGGCCCTCAATATTTTACAATATTTTACAGTATTTTAAACAATATTTTACAATTTTTTTCCGATACTTTTTCTTTTTTTTTTGTTTTCCAATATTTTTCTATATTTTTTTCAGTCTTTTTCAATATTTTTTCAATATTTTTCCCAATATTTTGTAATATCTGAGTGAGGGAAAAAAATCGTATGTCATGGGAATGACATCCATAGGGAGTCTGGTCTTAATTCCCTTCCCCTTTTTTTCTCTTTTCCTTTCTTTCCTTTCTCTTTTCTTTTCCCTTTTCCTTTCTTTTCCTTCCTTTTTCCCTTTCCTTTCCCTTTCCTCTTTTCCCTCCTTTTCCCTTCCCTTCCTTCCTTCCCTTCCTTCCCTTCCTTCCTTCCCCTTCCCTTCCTTACCTTCCCTTCCCTCCTTCCCTTCTCTTACCCATTTGAATTTCAGGAAAGAATTGACCCTCTTTTAGGTTATTAAACCAAATCAAATAATATTCACCGTGAAAGCCTCCTTTCCTGAAGAATTAATCCTCAGTGATAACTTTGGGAGTTCGCCGAATACGCCAGTTTGTCAGGACCTACATGCAGGAGTATTTATACTAATGCATGTGAAAGAAAGTTCGACAAAATGGGAAAAGGGGTCTCCTTGCTGTAGGGACTATTCCTGGGAAGGGCAATGATACACCTAAATAAAGCTATTAAACGACTGAATTAGTGTAATTCTACGGGATCACTACAGCCTCATAAATAATTTTTAATGAGATTTCCAGCAAGGCCCACCAGATCCACATTTCACCACAAAATCATGGAATCATTAGGTTGGGAAAGCCCTRCAAGGCCACCAAATCCAACTTTGGGACCACGAGGGCTTGGGATGGGCAGTTGGGAGGAAGGGGGATGAGGGAGGGATGGATGCATGGAAGGAGTTTATGAATTCCACGAAGACCAAAGTCATTCCCAGAGGAATTCCGACGCTGCTTGTGGCAGGAGATCCCGGTTTCCCGCCGGCTCGGCCGCGTCGCCCTCCCCGAGCGTTCCTCCCTTTCCAAATGTCCTCCCCTAATGAAACAGAAACACATGGAGGCTCTTTTGCCCGAATTCCAGGTTAATTTGAAAAAGGCCGTTTCCATCAGACGTTCTGTACACAAAGGGCTCCGCGTTGCCACTGCAGAAAATTCAATTGTAAACCCCCAGCCGGGGCCTTGGGGGGCAGAGAAACGGGAGCCGGGAGCCGGGCCCTCTTCCCGGCTCCACCGGGAGCCTGGCAGGGAGCAGGGAAGATTCCTTCCCTTCAGCTTCCATAAACCTCAAAGCGTGGCTCAGATCCTTGTCCTTACCCCCGACTCCAGCCTTGCTCATGTTCCCAGTGGCTTCTTTCAGGCAAATTTGCCTTTTTTTTCCTGCTGATTTCAAGGGAGTTGTTCCTAAAAAAACCAAAAAAGTGTTAAAAATGAGATTCATCCAGTTTCTGATCCTAGATTTTAATTGCTGCTAATTGTTGCAGTAAATCTCAGTGGCTGAGGCTGCAGCTGTGGCAACAGGTCCAGGTAGAGCAGCACCTTCCCAGTTCCCAGCTTGAGATGGATTCTAATTCCTTAAACCTGGGAAGGGTGGGAAGGGACTGAGAGCAGCCCTGGGAGAGGGGTTTGGGATGTTGGGGATGAGGCTGGAATGGCCCAGCCCAGACCCCCTGCTCAGCCCTGGGCTGATGCCAAAGGCAAGGTGGGAATTGTGTCCCTGTGCCCCTGGCTCAGGTGAGAGCCCACCTGCAGAGCTGCCCCAGCCCTGGGGCCAACAGCAGGAGGACCTGGAGCTGCTGGAGAGAGCCCAGAGGAGGCCCCYGAGCTGCTGCAGGGCTGGAGCCCCTCTGCTCTGGAGCCAGGCTGGCAGAGCTGGGAATGTTCCCCTGGAGAAGGGAAGGCTCCAGGCAGAGCTCAGAGCCCCTGGCAGGGCCTGGAGGGCTCCAGGAGAGCTGGAGAGGGACTGGGGACAAGGCCTGCAGGGACAGGAGCCAGGGAATGGCTCCCACTGGGAAAGGGGAGATTGGGCTGGGAMCTTGGCAAGGAATTCCTGGCTGGGCTGGAATTCCCAGATTTGCTGTGGCTGCCCCTGGATCCCTGGCAGTGCCCAAGGGCAGGTTGGACACTGGGGCTTGGATCCACCTGGGACAGTGGGAGGTGTCCCTGCCCATGGAACTGGATAGGGTGGGATGGGATGGGATTTAAGCTCCCTTCCCACCCAACTCATTCCATGATTCCATGTAATAAAATACATAATGTCTAATAAGTTTATAAGATAATAAACCCCATAAACAACATTATCTAATATTGTGRGTAACCATGTAAAGTTCCATATAATTGTTACATATAACACAGTGCAACCAATCTAATTTAATCCTATATCCAAAGGAAATGGACACCCAGGCTCACATGGCCTGGGAGCTTTGCCCCTGCTTTTCCCTCTCAGCTCCTCCCAGCACTTCTGGAGTTCACTGCAATCCCACCAAGGGTGGAGGGTTCTTAAATTACTCCCAGTTGCAGGGAAATTGGAGAGGAGGGGAAGTCCAGCCTTGCCCCTGCAGAGGGGCTCACGCCTCGTTACTGCCTGAGAATCCAGCAGGAYGGGAGTTCCCAGATGGGACCAGGCTCAGATGGGATAAGGTTGGCCCATCCCTGGATCAGGGATTGATCACGAGATATAAATTRGGATAAAACCACAATTTGGTGTTCACTGAGCACTTCTTTATCTCAGCACTTGGTGGCTTTTAGGAGGCCCCAGGATGACTCTGGAAATCACTTAACCCTTAATTCCCATGGGCTCTAATTAATTTATTTCTTAATGAAGCTGCTGGTTTTCAGCATCTCTGAGATCAGATCTGGGTTTTATTTACTCATTTTTATTTCCTCTTCTGTTGTATTTCCTGGGCTGGTTTTGCTCCTCTTTATTTCCTGGAGCATTTCAGGGCTCGGCTCCCCTGGACCAGCTCCGTCCCTGCCTGGGTCTGAGAGGTTCTCTGGGATGCCAGGGAGGTGAATCCAGGTGGGAATCAGGCTCTGCTCTGGGGAGCAAGGGACACAACAAGGACAAACGGCCTCAGGTTGTACTGGGGAGCTTTAGGCTGGAATTAGGGAAATTTCTACATGGAAAGGGTGGCCGGGCACTGGAAGTGCCCATGGAAGGGATGGGATGTCCATTCCTGGGGGGATTTGAATCCTTGGGGATGTGGCACTGGGGACATGGAGCMCTGGTGGCACGGCAGTGCAGGGAGTGGTTGGACTCCGTGGTCTGAAGGATCTTTCCCAACCCTTTTCCATGATTTTAATGCAGCTTTGCTTTTCCCTCCTGCCCATCCCATCTTCTCCCTGCTGCTTTCAGTATCAGACAAGCAGAGGATTAAAAACCCTTTGGATTCCCACTTCCACTGACATCTCATCCACAAGGATTTTCCCTTTTCCTTTGCATTTTTCCCAAACTCAGTGTTCCCGTTGATGAGTCGTACAATCAATTCTTTAAATATTCTTTATTTCCTGCCTTTCCTGGAGGCTTTTTTTGCCCAACTGAGGGCTGGGCTGGGATTTAGGTGAGCAGAGGAGCTGCTGATGCCTCGTTGGAATGCWGGGAAATGCAGGAGGTCACGGAGCCACAGCCTAAATAAGTGATGGGATGTCATGAAAAATTCCTCTTGGAACACAAGGAGAGTTCAGCACCTGCCAGGAGATTGCTTGGCTTTTATTTATTTTTAATTTTCCCTCTCTTTTTGAATTCCCTCTGTATTTTATTCATGTTTCTGTCTGGGCAGGCTCAGGGGGTTTTGGGGCCGTGCAGAAAACAGGGATTTTTTTTTTTTTTTTAAGGAAAAAAGAGGATCAGACACAGAGAGGGGGGTCACAAAGCTGGAAGAAAAGCAGGAATGAGAAATGAGGCTGGGGCAGAACCTCGTTAGCAGCAAGGAGGGATGAGCAGCAGGATAAAACAGGAATTTCTCCACTCCGTGGAGTTTTCAGGGGTGCAGGAAGCTCCYTGCKTCCAGGTTATCCTGGGATTGGGTARTTGGGATGTCCCAGCTGGATCTGCTGGAGGTGGGAAGTGGATCCCAGCAGAGCTCCAGCATCTCCAAACCTCCCAGGCTCACCCAGGGTGGGAGCAACCCAGCCCAGCAGGAATTGTGATATCCCTGGTACTGGAAATGGAACCAAGGGAGCCTCTGGGGGGATGGAATTCCATCCCACACGGATCAGGAGATGGGAAGGGGCTGGGGTAGACTCAGCCAGGCAGACTCTTCCTTGGGACTGGGAATTTGTGGGATAAGAGGCCTCTCTCCTTCGCTTTTCCAATGTGCTCTGATCCCACTCCTTCCCTGTGKCTGAATTTATGGATATCCAGGTGTTCTATCCATGTATCCTTTGATAGGGTCACCCCTGCATCCAATGGCTTTGATGGATCCTTTCCCTTTCCCCCTTCCCCTTTCCCTTTTTCCTTTCCCTGCCATTCCATTCCATTCCATTCCATTCCTYGAACTCTGGAATTGCTCCTYTCCTGTGGCATCCCATCCAGAGGTTGAAAAGCCACCTGAATCACCCCCAAAATTTCCTCTTCCCTGAACAGTCACCCTTGGAATTGGGATTGGGATCTCTGAGTCCAAGGAGAAGGATTCGATGCGGATTTGGTGTCTTAAAAACACGGAGAGGGTGGCTTGGAATGGCAGCTGGAAAACCAGTGCCAGGCTCGTGATTCCTTGGTGGTTTTACTGCGGATTTTGCCATCCCCCATCCCAGCTCSTTTCTCTAGGAGCAGCTTCTGGCTGTAACTTTAATCCTGCTTTTTTTTATTTCCTGAAATAATTCCCTTTTTTTTTCTTTTTTTTTTCTTTTTGTGACTAACAATGACCTCAGCTGTTTGTTTAAGGAGTTCATAACCCCTCAGAAATGTTCCGACAACCCCAAGGAAGTTTCCAAGGAACCCTCAGGTTGGGAGCCTCTGGCTTCGATCGGGGCTTCTGCTTTATGTTCCTATCAAACAATAACAAAATTAAAAGGGAAGGAGAAAATAAACACATTTTGGGGTAAATAAAGACAAATTTATTTGTCTCCAACACCGCTGTTGGAGCTCAGGCAAGGGCCAGCAGACGGCTTGGCCCGGCCGCTGCTCCTTCCTGCCAGGAAAACGCGCTGGGAAGGGGGAACGAGGCAACGGGACCATGYGGGAAACACACAGGACTCAGTTTGGGTGGAAAATGCCCTGAAAAGGGGGTTTGGCTTAGCCAGGCTGCTTAAGCTGGGCCTAAAGTTGAGCTGGGCTTAGTTTAGGCTGAATTCACCGAGGTCACGTGAGTTGGAGAAATCATGGAGGGGCTTTGGAGGGTTTGGGTGCTTTGTCCATCGTGGGTGAAGGAGGTGGGAGTTGGGGGCTCTGTCAGACCTGGAACTGGGAGCTTGGTGCCCAAATCCCAGTGGCAGATCCCTGATTTGGTGCCTAAATCCCAGTGACAGATCCCTGATTCCAGTGCCCAAATCCCAGTGACAGATCCCTGATTTGGTGCCCAAATCCTGGTGGCAGATCCCTGATTCCAGTGCCCAAATCCTGGTGGCAGATCCCTGCTTTGGTGCCCAAATCCTGGTGACAGATCCCTGATTTGGTGCCCAAATCCAAATGGCAGATCCCTGATTCCAGTGCCCAAATCCTGGTGGCAGATCCCTGCTTTGGTGCCCAAATCCCAGTGGCAGATCCCTGATTCCAGTGCCCAAATCCCAGTGGCAGATCCCTGATTCCAGTGCCCCAATCCCAGTGACAGATCCCTGATTCCAGTGCCCAAATCGAGGTGGCAGATCCCAGACCCTGGTACCCAAATGCAGGTGTCAGATGAGGGTTCCATGGATGAGTTTGGATCTGGTTTGGCAAATCCTCCTCCTCTGCAATTCTGTCTACATCAAATTTCTTTGGATTTTTTCATTACTATTATTTTTATTTCCTGGGGTTTTTTTCTTTTCCTTTTCTTAATTTTTTATTTATTTTCCCTTTTCCCCCTTTCCTCTTCCCCTCTTTCCTTCTTTTCCCCCTTTCATTTCTCTGTCTTTTATTTTCTTGTCGCTTTCTTCTTTTTTTGGTTTTTAATTTTTGTTTTTCCTTCTTCCTTTTCCTTCTTGCTTTTCTTCTACCTTTCACCTTCCTTTTTCTTTCTTTTCTCTTCTTTCTCTTTACTTTCCTTTTTCTTTCTTTCTTTTCCCTTTTTTCTTTATGCCTTTTCTTTCTTTTCCCTTCTTTCTTTTTACTTTTTCTTTCTTTTCCCTTCTTTCTTTTTACTTTTTCTTTCTTTTCCCTTCTTTCTTTTTACTTTCTTTTTTCCTTTCTTTTCCCCCTTTTCCTTTACTTTCATTTTTCTCCCTTTTTCCCCCATTCCACATTTACTCCAACCTCCCCAGAGCAATTTTCTCCCATTTCAAATTCCCCAAAATTCTGGAAAACACCTTCCTTGGAGACGCTGCTGAGCTTTGGGGCAGGAGGAGCATCAGATTTAGGGAACACCTGTGGAACCTTTCCATAACCACGACAGCAATTTTGGGATCCAATCCCATTTTTTGGCAACCACTCCCACCCCAAACCCTCCCTTTCCAGCCACATTAAAACCCTTTAAGCGCATTTTTAACCCCAAAAGGGACTTTTTATTCRTCCCCCATCACCGCCCTGGTGTCGAATCCCCCGACTCCACTCTCCTTTTCCCCCTGGGAATTGCTTTGGGGTGGGGTGACAGCTCCTGGTGCACATCCCAAACCCTCTCATCCCGGGATTTCTGCCCTGGCAGRGGCCYCACAGGGAATTCTGCGGAGCCGCTCCTCTCCCTGCTGCTCCAGCTCTTGGCACCCAAAGTTCCCTTTGTTTGTACCTTTCCAGGGCTGTGACAATGAGCACGGGGCCATCCAGGGGTTACTGTGACACTCCAAGGAAAAAAGCCTTGGCTTTTGTTTCCCAGAGGTTCTTGGGTTGCTTTTATCTCCAACAAATATCCATAAATCCTGCCGGGGCTCCCCGTGCCCGGGGCCGTCTGGCGGATGCAGCCACGGGATCAAATCCTGCCTCAGCTCCTGCTCAGCATCATTTTAATCCCAGGAATGTGTGTCCTGCAGGATTTGGGGCTTGTAATTAATTAGGAGCCAGACTTGGGTCATCCAGGAGTTTTTCCAGGATGCCAAAAGCGTGGCACGTTCTCTGCTGGAGTTTCTGGCTCCACGCTTTTGTTCCCTGCAAATTCCAAGTCCCCGAAATGGCTTGGATCAACCAAAAAGGGAACAGGTTGAGAAAAACTCGGGGCTTTCTCTGCAGGAGGAGGTTTGTGGAGGGGGAAAGAGGCTGGCCGTGATCCGGGCAGGACTGGAGTGATGTGATATGTTATAAAGGTGCCTCCCTCTTTCACCCTGGAATCTTGGAATGGGATAATTTGGCGTGGGAAAGGACCATTAAAAGAAACTTGAGCTCTCACAGCCCACAGTCCTCACCTTCCCCATATCCTTAGTGGCTCCAAGCTGGCCTGGACACTTCCACTTTGGAAAAACCTTTTCCAGGAGCTGGGAAGAGGACTGGAGAATCCCTGAGGGAGCTGGGAAGGGGGCTGCAGGAATCCCTGAGGGAGCTGGGAAGGGGCTGGAGAATCCGCTGAGGAGCTGGGAAGGGGCTGCAGAATTCCTGAGGGAGCTGGGAAAGGGGCTGCAGAATCCCTGAGGAGCTGGGAAGGCGGCTGCGAAAATCCCTGAGGAGCTGGGAAGGGGCTGCAGAATCCCTGGGTAGGGAGCTGGGAAGGGGCTGCAGAATCCCTGAGGGAGTCTGGGGGAAGGAGGGGCGTGCAGAATCCCTGAGGGAGCTGGGGAAGGGGCGTGCAGAATCCCTGAGGGAGCTGGGAAGGGCGCTGCAGGAATCCCTGAGGAGGCTGGGAAGGGGCTGCAGAATCCCTGAGGAGCTGGGGGAAGGCGGCATAGCTCATGGCATCCACTGAGGAGACATGCGGAAGGGGCTTCAGCTGGAGCAAAGGAGGGCTCAGGGGGCCCTTGTGGCTCTGCACAGCTCCTGCCAGGAGGGCACAGCCGGGGGGTCGGGCTCTGCTCCAGGGAACAGGGACAGGAGCAGAGGGAGCGGCCTCAGGGGAGCCRCAGGGTGGATTATTGGYAATARTCCCCATGGAAAGGGMGSTCAGGCCTTGGAAGTGCCCAGGGAGGTTTGGAGTGCCCATCCCTGAGGGATTTCAAAGCCCTGTGGATGTGGCACTTGGGGACKGAGGTCAGTGGTGGCCTTGTCACCCACCCTTCCCAAATCCCCATCTCTTGGCATGTCCCTGGGACCATCCAAGATGCTCTCACCTCTTCCAKGGATTTATTTTCTATTTCAGTTTTTATTTGTCCCCCTCTGCCACCCCTCCCAGGTGACYCTCTGGTGGCTCCTCCTTCACCCCGAGCCCCCCAAGGACCTCCAGGCCACCTCCAACGGGTCCTGCTGCCTCAACCCCTGCCCCTAACGAGCAATCAAGAAAGCCTTTAATTAGCAAAGCCACATTTCTGGAAGCAGAAAAGGGTCACGGAGCCGCCGGACCACCCGCGGGTTCCCGCGTCCTGCAGGTGTTTGACTCCTTGGAGCAAGGAGACCCAATCCTTTTGTTTCCAATCAAAAAAACCCCACGGAGAAGCAGTTCCAGGGCTGAGGCTGCCTCCTGCAAAGCCGGGCCAGGGCTCTGCCGTGTGCTTTGTGTTTACAGTGGAGCTTAAAGAAATAAGCATCGGTTACATAGGGGGGAAAAATGAGAACGCTCTCAAATTGGACCCCAGGGCAAGGCTGGCCGAGAACAATGGATCTGCTAAACAAAACCTCCGAGGGGAAAGGAGGAAGTTATCAGGAAAAGCAGGGATGTATTAGTTTAGTTTCTTCGACAAAAAANGGGGAAAGGAGGAAGTTATCAGGAAAAGCAGGGATGAATGCATGAAGTCTTAAAAAAAAAAAAAAAAAAAAAAAAGAGGGAGGCATTCCAAGCACTTGAACTTGAGCGGATCCATTTCGCCGCCCAGACGTTCTCCCCTGGCGCGGCCGAGTGACCCCGGCCGGCGTCGGCGAGCGTGGAGCTCTCCCGTTCCCTGTTCCCTCCGTGGCAGCTGGGACAGGAGCAGCAGCAGCAGCAGGAGGAGGAGGAGGCAGCAGCCGCCGCTGCCTCCCGTCACGCGTCCGTCCTGGAAAAGAGACGGGAGGACGGCGCTGGGATGCGGCGCTCGGTGGGAAGAGGGCAGCCAGAGTTTAGGAGGCCACGGCCTGCGGACGGTTTCCTGCTGGGCCAAGGGACCCACGGGCTCCTGGAGCGCCGTGTCCCACTGCATTTCTGCTTTCTACGGGGTTTTTTTGGATGGGAAGCCCTCCATGGGTTGTTCCGTGGTTGATCCCGCTGGATTTGCCATGTATTCCACACACAGGGAYCAGCGCAGGAGCTGCTGTTCATCTCCTGCTTATTCCCAGCTTTTCCACATCCAGCCCGTGCTGGTGAGCYCTTCCATCGGTCCCCAGCCCGGGGAGGGCGGGAGGAAGCGCCMCTAATCCTCATTAAATGTATAAATTTATGGCCCCGTGGTGCTGCAATGTTTAATCAGGGCTCCGTGACTGTGCCGTGCTCCGGGTACAAGTTCAGTGCAAGGTGAATCTTGGCTGAGATAATCTGGAAGTTCAGCCGGAGGTGAAGGCAGCYGCGGCTCCTCACAGCCTGCCTGGGGTGAGCAAGAGGTCACCTCCTTTTTTTTTTTTTTTTTTAGCCCCTTTTTTAACATGTAAACACAAGAAAAAATTGCAACTTCTCAGAGGATTTGGCATCAGCTGAGCAGCAACAGGAAAGAGAAGCGCGGAGTGCTTGGCCCCGTGGGGCTTAGGGAGGTGATGCCTGGTGGTTTTTGGGGATATCAGGAGAAGTTTGGTTCAAACAGCACAAATCRCACAGGGTTTTGACACTAGGGAAAGGAGGAATCCTCATGATTTTGGTCCCATCCCGGCTCCTGGCTGCTGCTGGGATCCCTCAAAGGGAAAATGCCCTGGCTGGGGGTCTGGGTGTCCCAGCCCGGTGCTGGTGGCACTCAGTGGGCTCTCTCTGTCCCAAAAGGTGGCTTGGTGTCACCTGCTCCCTGCAGGTGCCTGGGTTTGCTCCTGGTGGGCAGCACTGACCCCTCCCAGCCCCACAGCTCTCCGGCTGCTCCGTCAATCAGTTGGGAATGCTCTCTCCTGGAAAAGTGGCATTAAAGTGATTTTTTTTCCCTTTTTGGGAAGATTTTTTTCCCAACTGGGAAGATTTGGGAAGATTTTTTCTCCAACAATGCTGGAGATSRTTCCTATAGGTTTATTTGGACAACTCCTGATTTCTCCCCTCTGAATCCTCTTTCCTGTTTTTAGGGGTTTTGTGCTTTTTCTGTGCTCGTGGTCACTCTTCCCTGACTATAGGATCCTCTGGTGCTGAAATATTGGAATTTTCCACATTATTCCCTAATGTTTTCTTTGGAGCCACTGATTTGGACATGTGGGTCAGGCAGGGAAACCCAGAAGGCCGTGAACTCTGGAATGCAGCAGTGGAAAAGGAATTCTGTATTAATGGGATACCTGAGCATGGAGCCATCAACTCCCAACCATGAAGCTTTTCCAAAATCCACCTTTTCCTCCCCAAAACACCTTCAAAACAGCCTCTAAGGAGTATATATACACATGTGTGTATGRACARAAGTATATATATTTATGTATAGATATATATCTATATATATCTCACACTTGCAGACATTTTTTCTGGTTATTCCAAAAGTGTGTTCCAAAGAAAACATGCACGTAAATTATGGTGTATTCCTTTCCCTTTATAAAATGTTGATACACTGTGCTAATTTCTAATCCTAAAATCAGGAGGAACYTTGTACTACAAGCACTCATGCTCCTGAGACTGGGCAAGATGGGARGAAGAAAAAGCATGAAATAAATCAGAAATAACTACAGTAATTTGGGAWAAAATAATTAAAAMKTGAAGTGTATTAATATATCAATAMTATRGARYCCCTGAMTGCTTTCCAAARATRACATCCCAAATTTCTCCCCTGTGGTGTGGGATGCTGATCCCGGAGGGTTTATCCGGCCCCATCCTTGCTGGGTGCAGCTCCACCAGAACCCGATGCTGCTACAGGAGCCATTTTTGCCTGGGGAATGAATCCCCCTTTGTGGTGGCTCAATGGAAAAGCCAAGTGTTATTCAATAGTGGAATTCCCTGCGGAACGCTCTTCCGAGCCTCTTTCATTCCTCCTGGCTCCCGCCCAGTATTGTCCCCGTGTGCCATCGGAGGGTCTGGAGGGTGGGAATCCGCCCGGCTCCGGGCCCAGCCTTCCCTGCAAACTCCTGAACCTGCCTGGAGAACGGGATGAGCCAAGGGGTTATTTTTAGGAGTGCAAATTGGCCACTGAATCCAGCAGCTCTGTTGCTTTTGTTCCCGTGGCCGTTCATAAAATCCCCCTGTCCGGGTGTTATCGCCAGGAACAACTCAATCCCGAAACGTTGAAATCTCAGGGGTTTTGAACCAAATCACTTTCAGGCCTTGTGTGTTTTTATTTTCCAAGGGCTGTGCCATGGGTGAGAGGAACTCGGGATTCCCCTAGAATTTAGCGGAGCTTTCCCTGCGGGCAGGGATCCAGTGGGTGACTAAAGCCAGGCCTTGAGCGCAGCCTGGGGGGACTTTCCAGGGCTGTCACCCCTGTCACACGTGGTGCTGYTCCTCAGCGTCCCCACTGGACAGCCCTTTCCAGGAAGGAATCTTCCCCATATCCAACCTGGCACAACTTGGGGCTGTTCCATCTCCTCCTGTCCCTGTTCCCTGGGATAAGATCCCAAATCCCCCTCCTCGTCTGTCCCCTCCGGTCAGGGAATTGTCACAAGGTCCCTTCTGATCCCTCTTTTCTCTAGGCTGAGCCCCTTTCCAGCTCCCTCAGCCACTCCTGGGGCTCAGAAARACAAATTTTCTGAGGTAAAATCCTGCAAAGTTTTTAACGAGACCCTTGGAAGAAATTCCTTTGGGAAGAGGAGAAAAGTCAACCGCGTGTAATTCCAGCGTGGCTTCAAAGCAGGTGGAAAYCCAGAGGTGGAAAGCCAGAGGTTTTCCTCCTAATAAACAATGAATGTTTGCAGCTGGAAAACCAGGAGATCTCTCTGTGCAAGAAAAGCTTTGTGGAGCCCTTTCCCTGGAAATCTGGGCTATCAGGAATACAAGAACCTATAAACAGGCAATAATGTGAAGCTGAAAATAATCCAGACTGGACAGATTTGGGTTTTGCTGGTCTCAAGCCTCTCTTGGTTACAAACTGTCCTGGCTGCCATAAATCCATCCACATTCCTCTCCTGTTTCGTTGGGGTTTTTTTCCAGGAACTGTTTGACATTTGCAGCTAGAAAGAGAAAAAAAAAAAAAAGAAATTTCTGCTTTTAACTTGCAAGATCAACCCACTTAAATGTGAGGTGAGGAGCTTGGAATTGGTTCTCTTCTCTCCAGGAGGGCATCCCTGGGTGGGACATCCCGGGAGACCTGGAGGAGTCATTTGGGGTGGTTGTGTCTCACAGAAAGGTCCAAGCAGGACTTGTGGATCTGTAGTAATTCCCAGAAATCCAGGTAATTAGGGGAGCACCTAATTTTCCTTCCCTATGCTCCATGTGTGTATCCCTTTCCTTGTCCATCACCAATTCCCTGCGGGTTCTCTCCAACCCCTCACCCCAAGGACACCCAATTCCCAAAGCAAATCCTCCTTTCCAGTGAAACCAGTGACAAATCCGCTCCTGTTTTCACTTAAACCACGATTTCCCCCTCCGTGCCTTTCACAAATTCGACAACAAACATCATGTTCCAATTCCCGGTGCCTTTTCTTTTTGGGAACGCTATTGTCCAAACCCCACGTCTTCCCAGGGGTTGGAATATTTCTTTCCCTTTCAGTATTCCTTTCCCACGAGGCATAATTGAAACCTCCCCAAAGTAAATTATTTGGACTGTGCTTCTCCGTGGCTGCTGCTGCTGGAAGCTCCTTGGTTTTTTTTGTAATCCGTGACAATTCCCTGCTGGARGGTGGAAGYGSCTGCTCCACCAGTGGTGGGATMGGTTATGGACGTGGACAAACTGGGAATTGACACTGGTTTTCATAGTTTTGTGTTTTTCGTGGYAGTTTCCAGCAGGACTGGGTGTCACCACTGTTTTTTGATCCCACTGGGACATCTTGTCCCGTCCTCCAGGTGGGACACAAGGGTGGCCTCTCATTGTCACCTTTCCTGAGGAGCTGTGATGTTCAGTCAGGGAAAGGAGCTTTTTAGAGGAAATTCCTCCAGAGGTTTAGAAGTTCAAGGTGTAACCTCYTACAAATCAAAGCTGGTTTGTGGAAGGTGTCGGGTCAGAGGTTGTTCATGCCAGGTACAAAAACCCTGGGAAGAGGAGCATCAGATTGCCGTTGGGAGGATAAGGAGGSATAATGGAGCTTTTGAGCGCTGTTTTCACCTTGGATCTGAAAATATTTCCTCCTTCTTCCATGGAAAACCAGAGCGGGCACTCAGGGACGTGACCCAGCTCATGGATGTGGCCCTCAGCAAGGTTCAGGGCAGGAATGCTGCTTCCAGCTGGGAAAACATCAAACCTGACTGAATTCATGCTTTTCCATGCCCTGGGGACATAAAACTCATCACAAAACTTGGCCATAACCACAAGGCATTGCTGTCACTCCCGTGGGGATCTGAGTGTCCCCAAAATCCCACCGTGAGAAAGACTTTGCCCCACCTCGACCCAGCTGAGTGTGCTTGCAGAAACAAGGACTGAGTTCCCTAATTTAGGCTTTTGTTGAAGGAAAGGTTTAGTTCTTTATGGAATGTCTCCCATCAACCCTGGCACCATCTCATCTGCTGGGATGGTGCAGGCAGAGGAAGGTCCTCTCCAATCCCTCATGGTGGAATCCAAATCCATCCAATCCCACCAAATCCATCTCGGTGCTCCTCCTTGTCCCTGGGAGGAGGAAATCTGGTGGTGAACCAGAGGGAAGTTTTTTTCTGCGATGGAATCAAAGAACCACCCTGGTTAGGAGGGACCTTGAGGGCTCATCTGGTCCAGCCTGGTGGGGAAGGAATGGATGGGAGGAGCCCTGCCCTGTCCATCCCAAAAATTTCCAGCAGTGGGATCTCCACCACATCCAGGGGAAATTGTCCCAGAGGAAGATGGGTCTCACTCCAAGGAATTTCTTACTTGTGTGGAGATCAAACCTTTCCTGTGGCACCTTGGAGCCTTTGCTCCTCATCTTCTCCATGGGGTTCCTTGTGAAGAGAGATCTTCCTCCTCCTCCTCCTCCTGTAGCCACCCCTAGAGGACTGGAAAACCACAATGAGGGGATGTCTCTTATGTAACCAAATCCTGTCCCTTTTCCTGGGAAAACTGGTGCATTCCCATGGGAATTTTGTGCAGGTCAGGAGCTTTTGGGGCAATTCCCTGTTGGGGGATGCTGGGCCAGGTCACAGCCCCATCCCTGGAATTGTCCAAGGCCAGGTTGGACACTGGGGCTTGGAGCCACCTGGGATAGTGGGAGGTGTCCCTGCCCATGGGGTTGGATCTGGGTGGGCTTTGAGGTCCCTRCCCACCCAACCCATTCCATGATTCCACGACTGTGACACGGGTGCGAGCGTGCGAACGCCGGTGGTGGCTTAGATCTGGTTCCAGGAGCTCTGGCAGGGCTTGCAAACCGTGTTTGGAGTCAGTTTGGATTCACATTCCAGTGCTCCTGGCTTGGCCGGGAGGATTCCATCCAGATTCCACGCTGTCGTCAGACAGAACAAACTGTCCCTGCTCTCCTTCCCATCTGGAGGGGGATGCAGAGCCCAGCCACGGCCTGGTCTCCTCCTGCAGGGACCTTCCAGCCATCCTCYCCCCCTGCTRGAGGTGAGGGGCATGAAAATTTGTCTGCTTGAATAAAAAGGACATTTTTGAAGAGTTTGAGGTGGTGACGTTGCAAGGGGYGTGGAAAGGAAGTGGTTTTGAGGTAGAACTGGTGGTTGGATTTGATGATGTGAAAGGTCTTTTCCAGTTTAAATGATTCCATGATTCCATGAAATGGGGGGGAAAGTTCTTCTAGGGGAACCTGGGACAGGCTGGGAGCAGGCTCCCAGTTTAATTCTTTCATTCCAGCATTTCCTTCTCTTGAATTCTACACTTCAATTTGGATARAAGRTCATGTATGCGTATAAAACCAATTTTTGTACTTTTTAATACCTTTCTTCTGTCATTTTTTCAAACCATCCTCCACTTCTCTGTTTCTGTAAAGCTGTACCTGCACCTCTCCCTGCTCCTGCTCAAGGTGTTCCTGGAACCCCGGGAAGCTGCAGATCCCCAGCCCTGAGCACATGTGCAGCTTCCTGATTTTATCCCACTCCCACATCAGCGTGGTGAAAGCTCCTCTTCATTTTTCCCTCCTCTTTTTTTCCCTTTCCCTCCTCTCCTTTTCCTTCCCCCCCCCCACCCCCCAGTGGATGTGCTGTCGAGTTTGATTTATGGCCTTGAAAGGGAGACTCCAGTTTAAAGAATTAATGGTATTTGCATATTTGATTTGGAAACTCCCCCGGCAGACCTGCGGCAGCCCCGRGCCGCCGGCTCTTTTTTCCCTTTTTTTTCCTTTCCCCTCGGCCCGTTCAGATTTAGCAGCAGAGGTGAAAAGTTGAAGCAGTAAAACCAATAAAACCACATTTATGTGACAGATAAATCGTCTGGAGGCAGCTCTCCCTGAGCCTTCGGGCTTCCTCCTGCAGGACCTCTCCCCTCCGGAGCGCGACCTGCGGCCGGGCCGGGAGCGCRGGCAGCCGGGGCCAAAGGTGCTGGCCCCGGCCGGCCGCGGACCTGCCGAGCCAAAAAAGATGGATGTGGGCAAAGAGTTGGAAAATACACAGCCCATCCGTCACTGTCGGGAGCCACCTGGGGGTGGTCTGGCTCTGCGAGAGCTCCGGGAAGGTCCAGGCCGAGGTGGGAGCGCTGGGAGTCACGGAATCAGTYAGGTTGGAAAAGCGCTCAGAGATCGAGTCCAGCCTTTCCTCAGCATTGCCAAGGCCYCTGCTGACCCATGTCCCCAAMTGGATCCTTCAAATCCTTCCAGGGACAGGTCTCCATCAGGRTGGACAGTGCTTTCCATGAYGAAATTCCTGCTGYTGRCCACCCTGAGGCTCRCCTGGCCCAGCCTGAGGCCGCTCCCTCTGCTCCTGTCCCTGTTCCCTGGAGCAGAGCCCGACCCCCCGGCTGTGCCCTCCTGGCAGGAGCTGTGCAGAGCCACAAGGGCCCC
>NDFG01000085.1:293081-306249 GCA_002167245.1 Sporophila hypoxantha
CTGGTCCCAGTGCCAATTATGGGCATTCCCAGTCACTGCGCGGATGGGCATTCCCCAGTCACTCGGAGTACCATGGGCATATCCCAGTCACTGGATGGGCTTCCCAGTCACTGGGATGGGCATTCCCAGTCACTAGGACAAGTAGATTCCCAGCTCACTGGGCATGAGCAATTCCCAGTCACTGGTATGGAGGCCATTTCCCAGGTCACTTGGGCCGATGGCATTCCCAGCACACATGGTGATGCGTTCTTACCGTTTGCTCTCTCTACTCTCCATCCTCTTACGGGCCATTCCAGCACCACTGGGATGGGCAATTCCCTTAGTCACTGGGTGAGCATTCCCAGCTCACTGGGAATCGATGAAGCATTCCCAAGCTTCACTGAGGACTCCATCAGCATTTCCAGCTCACTGGATGAGCATTCGCAGTCATGGCATGGAGGCCATTTCCCAAGATCCACTGGATGAGCCATCCTGTCACTGGGACATGGGCATTCCCATGTCCTGGGATGGCATTTCCCAGTCCACTGCGGATGGCGGCCATTCCCAGTCACTGGGTATGAGCATTCCCAGTCACTGGATGAGCATTCCCAGTCACTGGGATGAGGCATTCCCGTCAGTGGGATGGGCATTCCCCAGTCATGGGAATGAGGCATTCCCATCATGGGGTGAGCATTCCCAGTCATGGATGCGGCATTCCCAGTGCCTGCGGATCTTGAGCATTCCCAGCAACACTGGGATCACGCACTTTCCCAGTCCACTGGCATCGAGCATTCCCAGCACACTGCGCATCAGCAGTCATTTCCCAGCTCACTGGCATCAGCATTCCCAGCTCACTGGGATGGGCATTCCCAGTCACTGGGATGGGCATTCGCCAGTCACTGGGATGCGGCATTCCCAGTCCACGGGGTGAAGCATTCCAGTCACTGGATGGGGCATTCCCCAGTCACTGGATCAGCATTCCCAGTCACTGGGATTGGGCATCCCAGGTCACTGGGATGGCGCATTACCCAGCACACTTGGGAATGGGGCCATTCCCAGCTCCTGGATCAGCATTCCCAGTCACTGGGATTCAGCATTCCCAGTTCACTGGATGGCATCCCAGTCACTGGGATTGAGCAATTCCAGTCACTGCGGGATGGGCATTCCCATGCACTGGGATGGGCATTCCCAGTCACTGGGATGAGCATTCCCAGCACACTGGGATGGGGCATTCCCAGTCACTGTGGATGGGGCATTCCCAGTCACTGATTTTTTAGGATGGGTGCATTCCCAGTCACTGGGGTGAGCATCCCACTCACTGCGATGAGCATGTCCCAGCTCACTGGATGAGCATTTCCCAGCCTGCACTGGGATGAGCATTCAGTCACTGGGATGGGGCATTCCCCAGCACACTGGGAATGGCATTCCCAAGTTCACTGGGACGGGGCATCCCAGTCACTGGGATGGGCATTCCCAGTCCACTGGGACGGGGCATTTCCCAGTTCACTGGATGGCATTCCCAGTCAGTTGGGATGAGCTTCCCAGTCAGTGACCCGTGTGTCCATGTGGAGGCCGAAGGGTCCCCTGGGCAGCTCCTGGGCTGTCTCCAGGAGGATCACCCTGTTCTGAACTCGCCCGCTCAGCTCGGCAGGAGCAGCAAGGTAGCTCTGTATCTCTGCAGATCAGGACACTTCCCATTCACAGTTAATTGGGAGCGAGCGGGCCCAATTTACTCCAAGCCAGCCCCAAGGAATATGCTAACCTGGTGCACTTTAAGCACAATTAACACGGGCACGGCAGGGCTCCTGCTCGGGGGTGGTCCCAGGAGCAAGCATTGCTAACCCAGTAAACGGGTTCCAAGGGAAGGAATCAGTGAGTCCTGACCCTGGGAAACCCCCAAAGATCCTCCACTGCCCCTCAGGGCTGTGCACCCCAAACTCAGCCCCCCAGGCAGCAACGGGGAGTAGGGAAAGATCATGGGATTCATGGCATGGGTTGGTTGGAGGGACCTCAGAGCCACATTCCAGTGCCACCAGGACACCTCCCACTGTCCAGGTGCTCCCACCCCAGTGCTCCAGCCTGCCCTTGGCACTGCCAGGGATCAGGGGCAGCCCAGCTGCTCTGGCCACCCTCTGTTGGGCCAGGGCTTGCCCAACCCCCAGTGAGAGCTGCTCACCCATCTCAGGTGAAATGCTGGAGCACAGAACTCTGCCAGTGCGCCCCTTCTGCAGAGCCACGAGCTCGCCCAGCCAGCTGCTTGTGGGCAGGGAAAAGAGACGGCGGCCTCAATTGGCAGCCCAGGAAGGCTGCCCGCCGGCTCAGCCCCACCAGGCCAGCAAGGGGCAGGGCAAGTGTCCCCAGGGGAAGCCAATGTCCCTAGGGGAAGGCCAGTGTCCCCAGGGGAAGCCAATGTCCCAGGGTGAAAGCCAGTGTCCCCAGGCGGAAGCCAAGTCCCTAGGGGAAGGCCAGTGTCCCCAAGGGGAAGCCAATGTTCCCCAGGTGATAGCCAATGTCCCCCAGGTGAAATCAATGTTCCCAGGTTGAAGCCAATGTCCCCAGGTGAAGCCAGTGTCCCCAGGTGAAATTCAATTGTTCCCAGGTGAAATAATGCCCCAGGTGACGGCCGATTCCCAGGTGGAAATTCAATGTCCCCAAGGTGAAAGCCAGTGTCCCAGGTGAAATCAATGTCCTCCAGATGAGCCAGTGTCCCATGTGAACATCAATTCCCCAGGTGAAATCAAATGGGCCCCAGTGAAAGCCAAAGTCCCAGGTGAAATCAATTCCCGCAGGTGAGCCAATTGTCCCCAGGTGAAATCAATGTCCCCAGCGTGAAGCCAAAGTCCCAGGTTGAAGCCAAAGTCCCCCCAGGTGAAGCCCAAAAGTCCCCAGTTTTGAAATCATGTCCCCCAGGTTTGCAGCCAAATGTTCTCCCAGGGTGAAAATCAATGTCCCCAGTGAAATTTCAAGTGTTCCCAGGTGAAATGAATTGCCCGCCAGTGAAGCCAATGTCCCCAGGTGAAATCAATGTCCCCAGGTTGAAGCCAACGGTCCCCACACGAGCAGATGTCCCCCCATGAACACGAGAATTGGAAGCTATCCTAGGAATTCCTCCTCTAACCAGGCCCTGACTGCCCATCTTCTCTGCTGTGCCACCTTGCTCCTGTGGTTATTATATTCATCCCCAGACTTCTGAATTAGCAGATGGAATTATGCATTCATCTTACAGGGTGGTAGGGAAAATGAGATCCTCAGTTCTTTACCTTGTGACAGAGCATTTCCAACAAAAACACTCCTCCTTATCAGTGTAATTCTAAGCCACAGACTCGGAGGTGTGTGAATGTTGGAAATGGGTTCAGAATCATTCCTTGTGTTTTACATATTGTTTTCACTTTAAGAAAGATGGAAAAACCATGACCAGAGAAGCCAGTCCATTAAGATCAATCTTCATAATTTTGTAGTCGTTAAAACAAAAAAATTCCTACTTGTCCCTCCTTTTCTTCACTGTAGAGGCTCGACATGTGTCGGAAAGACCCCAAAAGTTTTGAGTGTTTTTAGTAAAACCGCAGTTGTGAGAGCGGTTGTAATAAGGACAATTTGCGTGCACCAAAGTGGGGACGTGTGGAAATGAAAATCCGCGATTCTGTGGTTTCGTGTGATTCCTCCTTGGGACGGAAAAGCCAAGAAAAGCAGCAAAGCCACTTCAGTGAGAGGGCCATTTACACTGCCGTCCCCTCAGATCCTGGGCTCCACATCTGTTTGTTGAAAATTTTCAAGCTACCATAGGGTTGAAAATTGGAAAAAATCCAAGCTGTGGGAAAAGTCTTTCCCATTCCAAACCCGTTTTATTTTCCGCCACACTGAGCAGCTGGGGCTGCCCTGGATCCCGGGCAGTGCCCAAGGCCAGGCTGGAGCAGCCGGGAAGGGAAGGTGTCCCTGCCCATGGCAGGGGTGTGGCTCTGGCGTGGCTTTGGGTCCCTTCCAAGCCCATCCAGGCTGGAATTCTGTAAGGCACGGCGCAGCAAGCTCACAGGAGAACGCAGCAGAGAGGCCGAAAGCCCCTGGGGCTGTAGGCAGAGCAGGGGCTGGGGCACAGCTGAGGGATGTCCCTGCTGCAGCACAGCCCAGGACAGCAGGACGCACTGCTGCCCAGGGAAAGCACCCCAGACATTTGCCAGGAATTTACGGGCCAGGCAGGGGTAAGCAAGGCAGCACAGCAGAAAATCACCCCCAGCCTCTGACCAAAAAAGAATAAAAAGGTGGAAGCAGGCAGTAGTTGAGCGCCAAAGAACGTGTAATGTAAATAAACCATATTTCAGCTCATTAAAATGTACTACTTTGAGAAAAGCGGAATATTTTAAAATTCCAAAGCCCGAACTTCTCCCAGGAACTTTGTTTTGGGTGTGGAAGTGTTGAAATGTTTAGTTCCAGGTAAGCATGGCGGAGAGGTTTGTGGTGCAGGAGGCTTTGCTGTAACAAATGTCCCAGCAGTGCTAGGGAAACCCGAGAAGGACCCCCAGCCAAATGGCCACTTTGTAAAATTAAAATTACAGCAGAAAAGGGAAAATAAAAATGTCCAAAAGTTTTGTGAAGCACTACTGTTGTAAGTTTGCTGTATGGTTAACACATATTTCTGTGAGTCTCTAACTGCAGAGTGCTAACCAGCTCACAAGGAAATCAGAACTATAATCCTCAGTAACTTCTATCAAACTGAAAATCCCTGAAGACAGCACCTCGTGCCAGGCTTCCCAAAACCCAGGGCAGCCAGATCTCCTTATCTGTGCAAACAGAACCGAGAGGCGGAAAATCACAGAACTTGTGCAGCATGAAACCCCTCTTGAGCACATTGAGTCCAACAATTCCCAGCCTGGGCCCAGGCCTCCACTGCCCATGTGCCCAGTGCCACACTTTCCACAGGGCAGTGAAACCCCTCCAGGGGATGGGCACTGCGACCCTCCCTGGGCAGTTGCCTTGAGCCCCCTTTCCATGGGAAATTCCTGCTGTGGCCCACCCTGAGCTGCCCCTGGGGCAAAGCTGAGCCGTTCCCTCTGCTCCTGTCCCTGTGTCCCCCGGCTGTGCCCTCCTGGCAGAGCGGTGCCAGAGCACAAGGCCCCTGAGCCTCCTTTGCTCCAGGTGAGCCCCTTCCAGCTCCTCAGGGATTCTCCCAGCCCCTTTCCCAGCTCCTTCAGGGATTTCTCCATTCCCTTCCCAGCTCCTTCAGGGATTCTCCATTCCCTTCCCAGCTCCCTCAGGGATTCTCCATTCCCTCCCAGCTCCTTCAGGGATTCTCCATTCCCTTCCAGCTCCTCAAGGGATTTCTCCATTCCCTTCCAGCTCCGCAGGGATTGTCCATTCCCTTCCCAGCCTCCCTCAGGGTTCTGCAGCCCCTTCCCTCAGCTTCCTCAGGGATTCTCCAGCCCCTTCCGCAGCTCCCTTCAGGATTCTCCTTCCCTTCCCAGCTCCTCAGGGAATTCTCCATTCCCTTCCCAGCTCCCTCAGGGATTCTCCATTCCCTTCCCAGCTCCCAGGATCTCCATCTCCGCTGCCAGCTCCCTCAGGGATTTTCTCCAGGCCCCTTCCCAGCTCCTCAGGGATTCTCCAGCCCCTTCCCCAGCTCCCTCAGCGGATTCCTCCATTCCCTTGCCCAGCTCCTCAGGGATTCTCCCTCTTCCCCTCCAGCTACACTCAGGGTTCTCCAGCCCCTGCCCAGCTCCTCAGGGATTCTCCAGCCCGTCTTCCAGCTCCTTCAGGCGTGGAATGTTCTCCATTCCTTCTTCCCGAGCTCCCTCAGGGATTCTCCCATTCCGCGTGTGCGCCAGCTCCCTCACGTGATTCTTTGCAGGCCCCCTTCCCACTCCTCAGGGATTCTCCAGCCCCTTCCCAGCTCCCTCAGGGATCCTCAAGCCCCTTCCAGCCTCCTCAGGGATTTCTCCAAGCCCCTCCCTAGTCCTCAGGAATTCTTCCAGCCCCTTCCCACTCCTCAGGATTCTCCATTCCCTTCCCAGCTCCCTCAGGATTTCTCCATTCCCTTCCCAGCTCCTCAGGGATTTCTCCAGCCCCTTCCCAGCTCCTCAGGGGATTCTCCATTCCCTTCCAAGCTCCTCAGGATTCTCCAGCCCCTTCCCAGCTCCTCAGGAATTCTTTTCTGCAGCCCCTTCCCAGCTCCTCAGGGATTCTGCAGCCCCTTCCCAGCTCCCTCAGGGATTCTGCAGCCCCTTCCCAGCTCCCTCAGGGATTCTGCAGCCCCTTCCCGGCTCCCTCAGGGATTCTGCAGCCCCTTCCCAGCTCCCTCAGGGATTCTGCAGCCCTTCCCAGCTCTGTTCCCTTCCCTGGGCACGCTCCAGCCCCTCAGGGTCTCTCTTGTTGGGAGAGGTCCAAAGCTGCCCCAGGATTTGAGGTTGTGGCCTCAGCAGTGCCAGTGCAGGGGACAGGCACTGCCCTGGTCCTGCTGCCACCCCASTGCTGGCACAGCCCAGGTGCCCTTGACCTTCTTGGCAACCTGGGCACACCTGGGCTCAAGTGGAGCTGCTGTCAGTGGCTCTGGGTCATTGGAGTTTCTCTGGGAGTGGAAGCCATTCTCTGGCTCCTGTCCCTGCAGGCCTTGTCCCCAGTCCCTCTCCAGCTCTCCTGGAGCCCCTCCAGGCCCTGCCAGGGGCTCTGAGCTCTGCCTGGAGCCTTCCCTTCTCCAGGGGAACATTCCCAGCTCTGCCAGCCTGGCTCCAGAGCAGAGGGGCTCCAGTCCTGGGAGCAGCTCTGTGTCCCTCTGAGCTCCTGCACTGCTCCTGAGCCTCTGCCAGAACAACTCCCAACATTTTAATTCCATCTTTTCCAAACCCCTTCCTAATCCTTACTTTTTTTTTTTTATTTCCTTTCTTCCTTCATGCCTTTCCTCCTGGCTCTTTATTCCCCCTCCCCACAAATGGCTACCTGGCCCCTGGATGCTCCAGCTAGGCCGTGCACTTTCCATGGCAAGAAACTCYTTCAGGCTTTGTTTGGGATTTGCCCGAGGCACGTTCAGCCTCCCGGGGGCCACCAGCAAGAGGTCTTTGGCGCGTTGTGGGGGTTCCCTTTGAGCCTCTACAACCATGCYACTCCTCCCAGCAGCCGCCAAGCCCCGCGGAAGCGTTTTGGCCCCGGCGCTCGGCCTGAAAAGCGCCTGTGAAATCATATTTAAGGTTGTCTCTCTCGAAGGTGCCCCCTTGGAAAAACCTCCTGCCAATGATGTTCAGCTTGGGTTTGTAGTTCAACACAAAGGCCCCGCCYGACAAAGCCGAGCGGGACCCGGGCTGGAAAAGCCCTCTTAGGTCCCGGCTAATCCATCCCCCCCGCCAGCCCAGGGGATTGTTCCCGACAGCTTGTTTTCRTTGCCCTGACCTACATAGTCAAAAAGAATCTTGTTGCACATTTTTGTTTTGTATCTGGAGGTCTCGGAGGAGCTAAATCCCCTTCTTGGCGGGGCAGGATGCGTTGTTAAACAGCGCCGGGGCCTCCAGGAAAACCATGGCGACGCGGGGACAATGAGGCCTCTATGGGCCCCGCTTGGCCGCGGGACGGGCCCGGCCTCTCCCGGCCCCGGTGGTGGGCACCGGGACGCGCCGAGTGGGCGATGAAGACGTCCACGCGCTTGGCAAGCTGTCCCCAAATAGAGTGGTCACAGCAGCGCTCCAAGACGGGATCTTGGGGAGGGGGGAATGGCAGGAGCTCTTAATTAACCTGCTGTGGATGGGGCAGAGGTGGAGGCGGCATCCCGGGAATGCTGGGCTGTGCTGCTCCGGGTGGGTGGAGAAGGCGAGTCCTCATCCAGGTGAGGAGATCCACGTGTGGGGAGGGCAGGGGAGGGCCTGGTTTTTAAGGAAAACAAGGGTGGGAATGGTGTGGGAAGAGGGTGTTGGACTGTGCCTTCATGAGTGGGTGGAGAAGCCAAGTCCTCATTGAGGTGAGGAGATCCTCATGTGAGGAGAGCATGGCAGGTCCCGTTTTTTTAAGGAAAATAAGGATAGGAACAGTGTGAGAAAAGGAACTTGGACTGTGCCTTCATGGGTGGGTAGAGAAGTCAAGTCCTCATTGAGGTGAGGAGATCCTCAGTTGAGGAGGGCATGGCAGCTCCTGGTTTTTTAAGGAAAATAAGAAAAGGAACAGTGTGCGAAGAGTGCATTTAGGGAATTGGGACATTTAGGGAACATCTCTGACCRATGGGTCAGGGATGCATGTGGAAATGCTGGGGAATAGTTGGATTTGGTGACCTTGGAGGGCTCTTCCAGCCRGAATAATTCTGTGATGCACAGCGAATTRMTGCCCTCKTGGGTGGYTGGAGAAGCCAAGTCCTCATCYAGGTGAGGAGATCCTCATGTGAGGAGGCCATGGCAGCTCCTGGTTTTTTAAGGAAAACAAGGATGGGAACAGTGTGGGAAGAYGGCATTTGGGCAACCTGGGCTGTCATTTGCCTGTCCCTCACCTGGCTGGGAGGAGCGGGGTCATTTGTGGACAGGAAGGGCTGCGGGTGGGAATTTTGGCGATCTGGAGCAGAGACCATCACAGATGGCCGAGTTAATCCCTTTTCCTTCCCCCGCTGCCAAGGCCTGGTGGTTTCTCTTACCAACGTCTGGAAAGCACCTGGGACTCCCAGCTCCGGGAGCTGCACTCACCCAGAATAACCCCCCGAGCTCCTCGGGGCTTTGGAGACACCTCCAGAGCACTTGGAGGGTGTTGGGATGGACCCAGGGTGGTGAGAAATCCGTGGGGAATGGTTAGAATGACGCTGGGGGTTGTTTGGGGACAGAAGAAGTTTGTGGTGACTTTGACCCCAAAAGTTTCCTCCTGCAGTAGCTGAGAGCATCAGGGCACTGGGGTTGTCACCCATGTCCTTGAGGTGCCTCAGACCTCAAATCCTCCTCACATCCCCAAAATTAGGGATCACAGAGCAGGAATGCTCAATGGCTAAATTAATACAGCCCTGCATTAATCAATGTTAAATATTCCTAAATTAACAATGAAGTAGAATCAATTAATGATGAAACCTTAACAGAAGAATATTAAACAAATAAATGAAACCTGCATTAATTTTTTTATGGATAACTCCACCTGCCCAGGACCTCTGCCAGCTTCCAGGGAAACACCTGCTGCCTTTTCCAGCTTTTTCAAACCCCGTTTGTTTTTTCCTTTCCAGCTCCTGGATCTGTTCATCCAGTGGGATTGGTCGACATATTTGGCAGACTACGGACAGCCCACGTGCAAGTACCTTCGTGTGAACCCCACCACAGCCCTCATCCTGCTGGAAAAGTGAGTGTGGCCCCCAAATCCCAGGAGAATTTCCACCCCCATTGTGCTTTAGCAGCTCTTCCCATCCCTGTGAGCAAAAATCTTGGCCCTGGATGGACAGAGGGAGCTCAGATGGAAAAATCCCATTTTATCCCATTGACCCGAATCCCACGTTACCCAAATCCAACGGCTTGGCTGTGGGTCCTTCTTTTTATTGGCAGAGTTAAGCAGAGTTTTCCTTGTCCTACCAGAAAATTTTACTGTAAAGATGAACCTCCAGCTCCAAAATCCTTTAAAATGTGCTGGGCTGCAGGCAGGAGTGGCTATCCCAAATTTTTCAGTGTTTGGGCAATGCCATGAACAACTTTTGGTCGTGAAGTGGTCGGGCAGTTGGACCACYTTGTTGTAGGTTCCCTTCCACCTGAGAATATTCTATTTTATGCCATTCTATCTCTGTATTTCTATATTTCTATTTCTTTTTACTTCTATTTTCATTTCTATTTCTATATTTTGAATTTTATTTATTTCTGTTTATATTTATTTCTATTTAATTCTATATTTATTCCTATTTCTGTATTTTTATTTCTATTTATTTCTGTAGTTCTATATTTCTATTTCTGTGTATTTTTTTTTAAATTTATTTCTATTTCTATATTTTTTCTACATTTCTATAGTTCTGTTTATTTCTATATTTATTTCGATTTCTGTATTTTGTTTCTATTTCTATTTATTTCTATTGTTCTATTTATTTCTGTTTTCATTTCTATTTCTGTATTTTTATTTCTACATTTCTGTATTTCTTTATTTTTATATTTCTATTTCTATACTTTTATTTCTTTTTAATTCTACTGTTCTATTTATTCTGTTTTCATTTCTATTTCTGTATTTTATTTCTATTTTATTTCTATTTCTATAGTCTATTTTCTATTTCTGCTTCTGCATTTTTATCTCTATTTCTATATTGCTACATTTTCATATTTCCATATTTCTATATTTCTATATTTCTATATTTCTATATTTCTATATTTCTATACTTTTATTTTTTTATTTCTATAGTTCTATTTATGCCTATTTTTATTTCTATATTTTATTTCCTATTCATTTCTGTTTCTGTATTTTTATCTAAATTTCTATATTTCCATACTTCCATATTTTTATGTTTTTATATTTCAATTTATTTCTATTTCTCTCTTTCTATTTCTATTTTTTTTCTATTTCTACACACCCCTACATTTTTATTTCCATTCCTTTTTATTRTCATTTATTCCCGTTTCTCCCACCTCCCTCCGGCAGCGTTCCCGGAGAGCCCCGATCCCGGTTCCGTGGGGCCGGAGGAGCCTCCGGGGCTCCCTCAATCCATCCTTTGAGGGCCGTCGTTCTCATGCTCCGCACGGCTCCATCCCAAACCCTGGAGCGGTGCCGGGAACAGCGCCCGGGGCTCCGGGGTGGCTCCTGGGGGGCTCTGCCAGTCCCYGGAACGCTGCGGGATTTGCCTCAGGAAAAGCGGGATTTGCTTTGCCTGTCACCCCTGCCCGTGGTGGGTCTCCCAGATGATCTCCGCTGGTCCAGCTCCAAGCTGGCTTGGGTAGGATCCACTCTGCTCCTGCTCCCGGCAGACCTCCCAGGTCGTTTTCCAGCTGGTGGGACAGAGAACGAGCCAAAAAGTGGGAATTTAGTGTTCTCCGAGCGGCTCCTGGCACGGGCGCTGCAGTGCTGGGTCCTGCACGGAGGAGAGGGCAGGAGGGGATCCTCGTGGAACCATGGAATGGTCTGGGTGGGAAAGGGACCTTAAAGCCCATCCAGTTCCATGGGCAGGACACCTTCCACTGTCCCAGGCTGCTCCAAGCCCTGTCTAACKTGGCCTTGGACACTTCCCGGGATCCAGGGGCCTTGAATGTTCTTCTGGAAGTGTGGCCCCAACCCTAAACTCGTCACCTCCTCCTTGAGGAGAAAGAGAGACCCCAAATCACCTCAAACTGCCCCTTGTGCTCTGATTCCATGGTTAATCCAACCCCAGCTGCATCCCTGAAAGTGCCCAAGGCCGGGTTGGACGGGGCTGGAGCACCCTGGCACAGTGGTGGCATGGGGGTGGCACTGGATGGGCTTTTTACAGATCCCTTCCAACCCAAATTATTCCCTGGATCTCTGATTCTGTGAGCAACCTTGGGGTGTCCGTGAACTTTGGGGTTCCCTCAGTGTCACCATGGTCCAGCTCCTCTCCACCAGAGGAGAAGGACGGATGTCACAGCACCTCAGGACACCCTGAGGACACCAGTGAGGGACACAGGGACTAAACTGGGTTTAAAAGGATTTTACACCTCGTGGCGTTGTTTTTATACTGGTATTTTATGGGCTGTGTCATCCCTGGGTTATTTGGGGCCGTGGGTCAGGGATGGGTGTGGAAATGCTGGGGATGGTTGGATTTGGTGACCTTGGAGGGCTCTTCCAGCCGGGATAATTCTGTGATACACAGGGAATTCATGACCCAGCATCCGAGACAGGGAAGTGAGAGGTTTATTCAGAGCTAACAGCAAACTGCTAAAATAAAGGGACACCCAAAATCTGGGAGTTTGGCCATGCAGCATCTGGGAGAGCCGGGGAATTGAGGCAGGCAGTGAGCTGGGATCGTGGCAGAGGCTGGGAAGGCAGTGGGACAGGAGGAGAGCAGCTCCACACTCAGTGGTGTTAAAAWGTCACCAAACCTCAGCCTGGCTCATTTCATAAAGTCATAAAATCATGGAATGGTTTGGGTTGGAAGGAACCTTAAGGATCATCCTGTTCCCAACCCATCCATGGCAGGGACACCTCCCACTGTCCCAGGTGGATCCAAGCCCCAATGTCCAGCCTGGCTTTGGGCACTGCCAGGGATCCAGGGGCAGCCACAGCAAATCTGGGAATTCCAGCCCAGCCAGGAATTCCTTGCCAAGATGCCAGCCCAATCTCCCCTTTCCCAGTGGGAGCCATTCCCTGGCTCCTGTCCCTGCAGGCCTTGTCCCCAGTCCCTCTCCAGCTCTCCTGGAGCCCCTCCAGGGACTCTGAGGATTCCCTGGAATTTTCTCTTCTCCAGGGGAACATTCCCAGCTCTCCCAGAGCAGAGAAGCTCCAGAATCCTGGAATGGGTTGGGTTGGAAGGAACCTTAAGGATCATCCCATTCCCACCCCATCCATGGGCAGGGACACCTCCCACTGTCCCAGGCTGCTCCAAGCCCCAGTGTCCATCCTGGCCTTGGACACTGCCAGGGATCCCCTCGGAGGGGTCTCTGTCCATCCCCCAGGAGCTCTCTCGAGGCTCCTCGCTCCAGGCACATCCTCTGCCTCCCATCCCGCCGGGAATCCCGGGGGGAATTCTGAGCAGGGGCCGGCTCAGCCTGTAACCTGTTCTCCTGGTTATCTGTGTCCCTTATCACCCCGGTGTCTGTGTCTCTCCCAGGATATCCCGGGTGTAAGTATGCGCTCGCTCGGGCTTTCACCCTCACCTGGCAGGGCCCCGATTGTCCGCTCTCAATGGAGCCCGAAACGCTGGAAATGCAAAGTGCCTCTGGAGCGGGGCCCTGCGCAACCCGATCCTCCCAAATGCACTAATTAGAGCTAAAAGAGGAGCTTTTACCCCGCTGCTTTCTTCCCCTCCCGGATTAATTGAGACAAAGCTCGGCTCTCTCCGAGGTGGTGTTTGTTGACAGGGGTGGGGACAGCGCCGAGCTCGCCTTTCCCTTCCTTTCACTCCTAATCCTGGGACCGGCTTCCAAACCCGCGGTTATCCCGAGGCTCTGCTCGGAGAAATAAAACTGGGGAGCTGCACAGCCCATCCCAAATCCTGCAGGATTTTSTGTCCTGTAGGCAGCTTAATTAATTCGTAATATTTAARGTCTCAGTGCTCGCACCTTCACGTAGTGTCTGAAAATTCCAGCAGCTCCCAGACTTTTCCTGATCCACC
>NDFG01000085.1:322081-349330 GCA_002167245.1 Sporophila hypoxantha
CTCTGTGGGTTTGTTGTGGGATCAGGGCTCCAGCTSCAATCCCTTTCCATGCTGATCTGGAGGTTTATGAATCCAGCTTATCCCAATGCATCCCAATGTTTTCTCACARGGAATGTGCGCTGCTTCCAGAACATTCCATGGACCCCAGCAGGTCCCACGGGATGGGAAATGGCCACAGAGGTGCTGGGTTGGAAAAGCTCCAAATTCCCGGTGTGTGGAAGGGCTGGGAAGAGCTTTCCAAAGGTACAGATCAACTTCCAGCACCTTTGGTGTCCCTCTGGAACCCGTGAGAGCTCCCAGCCTTCCTGGGGAAGGGCTTGGAGACCTSCTGGAGCTGTTTGGAGCTCCAGGGGAGGATAATTATCCCCAAATCCACCATAGCAGGACCTGGGCCACTCCAAACTCCACTTCCTGCTGGCACAATCGCTCCCTGGTTCTCCTGGAGGAGCAGCTGCCAACCTTCTYTGGCTGAAAAATAGGGAAAAACAAACAAATCCCGATTTTTTGATGYCTGGAAGTGCTCCAAGCTCTCCTGTTCCTGTTGGGAGAGCAGCTCCGTCTCTGGTAACCCCGGTAAATTCCCCTTTGGGATAAAGCTGTTATCCCAGATTCCAGTTCCAAGCCTGGTGCTTTTGGGAACATTTCAGATTCCCTGTGGCTCTTTTGAGGAGATTGAAGCCTGGAAAACCTTGGATGTTTGTTTGTGTTCCGCAAGGTTGGAGAGGTTGGGGTTGTGCTCAGTTGACTCCAGACCCTCGGGATGATCCAGTGCCAGCTTCCCAGGGATCATCAGTGCCGTGTCCTTGTCACTTCAACMCTTCCTTCAGGTCCCCACAGCCAAAAACTGGGATTATGGGATGCATCCAAAGCCCTCAGCCTCTGCCAGATCTGATTTACCCAGAAAATCTTTTACAAATTGGGATAATTTGGAGGAGCCGAGGCCCAGCAGGTTGGATTTTGGGAGGTTGTGCCTTCAGGAGCTGCTGGAAGGTTGATCCTGGTGGAATTTTTTTCCCTTCCCAGCACCCTTGGGAKGTGTCCCAAGCCCTGTTCCCCCCAAAATATGGATCTGGGAATGTAGGAATGTATGACACACCCTCCCAGCTTTGCCCCCATCCCACCTCTTGCTCTGCTGGGCTCTGGATTTATGGAGACCTCCTGGAGACACCCTGCTCCTTCCAAACAGCTGGATTCCTTCCTGGAATAGGAATTATTCCATGTTATATTTAATATAAATTATATACATTTATATAATTTATATCTTTTATTCARTGGGGGAAAATGGGYTRGTGGACAGTGCCCCTGCCCATGGCAGTGGGGTTGGAAATGGATGGGATTTAAGGTCCCTTCCAACCCAWGKATTCRGTGATTSCCTYGAATATTTTATAAAATTTAAATTCACWACTCCAGACCTTCCCAGCCTCCCCTAAAGCTGCATCTTGTGCATGCAAGTTTTAATTWAAAAGCCTTAATTCTGTGGATTCCGTGCTGATTTTCAAATTTCCTCCTCAAATTCTATCACCGCCACAGAAAGTGATGTGGGGATGGAGAAATCCCAGCTTGGAACAGGGATCCAAGTGCAGGATTCAGGATTTCCTGCATTCYGGAACTGGGGAGAGACCCCAAAGTGGTGTTGATTGGGATTAGAGGGGTTTAAAGCAAAAACACCTGAAAATTTCCAAAAACAATTGGTGCAGAGCCTGGAAATTCTGTGTCCTCCTCTCAGACCACTGAACATCCCAATCCCTGTTCCATAACCTGTTTGTGCTCTGTGCAGGATGCAGGACACCAGCAGGAAAACATTTTCACCCAATTCCAGAAAAACAGTGGGAATTGGGAGACCCCAAAGTGGCATTGCCTGAGATGAAAAAATGCCCCCAAAATTTGGTGTAGAGCCTGGAAATTCGTGTCCTACTCTCAGACCACTGAACATTCCCAATCCTGTTCCATAACCTGTTTGTGCTCTGTGCAGGATGCAGGACACCAGCAGGAAAAACAACGTTTTCACCCAATTCCAGAAAAAAAAGAGCGGAATTGGGGAGATTCCAAAGTGGCAAGGATTGGATGAAAAATGCCCCAAAATTTGGTGTAGAGCCTGAAATTCCACGTGCTCCTCTCTGAGCCTGGACATTCCAATCCCTGTTCCATAACTGTTTTGGCTCCGTGCAGGATGCGACACCAGCAGGAAAATGTTCTCACCCAATTCCAGGAAAAAGAGCAGAATTGGGGAGACCCAAAGTGGTGTCGGTTGGATCAGAGGGATTAAAGCCTGAAAAATGCCCCAAAAACTGATGTAGAGCCTGGAAATTTCATGTGCTGCTCTCTGAGTGCTGAACATTATCCCATTCCCTTTCCATAAACCTGTTTGCGCTTCTGTGCAGATGCGGGACACCAGCACGGAAAAACAAAAGTTTTCACCAATTCCAGAAAAAAGAGCGGGAACTGGGGAGACCCCAAAAGTGGTTTTGATTGGATGCGAGGGATTTAAAGCCTGAAAAAAATGCCCCAAAACTGATGTAGAGCCTGGAAATTTCATGTCCGCTCTCTGAGCGCTTGAACATTCCCAGGTCCTTTCCGATAAACCGGTTTGTGCTCCGTTGCAGGCGATTGCAGGACACCCAGCAAGAAAAAACAAATTTTCACCCAAATTCCAGAAAAAAGACGGGGAATTGGGGAGACCCCCAAAGTGGCTCCATGATTTGGATAAAAATGCCCAAAAATTAGTTTAGAAGGATGAAATTCCATGTGCTCATCCGCGTGAGCACTGTTCATTCCCAATCCACTGCCCATAAACCTGTTTGTGCTCCGTGCAGGATGCAGGACACCAGCAGCGAAAAACAAGGTTTTGCCCAATTCTGAAAAATTTCAGCGAGAATTTGGGGGACCCTAAAGTGGCATTGATTGGGATAAAAAATGCCCCAAAATTTGGTGTAGAGCCTGGAAATTCCACATGCTCCTCTCAGACCACTGAACATTCCRAATCCCTGTTCCATAACCTGTTTGTGCTCCGTGCAGGATGCGGGACACCAGCAGGAAAAACAACGTTTTCGCCCAATTCCGGAAAAACGAGCGGGACAAGCAGAAGTTGATCGACACRGTGGCCAAGCAGCTGCGRGGCCTCATCAACAGCCACCACTCCTGAGGGGCTRGGGATCTCCTTCCCGCGGCCTGGACTTCGGGAATCTCATTGGGAGAGAAGATTTGTATTTTTTTATTCYCCTGGAAAGTCTCCGCGGAGCCTCCCCCCGACGGCAAAACGCTCCCGGTGGAACAATCCTGGGAAAAAGAGGTGGTGGCAGGAGTCTCCTGGATAAACTCCTATTTTCAGGGGTTTAGGAAGTGATGGGAATTCTTGGAACCTGGGAGAAGTTCACACCCGGACTGGGTTTTTGTTTTTGTTTTTTCAAAGCCAAATTGAAGGGATCATCCTGCCTTCCTTTTGTTAATTTATTCCCTTGGAAAACTGAGAAATCTGGGAAGAGCCGTGTGTTCTCTGGGCAGAGGGAAGAGYGTCACCCTGAGGGTGTCCTGTGGTTTGGATTTAGGTAGGAAAAAGGGATTTCCCAGGGGTTTTTTCTCCTCTTTCCCCCCTCCACGGGCTGATTTCCACGTTAGCCTGCAAATCCCTGGAATCGCGACCCTTTCCCACATGTCCGTAACCATCCCTGAGCTCCACTCTGGGACCTGCCAGGGGCTGTGGGATCATGGAGTAGGGTTTGGAGCAGCCTCCTTGATCACATCTAGATGTGTATAAGAGACAGTCCCTGAGCTCCACTCTGGGACCTGCCAGGGGCTGTGGGATCATGGAGTAGGGTTTGGAGCAGCCTCCTTGATCAGATTTGGGAAAAAACAGCCAAAGGATAATCTGGGAATGTGTCCTGTGGCAGCGCTGCGGGGCTGGGATGCTGCTGGACACATCCATGGATAGGGAAAGGGAAAGGATGGATGCTCACAGGGATGAGGGGAAGGCACACTGGGATCTGCCAGTGTCCAGGAYGGATTTTTCCCTCTCTTTTCCATGCTGGTGTCCCATCCTCCCTCTGCTCCTGATGGCTCCATGGGGAAAACTTCCCTGGGCCCCCCTGGTTGGAGCTGGACCAGTGGGAATCTCCTGGACACATCCATGGATGGGGAGCAGGAAGGGATGGATGCTCCACAGGGATAGAAGGAAGGCACACTGGGATGTCCCAGTGTCCCAGGAGGGACAGATTCCCAGAGAGGGAAGGATTTTCCCTCTCTTTTCCATGCTGGTGTCCCATCRTCCCTCTCCTCCTGATGGCTCCATGGGGAAAACTTCCCTGGGAAGTTTTGGAGCTGGACCAGTGGGAATCTCCTGGAGCAGTGGGAGATTCCCCATGGAGCAGCACTGCTCCAAACTGCTGTGGATAAAATTCCCCCTGTCCTGAAGGRCCCCAGAAATTCTCTGCTCAAACCAGGCAGCCACCAAAAGGATTTAATCCCAGGATTCCACTTCCAGAGGGGGATTTTTGCCCTTCCTTCTCATCTTGCCTCTAATTCCTCACATTATCCAGCCACATTCCCAAACCCTCAAAGGCAATTCCGATCTCCCTGGTGGTTGTTGCAGCCCTGAGCTGCTGCTCCTGTGCCCATTCCCAACCCTCTGGATGCACCAATCCAGAGGTTTTACCTTCCCACCTTGCTCCTCAGCAATATTTTGGGCTTGGTTTTCATTTGGAGCAGGTTCCTTTGGCTCAATCCCAAAATTAAAAGGGAACACGGTCAGGAACTACCCCTTGGAGCTCTTGGGCTGTCCCAGCCATCTCCAGCTACAGGGACCAAGGGATTGTTTTCATTGGTAAGAGGGGAACATTTGTAATTCCTTGGATTTGGAGAGGGATTGGGGGTTCCTTGTGAGCTCCTCCTGGAGGGATATGGAAGAGGAATGACGGGAAAAGCAGCAAGTGAGGGAAAGTTGGAGTCAGCGTGGCCAGAAAGGGATCAGCTTTGGAGACACCTCTGGAAACGACCCAGAGGGACAAGGGATGGGAATTCTGGGAGTGGGATGGAGAGGGAGCAGAAACCCCGGGACACAGGGAAGGGATTTTGTGCTGCCATCCTGAAATTCCATTTTCCCCTCCTATACTGCCCTCCACGAGGTATTCCCACAAAAAAATCCCCAGCAAAGCCTCYTTTCAGATGCTCCAGGCAGCTCCCACCCTTCCCAGATCCATGCTGGATCCCCTTCCCATCTCCCTGATTCCAGGAGCAGCAACCTGGGATGGGTTTCCTCYCTCCTTCCGGGGTTTTTCTGGAAAAACCAGGATTGGGATCCTCCAAACCGGCTCCTGGCACTCGGGATTTGCTGCTGGGGAAGTCAAATCCGGCCAAGGGAGAGATTCTGGGAGCTCCTGATCTCGGGAGGTCAAGAGCCAGAACCGCAAGTCAGAGCCCGGGATGAAAAATGGGATTTTGGGACTCTGGTCCCAATTAACTTTTTGTTCCAAGAGATGTTCCATCACTTCCAAACAAAATTAATCTTTTAAACAGATTGCCCAAAAAAAAAAAAAAAAGCCCTGGAAGACATCCCAAATCCCCTCTCAGTCTCTTCCTAATGATGGGTGTCCTCCGACACGGATGGAATTGCTTAGGAGGGAAAAGTCGCTGCAGGGAATTRAAAAGGGGGGTGGGAAACAGGGGCAGGACCCAAATCCAAGATTTCCAGCTTCCCAGAATGAATAATTGCTGCTCTCACACCTCACTCCACACCCACTGAGCGTTCCTTKGTGGATTTTATTTTTTAAGAAAAGAAAATTGGATTATCCCGTAATTTTTTCCCAGCTCCAGCAAATATACTCCAGCACCACCAGTGGGAAAAAAAATTATATTAAAACTCAAATTTGGCTTCCCAAGAAGCTTCTTTCCTTCTTCAGGAGTTGTCAGGCATTCCAGGAGTTGGGAATAATCCCATWAAAAGTGTCCAAAGTGGGAATTTGCAGCCCAACCCATCCATGGGATGTTCTCCCTGAGCCGTCAGCACCTGGGAGGTGGGAAAGGAGGGGTTTTCCTGGGATTTTTTGGGTATTCCTGGGCTGGAGTTGAAGCCAGATGCTCCCAGTGATTTTTGCACTTTGTTCCAGATCCAATCCCAGCTCCCGCTCGGATGGGGGCGGGAGGAGTTGGGATGATGCTGTTTTGGGGTTGTTTTCTCCAGAATTGGCTGCTTTGGGGAAGGTGGAATTTCAGACGGGAGCTGTGGGAAGGGTCATGGTGGCCCCAAATTCCTTGGAACTGAGGCTGGGACAGAGCTGGGGCCGCTCTGGGGACATCTGTGCTGTCATGTCCCTCGTGACAAAGTTTTGGGATTGAATTCCAACCAGAATCCAAATCCCAGGCAGAGATTCCAACCAGAATCCAAATCCCAGGCAGAGATTCCTCACCCCTGGGTGTCTCCTGCCTCCGCTGGGCTTTTCCCGTTAGTTCTGGGTTGGGTTTGGTGCTTTTTGGGGCCTTGGAGGGGTTTGGAGCATCCAAACACCATCCCACGCTCCAGCTGGATTCGTGTCCCATCCCTGGATCTCACTGGATTTTTGGGATCTCTGTCCCATTTTTCCTACAGCTCCACAGGGCTGGAGACCCCTCGTATCCCCCRGGCACGATTCCATATTTATCCCACTGCTGGCAGCTCCAAGGGAACACAAATCCCATAAATCCCATCCCAGGATGATCCCAGCTCTGCTGTCCACTGGGAACACAGTGGATCAGTGGAAAGCGACCCCAACACACCAGGATTGGCTGGGATTCACCCCAAAAATTCTGGGATGGAGGGGTGGAGCTCAGGGGGGGCCTTGCTTCACCCCAAAGCTGCTGCTCCAGCCCCTCTCTTGGCCCCAGGGCTGGATTTGGGAAGCTTTTCCCGGAGCTGGGATCCATCCCCACCTGCAGCTTCCCAAAAATTCCACGGGCAGCTCTGGAATCCTGTCCTGTCCAAGRTGCTCCCTGCCTTGGCTCATCCCTCAGATTCTGTTTTGCCAGGAAAACCACCCCATCACTCCCACCACATCCATATCCCAATCCCACCCCATCCCATCCCATCCCACCATCCCACCCATCCCCATCCCATCCCATCCCATCCACTCCCATCCCATCCCATCCCATTATCCCATCCAATCCCATCCCACCCCATCCCATCCCATCCCATCCAATCCCATCGCCATCCCATCCACCAATCCCACCCATCCCATCCCATCCCATCCCATCCCATCCCTGTCCGCCGGCTGCTGGGGTTGCCTTTCCCGTTGATTTTGGGGTGGAAGGACCTGATTTTGGGAACCGAGGTGGTGAAAACAGCTTTTTTTGCACAAGTCGTTGCACAATAAGGGGAAAATTTAGCAAATTAGGTTTAACTTTAAAGGATTTTGTTGTTTGGTTTTGGTTTTTGTTTTTTTTTTTTTTTTCCTTAAAACTCGCTAGCAGAGCTACTGATTCCAAGAGGACAAAGAGCTGGAATGGTTGGAGAAAGGACTGCATGGTTTACAGGTTCAATTCTGTTAGAAATTAGCATGTTGGACATTTATCCTGGTGTAATTCCAATTAAACAAATACAGCATTTAACTGTTTCATTAACGCCTCGTCTGGCTCTGTGCATCCCCYGGGAAAAACCTGACCCCTGAATCCCATAAAGGARAAAATRCCACATCCCCTTTGGACACCTGGCTGCTGCTGGAACACCCAGGTTTATGGGAGATCCAGGGGCAAGKAAATCCCTGGATGAGAGTTGGATTCCACCTTCCCTCATTGCCCTGAGCAGAAACCAAGTTTTGCCGAAATTTTGGGAGGATTTTTATTGGTTTCTATCAAAAAAATTCCTCCCTGGGAAGGTGGGGAGGGGCTGGGCTGGAATTCCCAGATTTGCTGTGGCTGCCCCTGGATCCCTGGCAGTGCCCAAGGCCAGGCTGGACACTGGGGCTTGGAGCCACCTGGGATGGTGGGAATTGTCCCTGCCCATGGAACTGGTTGGGATTTAAGGTCCCTTTTCCACCCAACCACTCCAGGATTCTGGAGATTGGGAAATTTCATGGAATGGCTCAAGCAGATGATGTGGGGTTTGTGTAGGATGAAGGATTTAGGGAATATCCATGGGATGGCAAAGATTCCTGGATGGCTTGGATCRCATGAATTCCTCTAAATRCCTTTTTRCAACCCTTTATCCCTGTTGGTTTCTGGCAGATCCTGGGGTGGGGATTCCCAGGTGTTAATCTGGAGCAGTGGGAAGGAAAATATTCCRTGGAGTTGTTGGTGACTCCATCTCTGCCAGGGAGAGGGGAAAAGGAGGGTGGGAATCTGGGAAAATCCTGGATTTAACCAGAATATTCCTGGGCATTTCCTGGTAACGGGAAAAAAACGGAAAAACTCCATCTCCTCCCACATCAGGTCCAGGGAGGACCCAAAAATCCAGGGAACCCCCCCAGTGCCTGGGATAAGAACCTTTGTGTCACCCCCGTGCCCTTTTCCCGGTGGATTTTGGGATGCTCCAGGTGGGAGATGGAGATGTGGGGACGGGACGTGGTCCAGCACCGTGGGACCTCAGTGGGAGATGGTGGGAAGGGATCTCGGATCATCCTGGATCAGTGGATCCCAGATCTTACTTGATCAGTGGATCCCAGGTCATCTTGGATTAATGGATCTCAGACTGTCCTGGATCAGTGGATCCTTGGAACCTCCTGGATCAGAGGATCTTCGGATCAGCAATGGATCAATGGATCTCAGACCTTCCTGGATTTGTGGATCCTGGACTGTCCTGGATCAGTGGATTTTGGATCATCCTGGATCAGTGGATCCTGTTCCTGGATGATGGTCCTCCTTCCTGATCCGAGGATTCTCAGATCCCAGTGGATCAATGGATCTCAGACTTTCCTGGATTATGATGATAATCCTGGATCAATGTATCTTGGATCGATAATATCCTGGATTCAATGGATCAGTCCTTCCTGGATCAGTGGATCCTGGATATCCGGAATCAATGGATCTCAGACCCTTCCTGGATGAATGATCCGGATTTCCTGGATCAGTGGATCCGATAATCCCTGGATCATGTATCTTGGATCACCCGTGATTAAACATCTCAGGCTGCCTGGATCAGTGGATCCTGGAAATCCTGGATCAACTCGTCCTTGGATCACCCTGGATTAATGGATCTCAGGCCGTCCTGGACAGTTGAATCTGGACCATCCTGGATCAGGGAGTGCAGCACGGGTGGGTTTTGGGGCACGGGTTTGGGGTGCTGCAGTGTCACCGATGTCACCCTGGGTGTGGCCGGGCCCTGGATCAGTGCCCGGAGCGGGGCCCGACCTCAGTGGGGCCCTGTGGCTCCCCTGGGCTGGCTCTGCCACCAGCTCTGTCCCCCCTCGTGTCCTCGGGACACCCCTCGTGGTCCTCCCTGTCACCCCTCGTGTCCTCGGGACACCCCTCGTGGTCCTCCCTGTCCCCTCTCATGTCCTCGGGACACACCTCGTGTCCTCCCTGTCCCCCCTCGTGTCCTCCCTGTCACCCCTCATGTCCTCGGGACACCCCTTGTGTCCTCGGGACACTCCTCGTGTCCTCCCTGTCACCCCTTGTGTCCTCCCTGTCACCCCTCGTGTCCTCGGGAGACCCCTCATGTCCTCCCTGTCCCCTCTCGTGTCCTCCCTGTCACCCCTCGTGTCCTCCTGGTCCCCCCTCATGTCCTCCCTGTCCCCCCTCGTGTCCCCCCAGCCCTGAGCCGCCGTTCCAGCCCCAGGGATGCGTTGCCAGCCCAGTTTTCACCAAACCATGGAATATCCTGGTGGGAAGGGACCCACAGGGATCACCCAGCCCCGCTCCCGGCCCTGCCCAGGACACCCCAACCACCCCCCGAGCCACCCCGAGCAGGGAGGTTCTCCTTTCCCCCTGGTTTTCCCCGATCCAGGCGAGACGATCGTTTTCCCGAGCGTTCCTTTCCGGCTGCCTCTGTCCCGACCTCGGTTCACCTCCTCACCTCCTTCCCGGTGGGATCAGCCGAGGCTGCGGGAGGCGGAGCTGCCAGSTGAGTCTGACTCCTCCAGGTGGGATTTGCCTCCTGGGGAGCCCCGGGAATGCGGCAGGAGGAGGTTTGGGATGTCGGGAGATGCCCTCACCCACCTGTGGGGTGGCTTTCCCATCGTGTCCCACGGGCAGGGACTGAAACACGGCAGGGATGGATCTTGGGGAGGAATTCCTGGCTGGGCTGGAATTCCCAGATTTGCTGTGGCTGCCCCTGGATCCCTGGCTGTGCCCAAGGCCAGGTTGGACACTGGGGCTTGGATCCACCAGGTCTCACTGAAGGTGTGGGATGGAATGGGATGGAATTTAACTTCCCTTCCAAACCATTCTGTAATTCCATGATTTCTTCTGCCATGCCTCCAAAAACACCTCTCATTGAAGGTATCCCTGCCCATGGATAGGATAGAATTTAAGCCCCCTTCCAAACCATTCTGTAATTCCACYATTTCTTCTTCCYTGGCTCCAAACACGCCTGCAGTGGCAGGGATGGGCAGGTGGGGAGCAGGAGCAGGACCCCCGGCGCTCCCGGGAGCGAGGAGGGCGAGGCAAAGGGGGCAGCAGGAAGCTGATAAGCCCCAGCTGTCACCACTTGCCCGCGGAACCCGGGAGAAGGAGGCTGTGGGAGCAGATCCCAGATAGGCTGGCTCGCGATAAGGAGCGCGATAAGGCCGAGATAAGGCAGGGAGGGCTGGACGGGCTCCAGGAGGAACCGGCGCGGAGCGTGACGTGCAGGGTGAGAAATGCGGGCACGGCAGGTGGGGCAGCCGCATCCGGGTGGGAAACGGGGTCACGGGAATTCGGGAGAGGGTGAGGATGGTCCGGCCAGGCGGCACCAAAATCAGGATGGTGAGGGGGAAAATCAGGATTGGGATAAAAAGGACTTTCCTCCTTCCCTCCGCGGTGTTTCCCAGGTGGGAAGAGAGGAGACAGGAATCCCCCCCCATCCATCCCTGCCCCATCCCGCGCCCCACGTGGCTCCAAGCCGCGCTAATTGCATTCCGTGGGGCACTAATTGGATGATTGGATCAAAGGCGGGAGCCCATCCATATCTGCCGGGCGCTGGATGCGATTACCCGGCAGCGGGCATCCATCACCGCCGCCCCTCCCTGACCCAGCGGGACCCGCGCAGGTACCGAGCCCCCATCCCAAATGGCATTTRGCTCCCGAAAGGTTCGAGGCAGGCGGCGGATGACAAATGACGGCGGTGCCGCGTCTGCCGGGCGCTCATCCATTCATCTCCCGGCACGGCGGTGCGGGCGCTGCCGGCGGCGKCCATCGCTCACTGTCACCGCGACGCGCCGAGTGTTAAAGACCCCCCGGCGGGGCACGGGGCGCTCGTTTGTATTCATTAGCGCCGGCCGCAGATGTCGGGGGAGGCTCCGAGCCGCTCCTCGGCTCCCGGGGCAGCGCCGGCACCTCGGTTCCCCTCGCCTGCTGACACCGGGCACTTGTTGCTGCCGTCGGAGGAGCGCGGTCCTGGTTGTGCTCCAGCCACAGCCCTGGAAAAGCCATCCCGAGGGGCCGGGCAGGTCCTGGCACACCTGGAGTGAGCCCGGATTTGTCTTTTCCCTCTCTTGAGGCTCGATGTGGCGGCCCCGGGGCTGTGCGGGGCACGGGATGCTCCGTCCCCGCAACAGCAGAAATTTGGGAGCAGCCGCTGACTCGGTGCCCCTGGGCTGGAGCTGTGGCTGTGGCTGTGGCTGTTGGAGGCAGAAATTCCCAGCTGGAATTTCCTAGGGTCTTCGAACCTTCACAGCCTGGGCTGTGAAACCCCTCCAGTGCCTTTTTTTGGGAACAGACTGGGATAAGTCTAGGAAAAATCCCCTTAAATCCTTCTGTTCCGGCGGCAGGATATAGGGAAAAGTCCGGGGCTGTGCAGGGCACGGGATGCTCTGTCCCCACAACAGCAGAAATTTGGGGCAGCCGCTGCTGACTTGGTGCCCCTGGGCTGGAGCTGTGGCTGTTGGAGGCAGAAATTCCCAGCTGGAATTTCCTAGGTGGAAATTTCATTTCTTCTACTCCCCTAGGAATGTTTGTACCAAAATCCCTGGCTGAGGGCGGCCTTTGGCTCCTCTCCTCCCCAAACCCTCGGCTCTGSCCTTTCCCTCTGCCCCACCGGGCTCTCCCCAGCCCTGGGTTTTCCAGGCAGGGCCTGATGTGTGGCTGGGTCTCCAGGAATGCTCCTGCTCCCAACTGTCCAGCGCAGGATGGGAGCAGCTCCAGGCTCTCCTGTCAGGACAGGTCTTCCCTCTTCTCCCACCTCTGGCTCTTCCCCTTCTCCACAGGATCGTGATTGGGAGCACAAGGAACCCACAAAAAAAGGAGAAAAGCGGCTTTTGGGTGACTATCCTTAATATTTCCCACTCTGAGGGATGAACGCTCTGCCAAGGAATGGCTGCTCCTCCCTCAGCATTCCCAACCTGCCTGAATCCAGGGTTTTTCCTTGCTGGGACACAGATTTGGGGTTTTTGAGGTAATGGGATTTGCCTTATAGGGAGCCATAATGGGAACCTCAGGTTTATTACCCAAATTAGCTTTTTTGGTGGGAATCAGACACCTCTGCCTGGGCTGGGAAGAGGAAAATCCTGGCTGAGGTTCCCAGGGATTGGGATATGAGGGAATTTATCCTGGTCTTCTCCTGCCCTTGGCTCCACTGGAATGGGAGACAGCAGAGATTTGTGGGAAGAGCCTGGGCAGCTGCTGACTCGGTGACTGGAACCGTGGCTGTTGGAGGCAGAAATTCCCAGCTGGAATTTCCTAGGTGGAAATTTCCTTTCTTCTAGCCTTCACTGCCTGGGCTGTGAAACCCCTCCAGTGCCTCTTTTTGYGAATAGACTGGGATAAATCTGGGAGAAATCCCCTTAAATCCATCTGTTCCAAGGGCAGGATATAGGGAAAAGTCCAAAAAAATGGAATTTTGGGGCAGAGCATGATCCAAGAGCCTGAGAACCTGAGCTGAGCATTCCCTGAGTGTCCGTGATGCCCAACCCCATCCCCTTCCTTCCAAGGAATCTTCCTTTCTATGGAAAGGCAGTAGCCTGAGGGATCCAGGACCTTCCAAAAAAAGGTCCAGGAAAAAAAAACGCAGTGAGGAATTCAACCTTGGTGGGATTTATTGGGAATTTTGCTGTTTGATGGGGTCCAGCTGGGGGTTGCTGAGGTGATCCGAGTGTCCTGGCCCRTGGAGTTTGGATCCCTTTGGATCATCCGTGGCTCAGCTGATGGGGAAGGTCCATCTCAGGAGGGATCTCAGCAGCATTCCCAGGCTGCAATCCCTCAGGAATCTGAGCTTGGGAAGGAAGCACAGCAATTCCCAGGGGGAAGGAAGCACAGCAATTCCCAGGGGAAAGGGCGGCTGCAGCCAGCTGGGGGTGAAAAATCCACCTTCGTTTTCTTCATGGAATCATGGAATGGTTTGGCTTGGAAGGGCCCTTAAAGCCCAACTCATCCCAACCCCATGGCAGGGACAACTTCTGCTGTCTAAGGGTGCTCCKAGCCCCATCCAACCTTTTGTTTCCAAGGGCCTGGACTCGCCTCATCCATCCCCAGCATCCCTGGCAGTGRCCAAGGCCAGGCTGGAGAGGGCTTGGAGCACCTGGAATGGAGGGAGGTGTCCCTGCCATGGCAGGGCTGGGAATGGGATGGGATTTAAGGTCCCTTGCAGCAGGTAAGTCTCTCCGGGGGAGAACTCTGGGGAATTCCCTGAGTGGGGAAAGATCCTGAGAATTCCACAGTCCCTTCCATCTCAAACAATTCTATGGCTGGGAAAAGGCAGCTCCAGACAGAGGGGATGCAGATCCAGCTCATCCCAAAGGGAATGCTGGGCACGCGTGGCTTTCAAGGACACCTCCTGCACATTTCGGCACCAAAACTCCCCCATGACCACCAAGACAGGCAGAAAATCCCCAGGAATGAAAATCCTGGGCGTGATCCCGCCCATCCCAAAATCTGTGATCCGCTTTCCCTCCCGGCTCCATCTCGGGGTCTCTGCTGCTTAGAGTGACCCTGAGAAATGTTGGAAAGTCTCTTTTCCCAGCCCAGCACTCGAAGAAGCAGTCAGAGCTCTTCAGTTCTTGGTCTCAAGGTTGTTTCTTGTTCCTTATCTATAAAATTCTTTCTCCTGTCCTGCCAAGGTCTGCTCAGCAGGACAGACAGAGGCACTCTGCCTGCCCCAGGGCAGTGTTATCTTTTTATACTAAAAACTATGTGTACAATCTTTACCATTCCTTCCCAATACCCATCACCTGTGTTAGACAGTGAGCTTCTACTCTGAACCAATCCAAAAGTGCCAACATCACAGCAGAAGATGGAGGACAAGAAGAAGAAGAAGGAGAAAGGCTGGACATGCCCAGATCCCTCCTGAACCTCCATTCTAAAAACCCCAAAATCTATTTTTTCACCCCGTGATAAATTCACTATTATTCTACTTAAACTGTCGTGGCTTGCAGATCTCCATCTAAGGTTGCTAACTTGCTCCATGGGTCATAATCAAACCCACACAGGGGTCTTGGGCTCTGTGCCAGGGTCTCTGAGCCCCCTGGCAGGGTCTGGGCTGCTCAGGACAGCCAGAGGGATGTGCTGGGTTCCGCCAGCTCCGGTGCTCCCTGGGCTCGGGGGAGTTTGGGAGCTCTGCCCGGGGCCTGCGGGGACACGCAGGGGGCGATAGGATCTGGCTGGGCTCTGGCTCCCAGGTGCTGGAAGGAGGCTCGGGATGAGAAGATCTTTCAGGTCCTTTCCACCCCAAACCCGAATTCTGTGAGTCACCCTCCTCTGGTTTTGTTGGAAACCCGTGCCGGGCTTGGACGGGGAGCAGGGGATGTGTCAGGGCTGGCCTTGCGGGGTTAGCAGGGCGAGATTTCCCCAGCCCTGACCCCGTTTCACACCTGCTCGGATAATTCCCAGCCTTGGGATGCTTTCCTGGGGATGGGCCGGAGCAAAAGCCCTGGGGCTGTGTCTATCCCAGCAAATTAAGCAGTTCCAGGCTTCAGACACCAATTATCCTCACGGTTTAATTATTGAATTATTGCCCAGGTGATTCTCGAGAACAGCTCCGGACTGTGCCTGGAGCATTCCCGAGGGGCAGGAGGGATTTGGCTCCCTGTTTTTGTGGAGGTCATCCAGTGGGTGAAGGCTTGGCCMCGCCAGGTGTCCTCGGGGCTGGAGGATGATCCCAGACTCTTCCATGATCCCAGAGAAGATGTGCCATGGCCAGCCAGGGCCAGCTTTCCCAAACTCAGGTCCTTCCAGCTTGGATCATTTCCAAATGTGCAGTGCCAAATTCCTAAGGGAGAGCCATTGATTCTAAGTGCAAATATTAATTTGCATTTTTTTATTTTAAATTTATTTATTTATTTATTTATTTATTTTAACTTCCAGAATGCTCCTTTTTGCTGATTAAGCCGTTCCTGGAGCAGCTGGCATTGTCACCAGGGAGGGCTCCATTCCTGGAGCAAAGACAGGGAGAATCTGTCTTTTTTTGAGAATCCCTCAGTTTTCCCAGCTGATTTCCAGCTGCGAAAGGAGAGTTTGGAGCAGCCTGGTCTAGGGGAAGGTGCCCGTGCCCATGGATGGTCTGTGAGGTCCTTCCAGCACAAACCATTCCATGAAAACTGATTCCTTCCCAAAACTGTGATTCCACAGTGCCTGTGTCAGCTGGCACTGGAAAAGCCTCCATTGTTATCCCAGCCTCCTGTGTTATCCCAGCCTCCCATCGTTAACCCAGCCTCCATCGTTATCCCAACCCTTCATCATTATCCCGACCCTCCATCGTTATCCCAGCCTCCATCGTTATCCCAGCCTCCATCGTTATCCCAGCCTCCATCATTATCCCGACCCTCCGTCGTTATCCCAGCCTCCGTCGTTATCCCAGCCTCCGTCATTATCTCAGCCTCCATCGTTATCCCAGCCTCCATCGTTATCCCAGCCTCCATCGTTATCCCAGCCTCCATCGTTATCCTGACCCTCCATCGTTATCCCAGCCTCCATCATTATCCCGACCCTCCATCATTATCCCGACCCTCCATCGTTATCCCAACCCTCCATCGTTATCCCGACCCTCCATCGTTATCCCGACCCTCCATCGTTATCCCAACCCTCCGTCGTTATCCCAGCCTCCATCGTTATCCCGACCTCCATCGTTATCCCGACCTCCATCGTTATCCCAACCCTCCATCATTATCCCAGCCTCCGTCGTTATCCCAGCCTCCATCGTTATCCCAGCCTCCGTTGTTATCCCGACCCTCCATTGTTATCCCGACCTCCGTCGTTATCCCAACCTCCGTCATTATCCCAGCCTCCGCCGTTATCCCGACCCTCTCCATCATTATCCCAGCCTCCATTGTTATTCCAGCCTCCATCATTATCCCAATCCTCCATCATTATCCCAATCCTCCATCATTATCCCAGCCTCCATCATTATCCCGACCCTCCATCGTTATCCCAGCCTCCATCATTATCCCGACCCTCCATCATTATCCCAACCCTCCGTCGTTATCCCAGCCTCCATCGTTATCCCAGCCTCCATCGTTATCCAACCCTCCATCGTTATCCCAGCCTCCGTCATTATCCCAACCCTCCATCATTATCCCAACCCTCTGTCATTATCCCAGCCTCCATCGTTATCCCAGCCTCCATCGTTATCCCAGCCTCCATCGTTATCCCAGCCTCCATCATTATCCCAGCCTCCATCATTATCCCAGCCTCCGTTATTATCCCAGCCTCTCCTCCCCTCCCAGCGCCTTCCTGCTCCCTTGGCACMTTTGATCCTCCCCGTCTGCCCGGGAGTGCCACGATGGGCGGGGGAGATTTGCATGCTGGAATTCCAACCAGGAAGTTCCTTGGTGCAGGAGGGGATGGATTCCTCCCCTGCTCTGGGTTTTTTTGGGTTTTATTTGTTTTTCTGGTTGTCCTGGGGACAGCCTTGGGTGGTTTGCCCTTCCAAGGGCGCTCCTCGAAAGCAGGTGGAGGTGACGTGGGACACCCGTGACCCRGGGGTGACCCTGCCCGCGTTCCCAGATGGATAAGCCGGTGACTAAGGCACATCCTGGCTTTCCTGAGACACACCCAGCTGCTTGGATCCCTCCTCAATGTTATTTTCCAGCCTCTCTCTCTCTCCCCACCCTCCGGGGGAAACTCCTCCCAAGGAAAGCTGAGGGTGTTCATTTGGGGGCGATGCTGAGGGAAACACCAAAAACAATGGAATAGGGAAGGAGTGAGCTGGGAATGCTCCGACCATCCCGGTTATTTGGTGCCAATGATCCCAAATTTTGGGCTGTGGTGCTGGAGCCAGTCTGGAATTAGGTTCTGGGACACCAGAGGGATCTGGGAATGGTGGCCAAGGGGGGAAGATCCAAAAATCTGCAGTTGTTCGGTTGAGGAAAACATTTCCCAGCYGCTTCCAAATCCATCACAGGTTTCTGGAATGTTCTCTGTGCTCACCATGGGATCCAGAGAGACTGGGATTGAGGAGGGTGCTGGGGATGGGGTGGAGGTGTTGGAGCTGCAGCATCTCCAAGGGTGGACAACCAACAGGAAGGGGCTGGGCTGGAGCAGGGCCTGCCCAGGGATCCTCGCACAGGTCGGGAATGGGCTGGAAGCTCCTCCAAAATCCATCCCAAGGCATCCTGATCCTGCTGAGCACGGGCAGGAGCCAGCTCAGGTCCCCCAGTTGTGGGGTCAGGAGGTGGTGGCAGCTGCTGCCTGGCCTGAAGTTGGGAATTCCAATCCCTGAACAAGCGGGATGTCTCCTTTAAATGTCTCCTTTGGGGTTTTCTTTATTTTTGGGTCAAACCCAGCTCTTCCCAAAAGTGGGAACAGTTCTTGGAGCAGCTCTCATTCACACCTCTACTCTTGGGTGTCCCCCAGCAGAAATTTTTCATTCCCAAAACCAGGAGCAGTTACCTGCACCTCCCATGGACCCTGAGGCTGAGATTGGCCACGAGGCCCCTCCAGACTCAGCTCAGTGACAAGAATGAGGCTCCTTCTGTCCCCTCTGTGGGCGTTCCAGCTGGGCTCCAGCCAAGATTCAGCTCCCAGATTTTCCCACCTAAACGTGGAGGGGCAATTTGGGCACCTCGGTGACCTTGGAGCCCCCCTGGTTCCAGCTGTGGTTCCAGGAGGATGGAATTCTCCCTGAGGTGACCTGGGAGCCCCCCTGGTTCAAGCTGTGGGTTCCAGGAGGATGGAATTCTCCCTGAGGTGACCTTGGAGCCCCCCTGGTTCCAGTTGTGGTTCCAGGAAGATGGAATTCTCCCTGAGGTGACCTGGGAAGCCCCTTGGTTCCAGCTGTGATTCCAGGAGGATGGAATTCTCCCTGAGGTGACCTTGGAGCCCCCCTGGCCCCCAGCTGTGGTTCCAGGAGGGTGGAATTCTCCCTGAGGTGACCTGGGAGCCCCCCTGGTTCCAGCTGTGGGTTCCAGGAGGATGGAATTCTCCCTGAGGTGACCTGGGAAGCCCCCTGGTTCCAGCTGTGGTTCCAGGAGGGTGGAATTCTCCCAGAGGTGACCTGGGAGCCCCCCTGGTTCCAGCTGTGGGTTCCAGGAGGATGGAATTCTCCCTGAGGTCCCGAGTTCTTACAGTCATGGACAATCCCAGGATCACTGAGGTTGGAAAAGCCCCCCAGGGTCATCYAGTCCATCCTGTGCCCCYTCCCCACCTTGGCACTSAGTGCCACATCCAGGAATTCCTTGGACACRTCCAGGGATGGGGATTCCAAACCTCCCTGGGCATTTTCAAGGCCTGACCACCTRTTCCATGAGGGAATTCCTGCTGGTGCCRACCCTGAGCCAATGTCCCCTTGTCCCATCCCCGGGAGCAGCGCTGACCCCACGTGTGGGATGCTGCTGGGGTGGCCCCCATGGCCTGGGGATTTTGGGATCTCATCCCCCAAAACCAGTGGGATCATCCCCCCTTATCCAAGAGGATTGTCACCCAAAAACCAGTGGGATCGATCCCCCATATCCAGTGGGATCGATCCCCCCAATGCAGAGGGATCATTGCCCTTATTTAGGGATCTCATCCCCCCCATCCAAGAGGATCATCCCTCAATACCAGTGGGATCAATCCCCCAGTCCAGTGGGATCTCCTTCCCCATATCCAACGGGATCATCCCTCAAAACCAGTGGGATCAAGCCCCCATATCCATTGGGATCATCTCCCCATTTCCATGATGTCATCCCCCATATCCAGGGGTCTCATCCCCCTAAACCTATGGGATTATCCCCACATCACTCGTGGTCAGGGGGCTGCTCCCAGCTCTCTGTGTGGCCAGCAGAGCCGAGTCTCTGCTCAAACAGGATCCAAAATGGGCAAACAGGGAAGGGGAAGGAGCAAACCCTGGGGAGGGAGCAGCGGTGAGGCCTTGGGGGACCTGGTGGCCTTGGCAGTGGTTGGGCTCCATGATCTGGAGGTGTTTCCTGTCGGAGCGTTGCGGGGTAGGATGGTCGGGACAGACGGAGAGCAGAGATCTCTGAAGCCAGGGCTTGGAACTTGGGGTTTATTGCAAAGGGCCTGGGTGCAGGGGCCTGCTGGAACTTGGGGTTTATTGCAAAGGGCCTGGGTGCAGGGGCCTGCTGGAACTTGGGGTTTATTGCAAAGGGCCTGGGTGCAGGGCCCTGCTTGGAGCTGCCAGCCACAGCTCAGAGCAGTAAAGAGAGAAGAGAGGGGTAGAAGGGATGAGAGGGTAAGAGAGTAAGAGGGTAAGGGAGTAAAAAAGGTAAGAGAGTAAAAATGATAAGGCAGTAAAAAGCATCAGAGAGCGAGGTTCCCGTTCCAATACAATAAATCTGTGTTGAATATTCTAATTCTCACTAACCAATCTAGTACAATATACAAATCCTATAGCATTTACATACAGCCTGTAAGAATCATTACACTACCACACTGTGTTACATTTTAAACCCTAAAAACTCCTCTTTGGGCCCCTTCTGCCAAGCTGGCAGGGTCTGCRCTGACCCTTGGGCCTGTCTGCAAGCAGAGGGTGTTGTTCCATCAYAAGGGGATRACCTTCAGRRYGCCACACCYTTGTTTTCCAGTTGTTCAGTAACWGAGGMATCTCAAAGRTTGCTTTCATTTCAATCTRGCTTAMYGTTTCCATATTCTCAAAATCTTTTGCCAGYCAATCATATTGATAAGGCTTTCCTGTTTCATCTTCCCAACAGTTTCCACCCAAAGGGTTCTGTGATTCCACCYCTCAGTGCCCGGTTGGAGCCTCTCCCCAGCCTTGTGTCCCTGTCCATTGTCCATCCCTCCTTCCTCGTGTCCTGCACAGGCACAGAACTCCTCGTTTCCATCAATCCCAGAAGTGCAGGATYTCCCGAGCTGGGAGGGACCCACAGGGATCATCCATCCAACRCCTGCCCTGCTCAGACACCCCACAATCCCACCCTGGGCATCCCCGGAGCAGGGTGCAAATGCTCCTGGAGCTCTGGAATTCCCATCCCCTGGGAGCCTGGGCAGTGCCCAGCACCCTCTGGATGAGAGGAACCTTTTCTTGAAATCCTCCCAGACCCAGCTCCAGCCCGTGAAAATCGTGTGGAGTCCTTATGTGTCCTACAGGACCTTCTGCAGCTCTGATCGCAAGGGCGGGTGAGAGAAAAAAGGAGTTATTTTAATTTTTTTTATTTATTATTATGCGGGACCTTCTGCAGCTCCAATTGCAAGGGCAGGTGAGAGAAAATGGAGGTTTTATTTTTATTTTCATTTTCATTTTCATTTTCATTTTTATTTTCATTTTTATTTTTATTTTTATTTTATTTTTATTTTTATTTTTTTCTTTCATTATTCTGCAGGACCTTCTGCAGCTCCGATCGCAAGAGCAGGTGAGAGAAAAAGGAGTAAAAAAGGAATTTTTATTTTTATTTTTTCCTTTATTATTCTGCAGGACCTTCTGCAGTTCCAATTGCAAGGGAAAGGGAGAAAAAAAGGAGGTTTTATTTTTTTTTTTCTTTCATTATTCTGCTGGACCTACTGCAGCTCCAATCACAAGGGCAGGTGAGAGAAAAAGGAGTAAAAAGGAGTTTTAATTATTTTTCTTTATTTTTTTCCTTAATTATTCTGCGGGACCTTCTGCAGCTCCAATTGCAAAGGCAGGTGAGAAAAAAAAAGAGTTTTTATTATTTTTATTAATTTTTTTCTTTCATTATTCTGTGGGACCTTCTGCAGCTCCAATCACAAGGGCAGGTGAGAGAAAAAGGAGTTTTAATTATTTTTATTTATTTTTTCCTTTATTATTCTGCAGGACCTTCTGCAACTCCGATTACAAGGGCAGGTGAGAGAAAAAGGAGTTTTTATTATTTTTATTATTTATTTTTTTCTTTCATTATTCTGCAGGATCTTCTGCAGCTCCGATTGCGAGTGCAGGTGAGAAAAAAAGGAGTTTTTATTATTTTTATTTATTTTTTTCCTTTATTATTCTGCAGGACATTCTGCACCTCTGATTGTGAGGGCAGGTGAGAGAAAAAGGAGTTTTTTTGGTTTTTTGCTTGTTCTCTCCCATTTCTCAGGCCCTGAGGTGAGGCTTTAGCTACAGGAAGGACTTTTTGCAGGGATCTGCTGCGATTTGGACATTTTCAGGCCTGGGGACCTTTGCGAGTCCAGAGCAGAGCCCAGATCTGGCCAAGGATCGCTGAGTGAGGCTTAACGATSTAATTTGGGTAATTAGACAGAAAAAGGTCCTTGCCAGGCACCAGGAGGGGTGGGGAGGGCAGAGCTGATGTGGTTGTTAATCCCATAAACCAGGGAAAATCCAGGCAATAACTCCTGTGGGAGCAGCCTGTAAAACGCTGGGAGAGCAGCGCTGCTCCCAATCCATCATTTTTAGTGCCAGAATTCCCTGCTGGATGCGCTCGCTCCTCCCCAGGGGGGGATTTGCTGCTGGGGACAGGGCTGAGGGGTCACCCCTGGCTCCACAATTCTGTCACCCCGGCTGGGGCTGGAGCCTGGAGGGTGCCAAAGGGAAATCGAGGGGGAAAAACATCGGAGAAAAACGATCCCAAGGTTACGATGAGAAGGAATAACACCCKGTTCCCTCATTCTTGGGAAGCTGGTGCTCCGAGGAGCCCAAATCCTGCTTCCTCCTCCAATTGTGGGTGAGGGATTCGTCTCCACCAGTTTTAGATCCCTGGAATCTRCGCAGAGCTGGAAGACAGGAGGTGCCTCTCCCACCTGGGATTCACCTGTGGGATTTCAGGTGGCCAGGCCGGGGTGAGGGCACTGAGGGAGCCCGGGCAGGTGGAATGTCTGTGTCCAGCCAGGAGAAACGTTTGGGAATCTCGGTGTCTTCCCAGRGAATGTCCTGGCTCAGCCAGGGATTTTCCCAGTCTCTGCTCCCTTTTCCCAGCCCAGAGTGGATCAGCCAAGTTCATCCCTCTTATCTTTCCTCCTGTCATGGAATTGGGCTGTGCCAGCCATAAGGCACTTCCAGGAGATCCATCCCATTCCGAGGCACTTCCAGGAGATCCATCCCAATCCTGAGGCCATCTCTCCCAGGAGATCCATCCCATCCCAGAGGCACTTCCAGGAGATCCATCCCTTTCTGAGGTCACTTCCAAGGAGATCCATCCCATCCCATCCCATCCCATCCATCCCAATCCATCATCCTCATCCCAGGGCACTTCCAGGAGATCCACCCATCCTGAGCACTTCCAGGAGATCCATCCTATCCCATCCTAGGCACTTCCCAGGAAGATCCTACCCGTCCCGAGCACTTCAGGAGATCCTCCATCCCATCCCATCCCATCGCCACCCTCCCATCGCCATCCCAGGGCACTCCAGGAGACCCATCCCATCCCCAAGGCACTCCCAGAAGATCCATCCCATCCCAAGGCACGGTCACTTCCATGGACAGCTCCGCCCTGCTGCAGCCCTGGATCTTGGAGGGAGGTGCCCTCATCTCTGAGAGTCCAGGGAATCCCAAAGAGCCATCCCGGAGCAGATGCCTCATTTTATGGATCCACACGGATGGCATGGACCCCCACCCTGGCAGCAAGCGGGGTCCCAGTGTCACTTTTCCATTGGGATCCCTCAAGGATGCTGTCCCCTTCCAGGTGACGTCTCTTAGATGCCAAGAGAACTCCTCTGGACAGGCARTGGGAGAATTTTCCGGGAGCTGCCGACGGTTTTCGGAAGGAATTTGGAACCTCTGGTCATTCCATGACCCCAGGAGCATCTCCCAGGAATGTCCTTCATGGGAAGAGGCAGGACGGTGTCCAGGGAGGATGTGGGACATCCCTGGGGACAGCAGCAGCCGGATCTGTCCCTCAGCATCCCAGCGAGGTTTGGAGGGGATTTGAGGGGACTTTCCTGGGAGGAAGCCTCGGGAGGGGCAGGGAGGAGGAAGGGCCTTTCCCAAAATTATCCCCCTTATCCAAAATGGGACCTCTAAACAGGCAGTGCAAGTTGGGAATGTGGGGATTTGGGGATTTGGGGGCTGAGCTTTGGGAATGTGGGGATTTGGGATGGGGGCTGAGCTTTGGGAATGTGGGGATTTGGGGGCTGAGCTTCGGGGCCAGAGCTTCTTTCATCCCTTTAAGAACATTGAGCCACAGATCACGGAATCATGGAACGTGCTAAGTGGGAAGGGACCCCAGGGATCATCGAGTCCAACTCCTGGCCCTGCCCAGGATCGTTCCCAAGTCTCCCACTCCACCTTCTGCCTGTCTGACAGGGCTCCTCCTCTTTCATCTCCCTCCCTGATGGAATCTCCTGGCATTAATTTGTTTTTCCCTCGTCTCTCCCCACTGCTCTCCCYGAGCTCTGCTTCCGTGCAGGAGCAGAGAGGAGGGAAATCCCCCCAAAATCCCGTTTTCCCATTTTCCAGGGCTGGTGCTGAGTGGGATCCCAGCTCCCTGCTCGGGCGRGTGGGCCGGGAATCCAGGGAAAAAGGAACAGTAGCTTTTTCTCTCCCCGGCGACGCCGACGTGGTGATCAGAGGAGCTGGCCAGAGTCCTAATGAAGATAAATGAGTATTCCCACTCCTCCAGCTCTTCCAGCTTTTATTGATGGGCTGTGGGGTGAAAGGCGAGGGCCGGAATGCTCATTCCAGCCGACGTCACGGGCTGGGGTGGAGGGGAAGGTGCAGGGAAAAGCGCCTGGTGCCGGGAAGTTCCTCCACCGTGAGCACGCTCCAAGGCTTTACAAGGCTTTCTCCATTCCTTCCCCATCCATCACTTCCCGGGATCCCTTTGTAAATGCAAATTGCACTTTGATAGGAATAATGCGCTGAGCCCCATTAGTGTCGGGTAATGGGGAGGGTGATTTTAACGCCATCCTTCTTCAAACAAGGCACCCAGGGGCTTCTCTGGGGCTGTGTATCAAAAACCCATCTGGGACCGGGCTCCTCCCYTCCCCGGCCTGGGCAGGAGCTGGGATGGGTTTTATTTTGGGGCTCGGGATTCTGGGATGTGGTTTTTTTTTTTATTTGGGCTCAAGATTCTGGGGTATTTTTATTTTGGGGCTTGGGATTCTGGAATGCTTTTTATTTGGGCTTGAGATTCTGGGGTATTTTGTACCTGGGGCTTAGGATTCTGGGATGTGTTTTTTTTATTTGGGCTTGAGATTCTAGAGTATTTTGTACCTGGGGCTTGGGATTCTGGAATGCTTTTTATTTGAGCTCAAGACTCTGGGATATTTTGTACCTGGGGCTTGGGATTCTGTTTTTTTTTTTTTTTTTTTTTTAATTTGGGCTTGAGATTCTAGAGTATTTTATACCTGGGGCTCAGGACTCTTTTGCGTTGGGGTTGGGGATTTGTGGGGCAGCCCAAGGGTTTGGCCCCATTAATGAGAGCTCGGAGCTTGCCCCCTTRGACCTGGTCCCAGGGCAAGGAGGGATGGATTTAAACTGGAATTGGGGAGATTTCGGTTGGATTTGGGATGGAATTCTTCCCTGTCAGGGTGAGAATTCCCAGATTTGCTGTGGCTGCCCCTGGATCCCAAGGCCAAGTTGGACATTGGGGCTTAGAACACCCTGGGACGGTGGGAGGTGTCCCTGTTCATAGAATGGGATGGGAATGGGATGATATTTAAAGTCCCTTCCCACCCAAACCATTCCAGGATTCTGGAGCCCCTCTGCTCTGCAGCCAGGCTGGCAGAGCTGGGAATGTTCCCCTGGAGAAGAGAAAATTCCAGGGAATCCTCAGAGTGCCTGGAGGGGCTCCAGGAGAGCTGGAGAGGGACTGGGGACAAGGCCTGCAGGGACAGGAGCCAGGGAATGGCTCCCACTGGGAAAGGGGAGATTGGGCTGGGATCTTGGCAAGGAATTCCTGGCTGGGCTGGAATTCCCAGATTTGCTGTGGCTGCCCCTGCATCCCTGGCAGTGCCCAAGGCCAGGTTGGAGCACCCTGTGACAGTGGGAGGTGTCCCTGCCCATGGCAGGGCTTTAAGATCCCTTCCCACTCAAACCATTCCATGATTCCATGGCAAGGTTGTCCCAGACTGACTGGACTGCCTGGATCATGGAATGGTGGGATAACCTGCRTCCTTCCCAGTTTTCCATGTGGGGAAGGACCAGCTGGGATTTGAGGGGGCTGAGATCCCTCGTCCCCAGAGCTGTCCCTTCCCAGGTGCTCCCAGCAGGAAGGAGCCGGCTCAATCCCAGCTCAATCCATCTCCCATGGGATGTGCAGAGCAGCCCCTCAGATCCCTGGGATGTTCCTGCACCACCAAACGGATTTTCCTCATGTCCCAGCCCAAGCTCTCCCTCCCAGGACAAGCAGCAGCAGCAGCTCCAGTGCTGAAATCGGTTAAAGCTGCTGTAAAATTCCAGAAAAYAGGAACATTTGAAGGCACTGAGATCCCCCTACACACTCACACTTTGGGAGGTCAGAAGAAAAACAGCTTTGAAGTGCTTAAAAACAAATCTGGGGCCTCGTTCATCTTCATTAATGAGATATTTAACCAGGCCCTTTTAATAACTTTTTGATGCCTGTGCCAAGTGAAAAAATAAAAAAACCATTTTCTGTTTAAAAGACCTTGAGTTTAGTCTCTTTGCTGATTAAAAGACCATTATGCTCCATGCCTTTCCCCACCTTAATCCCTAAATCCTTGGGTTTTTTTTTCAGGTGTCCTCATCACATTCCCTCGGAGCAGCTTCTCCATGGGCACCACCAGGATTTATTTTTTTTATATTTATTTTTTTCACCACCAGTGAGATCAGGGAAAGGAGGTGACTTCCATCATCTCTCCCAGGTMTTCCACAGGGCTTCCATGCAGGATTTAATCAATCCTGGAGAAATCAATCCCGCTGGATCCCTCTCCCTACCTGTTTGGGTGTGAATTATTCCTGGGCTGGAGTGGATTTTCTTCAGGAAGAACTGGGAATCAAAACCACCCCGGAGCTCCTTCCCAAAACCATCCTGGAGCTCCTTCCCAAAACCATCCCGGATAGCTCCAAAGGTGTGGCCCTCCGGCACCATCCCAGTGGAGCTGGAATATTTAGAGCCAGTCAGGAACATCTGAGCGAGTCCCAGCGTGGCTCTTCTGAACTCTGGGGTGGGAACCACCGATTTTGGGGGTCCTCYACTCCCAAAACGAAGGATTTGGGGAGGGAAAAGTCCTTTCATAAATCAAGCYTGGAGAACAAAGTCAGGGAACATGGAAAGCAGAGGGGAGACTTCCCTGTTTCTCGAGGAGCAGGAAAAGAGAGACAAGGATGGGGATGGCAGCGTTGTTAAAGTGAAATCCTGACTGGAATGACAAAAGGAAAAGAAATTAAAGCCAGATTTGTTCCCCTGGGCCGGAGGAAGGAGGATCCCGTRGGATTTGTTCCTCCTTTCTTGTTTCCTTCAAAGCCAGGAGATCAATTGCAGGCCTTAATGAGAACCGTCTCGTGCCAGAGGTGGACAATGGAGCAGGACAGGGACATCCTGGGGATTTTACGGCAGCTCGGAGCATTGGGATCCATCCCTGGAAGCGCCAGCCCATCCCTGGAAGTGCCAGCCCATCCCTGGAAGTGCCAGCCCTTCGTCTCCGGCCTTTGTGAGTATCCCGGTGCTAAGCCCGAGCGGGGAGCCCTGGTTGCAATTCCCATCCTGATCCCAGGGATTGAAGTGTCCATGGGTCCATCCTTGGCCCCACACCCATGTTGGGATCTGGAAATTCGGGATCAGGATCTMGTTTTAAATCCCCCATCCCTGGGCTGTTGTGCTCTGTGAGTATCCTGGAACTGAGCCTGAGCAGGGAGCACCYGTGGCAATTCCCATCCCTGATCCTGGATCTGGGAAAGCATCTTGGCCCTCC
>NDFG01000085.1:351767-368078 GCA_002167245.1 Sporophila hypoxantha
ATGGCCTGGGGGAGATGGGAATGGCTTCAAGGAGACAGGAATGGCCTCAAGGAAATGGGAATGGCCTCGGGGCCACAGGGATGGCCTTGGGGAGATGGGAATGACCTTGGGGAAATGGGAGTGGCCTCAGGGAGACAGGAATGGCCTCATGAAGACAGGGATGGCCTCATGGAGATGGGAATGGTCTCAGGGAATGGGGATGGGCCTTGGGGTGAATGGGATGGTCTTGGGGAGATCGGGAATGGCCTTTGGGGCCACAGGGATGGCCTCAGGAAAATGGCGGGTGGCCTCATGGAGATGGGAATGGCCTCATGGAGAGGGGAATGGTCTCAGGGAATGGGGATGGCCTGGGGGAGCAGGAATGGCTTCAAGGAGATGGGGACGGCCTTCGGGACGAATGGGAACAGCCTCCTGCAAACGGGGAATGGTGTCACAGGTGAGCGGAAATGGCCTCCATGGAAACAGGAATGGCCTCAGGAGAGACAGGGAATGGCCTTGGGGAGAGGGGAGTGGCCTCAGGGAAATGGGAGTGGTCTCAAGGAAACAGGGATGGCTTAGGGGAGACAGGGATGGCTTAGGGGAGATGGGGATGGCCTCATGGAGATGGGYATGGCCTCAAGGAGATGGGAATAGCCCCGGGGAGATGGGGATGGCCTCAGGAAGCAGACACTCAACTCATGCCAATATCGAGGCCCCATCCAAGGCAAGAAGGACACAACAGGGGGGATAAAATTCCCAATCATCCTGGTAATCACCCCCACCTCCCTCTCCATGGGCGGCAGCAGGAACTGGGAGAACCTGGGCCCATCCCGGTGCAGCAGAGCCTCCCAAATCCGCGGAGCCGCCTCTTCCGAGGCCTCCGCGAGGGACCCTGGGGATGAATCTTCTTTCAGAGCGAATTCTTTGCTCTGTCACCCGATCGGCCTCGGTCCTGGAGCTCCAGCGGAGAGAGGGACCTTGCAGGGCAGGTGAGGGGGGAGGGCTCTGCTAATCACCCCGGGCTCTTAATGAATGCAAATGAGCTCTGACCGAGGGGGTTTGTGCAAGGAGGAGCAGGTACCTCCTCATTTTCAAATGTTAACAACTTCCTGCCCAGATCCTGGATCCCTGGAAAACTCTGGGCGAAGGATTCGTCCTGAGGTCTCCTCATCTGGAATGTCTGAGGCTCATTTGGGGATTTATTCGGGTTGAGGATGTTTAAAGGGGGCAACACCCCCATTATCCCACACCAGCACCCAACTTATTCCTTAAAATCCTAATTTCCCTTCCCATCTTCAATGTGGGATATTCCATGCAGAAAAATGGGGTTTCTCTTCCCATTCTCAATCTGGAGTATCCCATGCAGGATAATGGGTTTTGCTTTGTAGAAATCCTGAAAATGGCTCAAATTAAATACAAATTTATARCCCTGAGTTTTAATTGGGAGCATGGATTGATTTTGCTTTTAAGGCAATTTTCCAAAAAAAGAAAAGGAAGTTTCTGTGATTTTTCTTTAAAGGAAAGGAAGTTTCTGTGAGTTTTCCTAAAAATAATGGAAATTTCTGAGTTTTCCTAAAAGGAAGGGAAGTCTTGTGAGTTTTCCTGAAAGGAAAACTAAACTCTGTGAGAGGAATGGGAAAACTGTCCTGGAACTCAGTGATCCTAAGGATGACCTGGAGAAACATTTGCTGTGTGTTTCTGGATGTGAGAAACCTCACCTGTGTGTTTTGMGTGTTTCTCCCAAACCCGGATCTCCACGGATTTGGGAGAAACACTTGGAGCCAGCATCACCCAAGAGTGATAGCCCGATTTATTCCATGAATTCCCATGGGGCCGTTGTGTTTCCTTGGGACCACAAGGCCCCATCAGTGGTTTGGAAGATCCAGAGTGGTTCTGTTGGAAAGGTGATGAAGGATTTTTGGGAAGGTACAGAGCCGTGGTGCTTTCAGCTTCATTCCACATCATTAAGGGAAGTGGAAAACTCCCCCAAATTTCCCAAAACTTCCCCAAACCAAGAAAAAATTTGATCTGGAAAATTCTCTTTTCTTTCTCTTCCCCAARCCCTTCCTCACTCACAAACTTCCCTCACTTTTTCTGGGAATGGAGGAGAAAATCCCTTCTTGCTTTGATAAAAATCCCACTTATTCCACGTGGATCAGGCTCCCACTCCTTCCCAATCCCACTTTTCTGGGCCACCTCTGTCCTCAGGATGASATCCTTGCTCCAGGGCCTCATTCCAGAGGTTTTTCCCTGTTTTTAAGGCTCTTTGGCCTGTGGGGGGTCCCTCACCCAGGATGGGCCCAAAATTTTGGCTGTTTGAGCAAAAAAAGGGGAATTTTTAAAAGATCCCAAAGGCAAAAGTGGAATTTCAAGAGTCTTTGAGGAAAAAGGAACCCCAGGGCAGTGTCCAAGGGCACCGAGCCCTTCGCTTCYGCAGCAAATCCCACCTGGAATRTCCTCTGGATGAGGCTGGCATCTGGGGCTTGGTTTGGTCCCTTTCCTTTCTTTTCTCTCCCCTTTTCCCTTTTTTCCCAGTGGGTTCAGCAAGGAAAACTGTCGGGATTCAGGGATGAGAGCGGAGCCATGGGCAGGTGAAACAGGCTCGGCTACAGCCTTGAATCCCCACCCCACAAACGCCCTTGGGATTCCAAACCTCTTTTCCCAAGGATTTTGGGATGAGTGGGAAGAGGGATGGGAGCAGAGAGGTGGAAGGGAGCAGGTGGGAATCTCCAGCACCGGGAGAAGGATGGAAATTTGGGATAATGGGATCAATCCCAGCCCCCTTCGCAGGGAGGAAATCCTGGGTTTGGAGAGAGCAAACGTTGGGATATTCCCATTCTGTGYGTCCTTGGATTTGCTTCCTTATCCAGGTTTTATATTCAAATATTTGGGATATAAATAATGTTTTTAACCACAACTCCAAAATTCCATTTATAAAAATATCCATGGATTTTCCCTGGATTGCATTCCCTGGAATTTTGTTGGGATGAAGGGATAAAATTCCCTGGGGTTTCTTCTCCTTCTGGATTGGAGGAAAATGGTTCTCGTTATGCCTTTGGAATTTRCTCCATGGTCTGGAGAAGAGTGGAGGCTGGAACCTTGCAAGGATGCACAAACCCCTCACATCCCACCTTTTTTTGGGAATTATTGGGAGATCCAGGCCAGGGAAAAGCTGAATGGGTTGGAAAAAGGGCTGAAATTTTGGAGGATGGATTTGCTGGTAGCAGATTTAAAAAAAAAAAAAGGAAGATTGTTTGGGAAACCAGGATAAATCCCAGGCAGTGCTGGCATGTTGGGATTTAAAGAAGATTTTTCTGGGGGGGAATGTTTGGCAGAGAATGGGAGATAAAATAAATTATCTGAAATAAATAAATAATTWAAAAAWTTTTAAGAGGGGATACTCAGGAAAAGGATCTCTTCTTCCTGAGAAGAATTCCAGACTAAGAGACTTTAAGGAAAAATTCTGGATACCTGGGATTATTAATCACAGAAAATATTTCCCGTTCCACCGCTATTAATCTGACCCAGAATTGAGAGGAAAATCCTGCAAAATTCTCCTATTTGGGGAAAAAATAAAGGGAACAGAAGCTCAAAACTTTCCCTGTGCCCCCACGGGGATTTCTGCCAGGGCTTTGGGATTTGGGATGCTCCGAGGGGATTGTRGCCTTGGGAATTGGGTTTGGAGGAGGAACTGAAGGATTTTGGGGAGGAAAGGGGCTGAGAAGCGGCCACAAATTGCAGGAAAAGGGATTGGGAACGGGGATAAATCAGGTTGGGCCTCCATTATCATGAAGCCCCAAAAAATGAGTTAAAAACTCACTGAAACCAGCAGGAAAAATCCGTTTTTAGAGGGATTTCTTTGGATTTGGGGTTGGGCTGTCCCCGGAGCATCTTCCTGAAGGCCATCCAGAGCTTGGGGTCGGGACAACCCCAGAAACAACCGGCCACTTTTGGGTTTTTAAAAGATCAAACGTTGAGTTTTTGGGGGTTTTTTGGGTGGGATTTTAATGGGGTTTTAATGGGGTTTTGGTGGGGTTTTAATGGAGTTTTTGGTTGGGGTTTTGGTGGGGTTTTAGTGGGGTTTTAGTGGGGTTTTAATGGGGTTTTGGTGGGGTTTGGTGGGGTTTTGTGGGATTTTAAATGGGTTTTTGGTGGGTTTTTGGTGGGGTTTTGGTGGGGTTTTTCGGCGGCCCTGCCGCATCCCCTCTGGCGGCGCCTGGAGCGGCCCAAGGCGGCGTCGCAGCTGCCTCGGGAAAAGGCGGATGCACAAAAAGGGGGAATATCAAAATGATCTCGTTTCTGTCTCTCCTCGGTCTCCTATGGAACAAAGGACAGATGGGAACAAGAAAGGAAGGAAAAAAGCATCACCTGTTCCCATCCAGTCCTGGAGCGATCCGGTCATTATCTCGGAGCTTCACATTTCCAAAGGGGCTTCATTTTCCTTTGAAACACTGGCATTTTGTTAAAAAAAAAAAACAAAAAAAAGAAAAAAAACCCAGGAAAAAAAAAATCTGAATTTAAGCATTCTAACACCCCCCCCAGTCCAAAGGGGTTTTCCATGCTTTTCCCCACAGCCCCGAGTTTAACACCTGGGAAAAGAAAGTGGGAAGGAAATCCAAGGGAAAGAGAAAGAAAGGGCCCCCCCAAGGGCGGCTTTTCCCGATCTGCATCCGACAAAAGCCTTTGGTTTTCTGTCATTCTTTTCATTTCCTTGCTGGCTCCCCCAATTGTCAAAGCCCTCAAGAAAATGCACTTTAGCTCTTTGTCCCCAAATGTAATTTGATAAACTCCGGGCAGAAACATTCGGGTTTCAGAGGCTTTTCAGAAAAAAAAAAAAAAAGGAGAAAAAGGGGGGAAAAAAAGGAAAAAAAAGTGGGTGGAAAAAGGGGGAAAATAAGAAGGTAAAAAGGGAAAATAAGAGGGGGGAAAGGGGAAAAATAAGAGGGGGAAAAGGGGAAAATAGAGTGGGAAAAATGAGAGAAAAGAGGGGGGAAAAGAAGAAAAATGAGGGGGAAAGGAGAAGAAAGAAGGGGGAAATGATCAAATAATGAACGGGAAAAAGAAGAAAAAAGATAAAAGGAAGAATGAAAAGAAAGGAGAAATGAGGGGGAAATAAAAAAGGGGATGAGGGAGAAAAAGAAGAATAAAAATGAAGAGGAAATAAGGACAAAAAGAAAAAATAGATAAAGGAGAAAAAAGGAGAAGGAAAAGAAGGGACTAAATGAGGGGAAAAAGAAGAAAYCAAAAAGGGATAAAGAAGAATAAGGGAAAGAGGGCACAAAAATGAGGGGGGGAAAAAAGGAGGAAAATAATTTAAAAAAGAAAAATAGGAGGGAAAAAAGAAGGAAAAGAAGAGGGGGAAAAAAAAGGAAAAGAAGAGGGAAAAAAAAAAAAAGGAAAAGAAGAGGGGAAAAAAAGGGAAAAGGAAGGAAAACCCCCAGGAGGGGTAAAAGTGAAGGAGCCCCTGTGGAAGAATCCCTTGGAGGCTTTGGAATTTAAAAAGCGGGATTTTGGGAGCAGGGTGATGGAGCCAAGGCCGGAGGCTCGGGGAGGGAAGCCTGACYTTGTCATCATCCCTAAATCCTTGGGAATCCTCATTTTCCAGCGGCACTTTCCCCCCTGTGGGCGGGGACCACCGCGGCTCCCACGCTATAAAACSCTCCGGGTTTTCCCGGGAGTGGGAAGCGGCCGCCGGGGCCAACGTGGGCCTGGAGGTTGGGTGAGTGGCGAAAAAAATCCGGATTTTCTTCCCAGGGATTTTTCCAAACGYGGGTTTGGGGTTTGGGGTGCTGCCGCGTCCAATCGTGCCCGAAATCCTGGAATATCCGCGGCGCTCCCCGTGGGATCTCCCAAAGGGGTGGTGGTGGTTTGTTCATCCAGAGGGTGGGAAAAGCGATGATGACAATTCCCAAATTTCAGCGCAGGGATGGAAAGGCGCCTGGTTTGAAAAATTATTTTGGGATGGAAAGCCTCAAACCAGGAATGAGGGCCTGCTCCCGGCTGCGGGAAGTGGTGGAATTCTGCTTCCAGCGGGAGAAGTGGCTCCCGAAACCCCAGCAGAATTTTGGCGGGGGGGAAAGGAGCAAAATTGAGAAAGGGGCAAAAATTAATRGGGAAGTTTAGGGGGTAAGGGGAAGAAGCTGGAATTTGGCTGCAAAAAATTCCAGTGCGGGGCTRGGGTGCAAAAAATCCCAGCTGGAAGTTTGGCTGCAAAAAAAAAAAAAATCAGGTTGAAAGTCTGGATGCAACAATTCCAAGTTGAAGGTTTGGTTAAAAAAAAAAAAAAATCTAGTTGGAGATTTGGGAGCAAGAATTCAATAAAATTGGAAGAGGGAGGTTTTAAAAAATGAAAATATTTTTGGATATAAGTCCCTGGGATTTTGGAAGTTGTCCCTGCCCAGGGCATGGGGTTGGAATTCCCTGATTCTGATTCTGGAATTCCGTGATTTTTCATATCAGGGTTTTTCCTGCTCCTCGTTATCAGCCTGGAAGGGCACAGTTCAATTCCAAAGGGGCTGGAGCTGGGATTCCCCTGGAATGTAAAATTCCCTGGATTCTGCCCTCCTGAGCTCCATCTTGCGGTGGGTGAGAGCAAGGAAAGGAGCTTGTGTGCATCCCCAATTATTCAATCAGCTCTGAAAACTCGTTAATTAATATTAATTAATGGAAATAAACCCCACAATCAAAGCGAAAAAATGGAATCAACATTCCTAATGGATCATTATCAGGAAATCCCGGCTGGAAAATTAAAGAGATTTGGATGAATTGAGGGTTTTTTAAATGAAATTTTTGAAATTGCATGTGGGATGAGGTAAAAAAAAAACAAAACAAAAAAGAGTCATGGAGTGAGACATGAAAATTGAAAATTCCACCTCTGCCTTCCAAGTTTTTCCCAGATTCCCCTTTGGGAATGTTTTGCCTGGATGAGGAAAGGGGAAATTGGGGTGTGGGAGAAAAAAAAAAAAGGGAAGGGATGTGTGAAAGCCTCAGAGAAGGAGAAAAATAAATGATGAATTTAGAAGGGATTTTGGGAAAGGAACAAAATAAAAAGGGAATTCAAAAGGAATATTACCGGGAAGCGCCTCTGGAATTTTCTCAGGGAATCCAATCCGTCCGTGCGGCCGAGGGGGTGCAGCCGCCCGTGCCAGGAAAACAGGGAAGGGAAATTCCCAGCGGGAAGTTCTGTGRGCAGGGAGAGACCCCAGCAGCTCCTTTGGGATGAGCTGGGCGGGCAGAGCTTCCCCAAGTTCCCTGGGAATGGGGAAATCCCGGGAATGCTGCTCCGGGTGCAGCCTCCGGGACTCTCTGCTGCTCTCTCCAGCTGGAATTGAACAGCACCGGGAATTTCAGGAGCTGCAGGGAGAGCATTGCCCACTCCTGGCACGGGAAATCCCTGGAAATTTGGGGGGAAAAGGGAATTTTGGTGCTTTTTGGCCCAGGCAGAGGGAGAGCCTGGAGGCAGATTTTCCTGCAGGAAGGTTGTTCCCTCCTGAAATTCCATGTTTTTCCCAAGGTAGGAATTCAGGGTCTTGTTTGTGTCAGAAAATCGGACTCTAGGGTCCAACCCCGCGGGAAAAGCGGGATTGAACCCCGGGATTTGGGGGTGCCTCAGCCCCAAACCCGTCCTGGGGGAGGAGATCCCGGAATTCCCATTCCCGATGGGAAATCCGGCGGTGCCCTCGCCCCTCTCCCCTCTGGAATTGTCGTTCCCCCGGTGCTTTCTCCACCCCATTTGTGATCTCACGGCCTCTTGGCTTTGTTTGGGGATGACAAAACTCCCCAGGCTCCAGGAAAAGTTGGGAATGCTGTGGCTGCATCCCACAGACCCGGCTTGGGCTCCAGGTCCGACCTTGGAAAAGCCTGGATTTACCTCCAGAGGGTGGGAATCTGCTCCAASAGAAACCCTTTGAACCCCACAAATATTTTATTTTTTTTTAGGCTTTCCCACTTTCTCCTTGAATTTCCAGTAGCAGGAAAAGAAATTTTAGACCTTTCCATAAAATTCTTATGGAATTCTGTGCCGGTGGCTCATCCCTGCCCCWTTCCCTGCTCCTCAGAGGGGCTTTTCCACACARTTGGGAAGATTTTGGGACAGGAATRTTGCTGCTTTGGGGAGGCATCCCAGGGATGGATTTTTCCATGGAAAAGAAAGGAGGAGGGAAGGCTGGGAATTCCAGGGGGTGTTTTCCACTGGGGTCAGGGATCATTTTGGGAAGGTGTTCAGGGAAGGAGGCGCTTCGGGAAGGTGTGAGGTGCTTGGAGCAGGATTTGGGGGAAGATGATTTGGGAAGGAGCTTCAGGAAGTGTTGGGAAGGATTTTGGGAAGGATTTTGGGGAAGGATTTTGGGGAAGGATTTTGGGAAGGTGTGAGGTGCTTGGAGCAGGATTTGGGGGAGGATGATTTGGGAAGGAGCTTCAGGAAGTGTTGGGAAGGTTTTTGGGGAAGGATTTTGGGGAAGGATTTTGGGGACGGCATTTTGGGAAGGCGTGAGGTGCCTGGAGCAGATGTTTTAGGAACATTCTTCAGGAAAACTTTGGGGAAGATGCTTTGGGGACAGTTTTTGGGGAAAAAGCTTTGGGATGGAGTTTTGGGAAGGTGCGTTGGGAGAGTGGGAGGTGCTTTGGGAAGATCCTTCTGGGAGTCACTTTGGGCAAAGAATTTTGGGAAGATATTTTGGGAAGGGGCTTCAGGGAGACGCTTTGGGAAGGGGATTTGGGATGGGCGTGAGGTGCTTTGGGAGCCCACTTGGGCAAATATTTGGAATACACTTTGGGATAGGACTCTGAAAAAGTTATTTGGGGAAGGGTTTTTGGGAATGTTTTTCAGGGAGGTTTTGCAGGAATGGGGAAGAATTTCTGTGAAGAGATTCGGAAGCTGCTTTGGGAAGGTTTTTTTGAGAATGTTCTTTGGGAAGGGAAAGGAAGGTTTTTTGGAATGTTTTTCGGGAAGGTGCTTTGGATGAGGAAATTTGTGTGAGAGTTTCAGGAAGCTGCTTTGGGAAGTGTTTTTCGGGAATTGTTTTTCAGGAAGGTGCTTTGTGATGGGGAAATATTGTGTGAACATTCAGGCAAGCTGCTTTGAGGAATTTTCTTTCGGGTAAGGTTTTGCGGATGCGGAGATTTGTGTGAGAATTCAGGGAGGACACTTTGGAAAGTTTTTGGGAAAGGTGTTTCGGGGAAGGGGAGGTTTTTTTGAAAATGTTTTCGGGAAGGTTTTTTTGGGATGGGAAAATTTGATGTGAGAACAGAAGCTGCTTTTGGGAAAGGTTTTTTGGACACGTTTTTCGGGAGGGGAGGTTTTTTGGAAATGTTTTCGGAATAGGTTTTTGGGATGAGAGATTGTTGTGAGATTCAGGAAGCTGCTGTTGGGAAGGTTGTTTGGGAAGGTTTTCTTTGGGAGATGCTTTGGAGAAGCGACGTGGGGCGAGCCAGGGAACACCCGGCGGGGAGGAGGGGGCGGGACGGGGCGGGACAGGGAGGGGACAGGGCCACCTCCACCTGCCGCCCCTGCAGGTGCCCGCTCGGCCGCCACCGCGTGGGCCGTTCGGGCCGGGAGAGAGGGCGGGCGCGGCCCGCGGCTCGGGGGGCTCGGGGGCTCCGGGGGCTTCCGAGCCGCGATGCACCCCCAACAGGGACCGAGCCAACACCTGGGGGCACCCTCAGGGGGGAGAGGAGGGGTCCCCGCACCGGGATGGAGACGGGAATTCCCATGGGATGTGGTTTGGGGAGGGAGGGGGGGTCTCCATCCCCCCAGGGTGGCGGGGCTGGGGGTGCCCGGATGCGGGAATTGGGGTGATCCGGGGGGATCCCGCCCTTCGGGGGGGGATGCGGGGAGGGGGACCAGCCTGGATCCCCCTCGGGGTCACCCCATAAATAAAAGGGGTGAGGGGACCCCCCCCGGCCCCCGTTCCCTGCGATCCCAGCGGGAACAGAGCGGAGCCAGGCGGGGCGGGGCGGGGAGGGGGCGCAGGGGAACTCAAAGAACTTTTGTTTTTCCTGTAATCTGAAGCAAATGCGTGGCTGCGAGCGGGCGGCCCCGGTACCTGCTGCCATCCCGGGGTGGGCTGGGGGGGAAATACGGGAATTTTGGGGGGSTTGGAGCCTCCTGGACAATGGGGACACCCCTGGGAAAAGCGGCGTCACCCAGCCTGGCCTGGAAGCAGCGGGGAGGGGGGAGCAGGAAAATCCCCCRCTGTAATAGAATAAAATAGAGCAAGACCCCAAAATGTGGTGGGGGCACTGAGGAAATCATTGCGAGGTTAATTAGCGCTGGTAATTAGGGGAGGGTGTTTGGGATTAATGCAAGGGAGGGAAATAACTGGGGGAGGGGGGCAATTCTGTAATGGGGGAAATCTGGGAAATAATGGGYAAAGGAGGGTGGGTCAGGATCATCAAAGGGGGAGGGAAATTATTCCCAGGAGGAAATGATGGAAGGGGAGCATCAACAGACAGGGAGAAATAATTGGGGAGGGGGAAATAAAAAATCAGTGATTGGGGTGAATGAATGTCAGGTTTGGGGGTAAATCTGTGCCTGGGTGGGGGCAGAGAGGGAAATCARGGACAGGGGAAAATAATTAGGAGATAAATTGGGGGGGGAGGGTCTTTAAAAAGGGGGAAACTGATTGGGGGGAGAAATTTRTGCCGGGGGAAGTGTTAAGGGTTAAATACTGGGGAGAGTGAAGGGGGGAATTGGGGTTTAAATGTGGGGGAGAGGGAAAGCCGTGAAGGGTTAAATATGGGGGGATTATCAGGGATTAAACATCGGGGGAAATGATTGAGGGGTAAATTTGGGGGGGATCATCACGAGGGGGAGTCAGGGTCAAATATTGGGGGGTTGTGGCTGCGTCACGTGTATGGGTCTTTGTTTTGTGGATGCAAGTCCGCACTCAACACACTTCACACACTGGCTACCAGGAAAGTTGGGAATGCTGTGGCTGCATCCCCAGACCCGGCTTGGGCTCCAGGTCCGACCTTGGAAAAGCCTGGATTATTCTCCAGAGGGTGGGAATCGGCTCCAAAGAAACCCTTTGAACCCCACAAATATTTTATTTTTTTTTAAGGCTTTCCCACTTGCTCCTTGAATTTCCAGTAGCAGGAACAGAAATTTTAGACCTTTCCATTAAAATTCTTATGGAATTCTGTGCCGGTGGCTCATCCCTGCCCATTCCTGCTCCTCAGAGGGGGCTTTTTCCACACATTTGGGAAGATTTGACAGAATTTTGCTGCTTTGGGGAGGCATATCCCAGGGATGGATTTTTCCATGAAAAGAAAGGAGGAGGAAGGCTGGGAATTCCAGGGGGTGTTTTCCACTGGGGTCAGGGATCATTTTGGGAAGGTGTTCAGGAAGGAGGCGCTTCGGGAAGGTGTGAGGTGCTTGGAGGCAGGATTTTGGGGAAAGATGATTTGGGAAGGAGCTTCAGGAAGTGTTGGGAAGGATTTTGGGAAGGATTTCGGGGAAGGATTTTGGGAAGGATTTTGGGAAGGTGTGAGGTGCTTGGAGCAGGATTTGGGGAGGGATGATTTGGGAAGGAGCTTCAGGAAGTGTTGGGAAGGTTTTTGGGGAAGGATTTTGGGGAAGGATTTTTGGGGACGGCATTTTGGGAAGGCGTGAGGTGCCTGGAGCAGATGTTTTAGGAACATTCTTCAGGAAAACTTTTGGGAAGATGCTTTGGGGACAGTTTTTGGGGAAAAAGCTTTTGGGATGGAGTTTTGGGAAGGTGCATTGGAGAGTGGGAGGTGCTTTGGGAAGATCCTTCTGGAGTCACTTTGGGCAAGGAATTTTGGGAAGATATTTTGGGAAGGGGCTTCAGGGAGACGCTTGGGAAGGGGATTTGGAATGGCGTGAGGTGCTTTGGGAGCCCACTTGGGGCAAATATCTTGGGAAATACAACTTTGGGAAGGACTCTGAAAAAGTATTTGGGGAAGGTTTTTTGGGAATGTTTTTCAGGGAGGTTTTGCAGGATGGGGAAGATTTCTGTGAGAGATTCAGGAAGCTGCTTTGGGAAGGTTTTTTGAGAATGTTTCTTGGGAAGGGAAAGGAAGGTTTTTTGGAATGTTTTTCGGGAAGGTGCTTTGGGATGAGGAGATTTTGTGTGAGAGATTCAGGAAGCTGCTTTGGGAAGGGTTTTTCGGGAATGTTTTTTCAGGAAGGTGCTTTGTGATGGGGAAATTTGTGTGACACATTCAGGAGCTGCTTTGGGAATGTTTTTCGGGAGGTTTTGCGGATGGGAGATTTGTGTGAGAGATTCAGGGAGGACACTTTGGAAAGGTTTTTTGGGAAGGTGTTTCGGGAAAAGGGGGAGGTTTTTTTGAAATGTTTTTCGGGAAGGTTTTTTGGGATGGGGAAATTTGTGTGAGACAGGAAGCTGCTTTGGGAAAGGTTTTTTTGGGAACGTTTTTCGGGAAGGGGAGGTTTTTTGGAAATGTTTTTCGGGAAGGTTTTTTGGGATGAGGAGATTTGTGTGAGATTCAGGAAGCTGCTTTGGGAAGGTTGTTTGGGAAGGTTTTTTGGGAAGATGCTTTGGAGAAGCGACTTGGGGCGAGCCCAGGGACACCCGGCGGGGAGGAGGGGGCGGGACGGGGCGGGACAGGGAGGGGACAGGGCCACCTCCACCTGCCGCCCCTGCAGGTGCCCGCGGCCGCCACCGGTGGGGCCGTCGGGCCGGGAGAGAGCGGCCGGGCGCGGGGCCCGCGGGGCTCGGGGGGCTCCGGGGGGCTCCGGGGGCTCCGAGCCGCGATCCCCGCCCCACAGGGACCGAGCCCACCCTGGGGGCACCTCGGGGGAGAAGGAGGGGTCCCCGCACGGATGGAGACGGGAATTCCCCATGGGATGTGGTTTGGGGAGGGGGGGGGTCTCCATCCCCCAGGGTGGCGGGGCTGGGGTGCCCGATGCGGAAATTGGGGTGATCCGGGGGATTCCCGCCCTTCGGGGGGGGATGCGGGGAGGGGGACCAGCCTGGATCCCCGGGGTCACCCATAAAATAAAAGGGGTGAGGGGACCCCCCGGCCCCCGTTCCTGCGATTCCCAGCGGGAACAGAGCGGAGCCAGGCGGGCGGGGCGGGGAGGGGGCGGCAGGGGAACTCAAAGAACTTTTGTTTTTTCCTGTAATCTGAAGCAAAATGCGTGGCTGCGAGCGGGCGGCCCCGGTACCTGCTGCCATCCCGGGGTGGGCTGGGGGGGAAATACGGGAATTTTGGGGGGGTTGGAGCTCCTGGACAATGGGACACCCCTGGGAAAAGCGCGGTCACCCAGCCGGCCTGGAAGCAGCGGGGAGGGGGAGCAGGAAAATCCCCCTCTGTAATAGAATAAAATAGAGCAAGACCCAAAATGTGGTGGGGCACTGAGGAAATCATTGCGAGGTTAAATTAGCGCTGGTAATTAGGGGGGTGTTTGGGATTAATGCAAGGGAGGGAAATAACTGGGGGAGGGGGGCAATTCTGTAATGGGGGAAATCTGGGAAAATAATGGGAAAAGGAGGGTTGGGTCAGGTATCATCAAAGGGGAGGGAAATTATTCCCAGGAGGAAATGATGGAAGGGGAGCATCAACAGTATAGGGAGAAATTAATTGGGGAGGGGGAAACAAAAAATCAATGATTGGGGTGAATGAATGTCAGGTTTGGGGGGTAAATCTGTGCCTGGGTGGGGGCAGAAAGAGGAAAATCACGGACAGGGAGAAATAATTAGGAGATAAATTGGGGGGGGAGGGTCTTTAAAAAGGGGAAACTGATTGGGGGGAGAAATTTCTGCCGGGGGAAGTGTTAAGGGTTAAATACTGGGGGGAGTGAAGCAGGGAATTGGGGTTTAAATGTGGGGAGGGGAAAGCCGTGAAGGGTTAAATACGGGGGATTATCAGGGATTAAACATCGGGGAAATGATTGAGGGGTAAATTTGGGGGGATCATCACGAGGGGGAGTCAGGGTCAAATATTGGGGGTTGGGGTGAGGGGGAGCGATGAAGGGGTTAAATGGGGGGGGTGATTTTTGCCAGGGCAAATGACTCGAGTGTTAAATATTGGGGGGGCAATCAATGATTAAATATCGGGAGAACCCTGTTTATAGGGGAAACAACCAAGGGTTGAATCCTGGGGGGCGTTTGTGGCGAGGGGGGAAGATTTCCAAGGGGTTAAAGGGGGGGATTTTTGCCAGGAGAAAATGAATCGAGGGTTAAATATTGAAATATTGGGGTAAAATCAAGGATTAAATATTGGGGGGGTAAAATCAAAGGATTAAATATTGGGGGGGACAAATCAAGGATTAATATTGGGGGGGGACAAATCACGGGTATTAAATATTGGGGGGGGTAAATCAAGGATTAAATATTGGGGGGGACAAATCAAGGATTAAATATTGAGGGGGCAAATTAAAGGATTAATATTGAGGGGGGACAAATCAAGATTAAAATATTGGGGGGACAAATCAAGGATTAAATATTGAGGGGGGCAAATTAAGGATAAATAAGGGGGGGGGGGGTTGTGGCAAGGAGGGAGCAATCAAGGATTAAATATTGGGGGACAATCCCAGGGGGCTCAAATTCTGGGGGGCTTGTGGCAAAGGGAGAAGGATCAAGGATTGAATATCGGGGGCCCAATCCCAAATGGATCAAATCCCCAGGGGGTTTGTGGCAAAGGGAGAAGGATCAAGGATTAAATATATTGGGGGACAATCCCAGATGGATCAAATCCTGCAGGGGGCTGTGGAAGGGGAGAAGATCAAGGATTAAATATTGGGGTGGGGGCAAAATCAAGGATTAAATAAGGGGGGGGTTGTGGCAGGGGGGCTATCAAGGATTAAATATTGGGGAGACAATCCCGGGAGGGGCAGGGAGAGAAGGATCAAGGATTGAATATCGGGGGGCCAATCCAAATGGATCAAATCCCCAAGGGGGCTGGTGGCAAAGGGAGAAGGACAAGGATTAAATAATCGGGGGGCCAATCCCAAATGGTCAAATCCCCAAGGGGGCTGTGGCAAAGGAGAAGGACCCAAGGATTAAATATCGGGGGCCAATCCCAGTGGATCAGATCCCCAAGGGGGCTGTGGCAAGGGGAGAAAAGATCAAAGGTTGCAAAATATCGGGGGGGCCAATCGAAGCGGATCAGATCTTGGACAGGGGCTGTGGCAAAAGGGAAAAGAACCAAAGGATTGAATATCGGCGGGGCCAAATCCCAAGTGGATCAGATCCCGGAGGGGGCCTGGGCAAGGGGAGCACGATCTCGGGCTGAGCAGCGAGCAGACGATCCCGCATTAAATCTCGGGGGGACACCTCGCTTGAGGGGGTCCTCGGTGGGGGCCGAGGGTGTCGGGGGAAGGCTCCCGGCGCCCCCCGCTCCTCTCCAAGGCTTAACGCGGGGCGGGCGGGGTCGTCCGGCGGGGCTGGACCGCGCTCGTCTCTCCTCAGGCCGGCGGCGAAGGAGCAGCGGCGGCGGCAGAGGAGGAGGAGGAGGAGAAGAGGAGGAGAAAGAGCGGCGGCAGGAGGAGGAGGAGGAGGATGAGGCGAGCGGAGCGCGTGACCGAGCCGCGGGCTCCGGCCCGGGCTCGCACGCTCCAGCGCCGCGTCCGCGGCCGGCCCGGCCCCCCGAGCCTCTGAAGTGCGGGTGGGGGCGCGGGGGGAGCAGCGGCCGCTGGCGGCCGGCCCAGCCCCGGCTTCCCCGCCTCTAATATAACACACATTTGACTTTCTTTTGCTCAAATGCGAACCAGTGCAGAGGGGCTTTGCCCAGCAGCCCTGCCTCCCTTCTTCTTTTTTTTTTTTTTTTTTTTTTCTCCTTACTTTTTTTTTTTTTCTCTCTCTCTCCTCCTTTGCTTCCTCCCCCTTTACAGAAGTCTGGTGAAAAGTCTGGGGCTCCCAAATAAGCGGCGGCGTCGCGAGAGATCTGTATTAATAGGGAGATATTTATATATAAGTAGAGATAGAGCTATACACCGAACCGGCTCGCTGCCTGTGTGTAGATACATATATATCAGCTATTTCATGCTTCCATTCTCTCCAGCTCTGGCTGAAATTATTTTAAGATTTTTTTTTGAACTTTTTTTTTTTTAAATCTCGCTCTTTTCCCCCTTTTCCCCCTTTTCGCCCCTTTTTCTTCTTTTCCTTTTGTACTTTCTTTTTTTTTTTTCCCCTCTTCTCTGGTGTGTGTGGCTTTGCCTTGCAAGCGAGCGAAGAGCCAGAAGCATCTGCAGTTGGACTTTTCGGGGTCTTTTTTTTTTTTTTTCCGCCACTCCAAAAGGTTTTTCTTTTTTCCATTTTTTCTTCCTTTTTAATTTTTTTTTTTGCTGATTTTTTACCTTCGCCTTTTTCCCCTCCTCATCACCCCATACCCCCATTTTTCTCTTGG
>NDFG01000085.1:382143-424453 GCA_002167245.1 Sporophila hypoxantha
CTTTCCTCATCCTTTCCTTTTCCCCCTTCCTTTCTTCCCCTTTTCTTTCCCCCCTCCTTTCCTCCCCTTTCTCTTTTCCCCCCGTTTTTCCTCCCCCTTCCCTTTTCTCCCCCTCCTTTCCTTCTCCTTTTTTCTCCCCGTTTTTCCTCCCCCTTTCCCTTTTCCTCCCTCCTTTCCCTCCCATTTCCTTTTCTCCCCCTCCTTTCCTTCTCCTTTTTTCTCCCGTTTTTCCTCCCCCTTTCCTTCCCACCCCCCTCGTTTTTCCTCGCCCTTTCCTTTTCCCACCTCCTTTCCTTCCCCTTTCCTTTTTTCCTCCCATTTTTCCTCCCCCTTTCCTTTTTCCCCCTTGTTTCCTCCCCCTTTCCTTTTCCCTCCCCTCTCTTTCATTTTATTCCCTTTTTCCCCTCTTTATCCCCTTTTCCCCCCCCGGCCGCGCTGATCCCGTGAGGAATTTCACGGTGGCTCGGGATGGGGTGGGACGTGGGGGGGACACTCGTGTCACCCCGAGCCCCCCGCCATGGGGACACGAGTGACAGGGGCGGCGGGGASGGCTCCTGAAAGGGCCATGTGGCACCGGGGGGGGACCCCACGGATTGTGACCCCCACACCCGAACTGCAGGGACACCCCGAGGGGCTTTGGGTGGTGCTGAGAACTTCCTGGGATTTCAGGGAATTTGGGATGAGGGTGGGGGGTTCTGGGGTGAAACGATGGTTTGGGGGGGACTGAGATCTTTTTGTGTCACCCTGAGGTGACACCAACCTTAGAGTCCCCCTGATTTGGCAGTGCTGGGACCCCTTTGTGTCCCCCTGAGGTGACACTGACTTCAGAACCCCCAGATCAGCCTGGTTTGGGGGTCCTGGGACCCATTGGTGTCACCCTGAGGTGACACCCCCAGAGCAGCCGGTTTGGGGCCCTGTTTGTGACCCCCTGAAGTGATGTCCCCCCCTCAGAGCCCCAGCCTGGTTTTGGGGTGCTGGGACCCCTTTGTGTCACCTTAGAGTCCCCAGGGAAGCCTGGTTTGGGGTGCTGAGCCCCTTTTGTGTCACCTTAGAGTCCTCAGGGCAGCCGATTTGGGGTGTTGAGCCCCTTTTGTGTCCCCCAGTGGTGTCAACCCCCCTTAGAAACCCCAGGGCAGTGGGTTTAGGGGTGCTGGGACCCTTTTGTGTCACCCTGAGGCGACATCCCCAGATCAACCTGGTTTTGGGGGTGCTGGGACCCCTTTGTGTCACCTTAGAGTCCCCAGGGCAGCCTATTTGGGGTGTTGAGCCCCTTTTGTGTCGCCAGTGGTGTCAACCCCCCTTAGAAACCCCAGGGCAGAGGATTTGGGGTGCTGGGACCCTTTTGTGTCACCCCCCTCAGAGCCTCAGCCTGGTTTGGGGGTGCTGAGCCCCTTTTGTGTTATCTTGAGGTGACACCCCCAGATCAGCCTGGTTTAGGGGTGCTGGGACCCGTTTGTGTCACCTTAGAACCCCCAGATCAGCCTGGTTTGGGGGTGCTGGGACCCCTTTGTGTTACCTTGAGATGACACCCCCAGGGCAGCCAGTTTGGGGGTGCTGGGACCCTTTTGTGTCCCCCTGAGATGACACCCCCAGGGCAGCCAGTTTGGGGGTGCAGGGACCCATTTGTGTCACCCGCAGCCTGGTCTGAGAATGCTGACACCCTTTTGTGTCACCCTGAGGTGACACCTCCAGAGCAGCCGGTTTGGGGGTGCTGAGACCCTTTTGTGTCCCCCTGAAGTGACATCTCCCCTTCTCAGAGCCCCAGCCCGGTTTGGGGGTGCTGAACCCCACCAGAGGAGGGGACAGTGCCCGTGTCCCCCCCGCTGCAGGGCTGGTGGCACTGCTGGCATGGCTGTCACACCCCATGGGCTCCTTGGGGACCTGAACCCCATCAGAGGAGGGGACAGTCCCCGTGTCCCCCCTGCTGCAGGGCTGGTGGCACTGCCGGTGTGGCTGTCACACCCCATGGGCTCTTTGGGGTGCTGAACCCCACCAGAGGAGGGGACAGTCCCCGTGTCCCCCCTGCTGGCGGGGCTGTCACACCCCATGGGCTCTTTGGGGTGCTGAACCCCATCAGAGGAGGGACAGTGCCCGTGTCCCCCCTGCTGCAGGGCTGGTGGCACTGCTGGCGGGGCTGTCACACCCCATGGGCTCTTTCCCAGTGGGATCCGGGCTGGGAATGGTTTGGGATGAAGTGAGGGTGACACTGTTGGGGACACGAGGCTGTCCCCATCCCTGCCCCAGGGCCGGGTCCCCACTCCAGCAGCGTTTCTTATTTTGGAGGATTTTTGTAAAAACCAAAAGCTCTGAAAATTCCTTCCCTCCTTTCTCCTGGGGGGGATGTCGGGAAAACAAGCAGCACATGYCACCCGTTAGTCACAACTCTGAGGAGTGACACCGCGGGAAAGCTGAGCCTGTCCCTGCCCCAAACCAGGAGCAGCTCAGCCCCTCCAGTTCTGGGCTTTGCCCTTAAAAATGGAAAGGTTTTCTGCCAAGGGGGCGGTGATGGGCTCCCTCCATCCAGGAGGAAAATTGGTTCATTCCCTGTCGGGCAGGTTTTATTCCTTATCCAAAGAAGGTTCATTCCTATGCAGGACAGGTTTTATTGCCTATCCAAGGGGGTTCATTCCCCTGCCAGGGAGGGTTTATTCCCTATCCAAGGAGGTTTTATTCCTTATCCAAGGAGGGTTTATTCCCTGTCCAGGGCAGGTTCACTCCCTATCCAGGGCAGGTTTTATTCCCTATCCAAGGAGGTTTTATTCCCTATCCAGGGCAGGGTTCATTCCCTGTCCAGGGCAGGTTTATTCCCTGTCCAAGGAGGTTTTATTCCCTATCCAGGGCAGGTTTTATTCCCTATCCAAGGAGGGTTTATTCCCTGTCCAGGGTGGGTTCATTCCCTATCCAGGGTGTGTTTGTTCCCTGTCCAGGGCAGGTTTGTTCCCTATCCAGGGCAGGTTTGTTCCCTATCCAAGGAGGGTTTATTCCTTGTCCAAGACAGATTCATTCCCTATCCAAGGAGGGTTCATTTCCTGTCCAGGGCAGGTTCATTCCCTGTCCAAGGAGGGTTTATTCCCTATCCAGGGCAGGGTTTATTCCCTATCCAGGGCAGGTTTTATTCCCTGTCCAGGGCAGGTTTTATTCCCTATCCAAGGAGGGCTCATTCCCTATCCAAGGCGAGTTCCTTTCCTGTCCAAGGCAGATTCATTCCCTGTCCAAGGAGGTTTTATTTCCTATCCAGGGCAGGGTTTATTCCCTGTTCAAGGAGGGTTCATTCCCTATCCAAGGAGAGTTCACTCCCTATCCAGGGCAGGTTCATTCCCTGTTCAAGAAGGGTTCATTCCCTATCCAGGGCAGGTTTTATTGCCTATCTAGGACAGGTTTATTCCCTATCCAGGGCAGGTTTATTCCTTATCCAAGGAGAGTTGAGCAGGATCTGGCAGAGATCTGCAGGTGCCTCTGTGCCCATTCCCTGCTCCTTTCACCCTTCTGCACCTCTGGATTATTTTTTTGCTCATCCAAAGTGGCCTTTGCTGGCCTGGATAAAACCACGGAATTCCGGCCTCGGGAGCAGGCCCGGGGGACTGTGGGTTATGGGGTGATGGAAAAGGGAGGCCTGACCTCTGTGGGACCCCGGTGGGTTTGGGGTTGGCACCAGGGCAGGGCTGGGCACAAACCCGGCAGAGGTTTCCTCTCTCCTCCGCGGCTCTTCCTGCTGCTCTCACTCCCGGGATTTTCCCACTGGGAAAAACCACGCGGCCAACCCTAAACTCTGAAACCCAAAGCTTTCGGAATGTTCTTGGTCCTAAAGGTCTCCTCAAAACCCTTCCTGCATCCTGAGTGGYTGTTGGATMTRAGGAAGGAATTGTGCCCTGTGAGGGTGGGCAGGGGCTGGGCTGGAATTCCCAGATTTGCTGTGGCTGCCCCTGGATCCCTGGCAYTGCCCAAGGCCAGMRTGGGATGGGATTTGGAGCACCCTGGGAGCTGTCCCTGGCCATGACAGGGAGTGGAATTGATGATCTTTCAAGCCTCTTCCAACTCAAGCCATTCCACAATTCCATGACTTTTGGCATCACTTGTGATTCCAAGCTGGCAAGGATCCTAATTCCTAATTCATTCATAAATCCCAATTAACTCCTAAATCCTAATTCCTGCATCGGGGGTGGCCAAAAGCCTCCCGAGATCAGGAATTCCAACAAAACCCTGTCCCGGGATAACCCCAGCTCCTTCTCCCACTCCTTGGTGCTCCRTGAGCTCCCACAAACTCTTTTCCCGGGATTTGGGACACTCTGGGAGTTAATTCTTTTTTAAGTTTTCCCTTTCATCAGCTGGAGATTTGAGTCCAGCGTGCCCAGCTCTGGAATTCGGGAGTTTCAGKCTCATTTCTTCCCTCCATCTCCTGCTAATCGCTGCTCTTGGGAGCCGKGCGCCTCCCACCCCACCCAGCCTGGGCTGATCCCAATTTAGGGAATCCTCCTCTCCCTAAAAACCCATCCCCGAGCTGCACTCGGAGATAAGCTGAGCCTGCCTCTAATGAGGTGAAAATCGATTATTTTCTCTTATCAAGATTCCCAGCAGCAGATTAAGGCTGTTCCTTCAGGTGTGTCCTCTTRGGAGCTCGTTAATCCCGAGTTTTTGTCGTTCCACGGCTCCAACTTCCAGCTCTCCCCACCCTGAAACTCACAGAGCTCTCAGGAGAAAGGATTTGGACCTAGGGCGAGATTCAATCTTAAACCAAGCCTGAGTTCTCCTCATGACCCGCCCGGGAAGCAAGGGAAGGGCTTGGAAAGGCAGAAATTTCCACGGGATTCCCCAGTTTCCACAGTGAGGGTGTAATGGAAAGATTTGGAGCAGTTGGAAACTCCGTGGAGAGGGGATTTCCTGGGAAATCTCTCTGGTGGGTGATGATCCAGGTTAAATCACTGRGGGGTTTCCTGGTGTTCGGTGACCTCTCGGATTCTGGGATTTGCTTCATCTCTGAGCTCGAGCCTTCACTTGTCCCTTCCCAATTCCCCGATCCTGCCAGAAATTGACGCGGAATTCCTCACCTGGCGCAGGATTTTGGCCAAAATGAGGAAAAGCAGGGCGTGGAACCCACCTCTGCTGCCCTTCCAACCGTTTGGGATCATCTCCAGCTCTTGCCCACGGCCGTAAATCCCCCTCATCTTCCCAACATCCCCTCAAACGGAGCCGCGTTCATTTCCAGCAGCGCTCCCTGGCAGCCGCCCCGCGGTCTCCAGATTGTCGCTGGGCTGTGGAGATGAGCTCCAAACCCAACATGTTCCTGCAGGAGGGTTCTGGGATCCTGCCAGGGATCAGCTGCTCGCTGCAGCTTCCCAAGGAATTTCAGCTCCTCGGCGGAATTCCGGGATCGGTGAATTCCCGCTGGATGACACTAGGGTGGGATCAGAGATAGGGTGGGATGATCCAGGTGTTGGAGCTCTTCTCTCTTTCCTGTTTCCACATCCCAGCTGTTTTTTGGGATCTTTGGGGGTTTGTTATCCCATTCCATGTGGAATATCCAGAAGTATTGATCCAGAGGTGTTGGTAAAGGATTCTGGGATGCAGGAGGTGCTCAGGAGGACCRCAATCCTCACCCTATGGAAGCTTTTTCCCATCCCAAATTTATCAAATTTCCCCTCCAGGAGGCTGTCAAAATCCCTACAAATTGGAGGAAACCTCCCTGTTTTGGGAAATGAGGTTACAGAGAGGGAATTGCAGGATATGGAATCAGCTTGGYGCAGGGATGGAAGGCTGGGAACAGGGAATTCCTGGGGCAGGGAATGCCTTCACTGCAGGGGTCACTGGCACTGAAAATTCCTATAAACTGAGGAAAACCCCCCTGTTTTGGGAAATGAATTCTCTGGGTTTGGAATCAGCCTGGAGCAGGGATGTGGGGCAGGCTGGAGGGCTGGGAATGGGGAAAATTCCTGCCCTATGGAACGGCTTCATTGCAGATGTCCCCAGTGCRGGCTCCAGCCTTGGCCTGGGACAGGGCTGGGTGACCAGAGCAGTTCACAAGGAATAAACAACAGCAGCTCCAAACTCCTCTCCCACTTTTCTGGGATATTTATCCCGGCAGGGCTGCTCCTGCTGCTGGATCACGGAGTTTGTGTTGATGTTGGAGAAGGATCTGGGCCACCCCTGCTGGAGCCGGAGCTCCACAGTGGAATTTTTGTCTGGAATCTCCTCCAGGATCCTCAGAGGAGTGACCCTGGTGGCTGAGCAGGGTCTTTGCTCCGGGTTTTTGGTGGCAGATCCCTGTCCCTGCCTGCCCTGTGACGGATCAATGTCATCCCACGGGATTGGAGCTCCTGCTCTCCTGCTGGATCTCCCTGGGAAGGGCTGGTGGGACCATTCCAGCTCCTGCTCCATGCTCTGGGGGTCTCCCCATCCCACTCTTGTCCCACCCTGGCTCTTCCCTCCATCCTTGTCCCATCCGATCCCATCTTGTCCTTGTCGACCTCTTCAATTCCCATTTCCACCCAGAAAACCCCAGATTTTGGGAGTGTCCATTCTGGGGTGAAAGGAGCCATAATGAGGGCAAACCAAACCTGATCTTAGGGATCCTGCAGCCTCTGCTTTTATGGGATCTAATTCCAGCAGGAAGCTGGAATTCAGCACAATTCCAGCAGGAAGCTGGAATTCAGCACTCCTGTGCTGCAAGGGATCCTGGTGGAGAAGGAAATGGGAATTGGGAATGACCAGGACGTGGCCTTTAAGGTTTAGGTCAAGTCTGAGCAGTGCCCAGGGCCAGGAAGGAGATTCCCAGGATGTGCAGGGAAAGGTGGGATCAGGCTTCCCTCGGGATCATCCAGCTMGGCAGGAGAGCGCCGGCCTCGTGCTCCAGCAGAGCCATCCCAAAATAGGCACAGCCGGCTCAGGAAAAACAGAAAAAAAAAATTAAATTTAAAAAGGCAAAAACGGAATAAAATAAAAGCAATCCTTGGGATTGCTGGCGAGACATCCCGGGATTCCAGGAGGGAGCAGCAGGGGCGGCCCTGGTTTGTCTCAGTGTCCAAAGCTCCATCGCTCATTAACACACCGCAATTAATGCTCTGCCTCCGAGGCACGCAAGTGTTGAGCTCATRAGCACCGAGTGGAAAGGTCCGAGGCTTTCATATCGTTTGCGAGGGGATTAAGAGCACAAAAGGGGCCATAAATTTACGGGCAAATATAAACCAGCTGCTGGGGGGGAGGGAAGGATCGGGATCGGGACGGGGGAGAGGGCTGCGGGAGGAAGGAGCCATGGGAGGTGGAGGAATGGATTTTTTCCTACAAAAAAAACTGGACCGAGGTTGTTAACAGGGTGGTTTTTTTAAGGTTTTTAGGATTTTTTTTTCCATGTCTATCCAACCCTCCCAGCCTATTCTGTGGTGGAATAGAAACCATCCCAATCCATCGGAGCCAGCTCCCAAAATTATATCAAACAGGCAGAATTCCAGCTGCCGTCAGCTCCAGCCCCTTCTCCATGCCCTGGGAGCCTCAATCCATGGGCAAAAGCCTCTGGAGCAGGGAAAACCTCCCATGGATGGAGGATGGAGAACCTCCCATGGATGGAAAACTTCCCATGGATGGAGGATGGGAAATCTCCCATGGATGGAGAACCTCCCATGGATGGAGGATGGAGAACCTCCCATGGATGGAGCATGGCTCCTGCTCCCGTTCCAGGAGAAGAATTCCTGGTCTGGGTTGGCTCCTTGACTTTAGACCAGGCAGTGCTGTCATCTCCAGGGGTGCAAATCCAGAGTAATTTTAATTACTTTAATCAGTTTTAATCCAAGGGATTAAAAAATTTACTGGTTTTAATGTAAGGATTAAAAAAAAAAAGGCAAATGGAGGAGCTCCTGGCTAAAACACAAATTTTGGGGGATTTCATGGTGCTTTCCAACCCAAAACCCACCACGAGCTCCAAGCCTGCTGTGCTGGCAGAGCAGGATTGAGGCTGTGGGATACCCTGGTATCCCCAAATTTGGATTTTCTGCCTTCCAGGGTGGGAGTTTTTGGGTGTCTTGGGAGGGATGGAGAAGGTGAAGCCCCTGCCTCGGCAGCAGCTGGGTGGAGCTGTGATCCAGGATCTGCTTCCAGAGGGATGGGGAGCGAATCCCAGGGATGTCAGGGAGTCAGGATCCATCCTGCACRATGATCCCTTTGGTTTTTCCATCCATCCTCCCAAGCAGCTCAAGGAACCTCCTCAGTTGTGGTTTGCGACATTCCACTCATCCCTCTGGTGGTAAGGCAGCTCTCCGTCACTTCCCAGGTGGAATTTTTCCCATTGAAATCTCTCTCACCCGCTGGTTCTCCAGCTTCCTTCTCCTTGTAGGGTTGGGATCACCTTGTGGGGTCACCTCAGCCCCTGTCCCCTCCTCCCTGGAGGAGCTTTAACCTCGCCTGCTCTGCAGGAGCTCCTCAGGTGTTCGCTCATCCCACGGAGGCCTTGGGATCCTCGGGATTTCCTTGGAGGAATCCCTTTTCCAATCTGAATCCCTTTTCCAAGCTTTTTTCCCTTATTCCTGCCACGAGGCRGTGCATGCTCTGGAAGGGGTTTTTATTCCTTTGGGATGAAGTGGCTGCACCATGGATTGGGAATTTCCCACTCATCCCCTCCTGAGTGTGGCCAGCTCTTGCTCTGCTCTGTTCCCGGTTCCTYGAATTCTTGGCAGGACCAAGGACTGGTTTAAGTCTGGCTTTGTCTTTAGGAGAATCCCTGCTCTGGGATTCTTAAATCCATAGGGATCCTTCCCTTCTGTCCTCTCTCCGTGCTCCAGGAAAACCCATCGGCTCAGTAAAAACCGGGATCTTCCTCCTGATATTTCACTTCCACTGGTTCTCTGGGAAAGCTGTTCTCRTCCTCCTTGTCTCCAGGGAATCCTTCYTGCCCACACCACGGGCAGTGATCCATCACCCATCGGGATAGCCCATCCCAGGGYTCGGAATTAGGTCTCCAAGGTCTCTTCCAACCCAAACCATTCCARGATTCCCTGAGGAATGGGAGCTCCGACCATGCCCGCTGGGTTTGTGGGATTCTCCTTCCCCACGGCTCCATCCACAGGGATCCCAGCTGGATCCCGGCAGGCTGATCCCACTTTTCTGATCCCCCTTCTCTGGACACCGCTCCCGTTCTTTGCCGTGACATCCATGGACGTGGGATCCTTCTCCCTCCTTGAGGAGCGTAAGGTGAATTTTATTCTCCTTTTTGTCCATAAATAAAAGGGAGAGGACACTGGGAGCAGCATTCCCAAGCGGATCAATCCCGGTGCCTTTTGGTACCCCCAGAAATGCGGCTGAGAAGCTGAAATTTCTTGGTGGAATTTTGCTGGGGATGGAATTTTTGGGAGACTGAGGCAGTTCTGCAGAGGGGCTGCTGAGGCTTGGTCCTGGCTCTCCCCCACAGCCCCTTTAACCTCTCAGCCTTGAAAATTTGGGATTGAAAGCAGGGCCTTAAAGGGTTTGGGATCGAAAGCAGGGCCTTAAAGGGTTTGGGATTGAAAGCAGGGCCTTAAAGGGTTTGGGATTGAAAGCAAGGCCTTAAAGGGTTTGGGATTGAAAACAAGGCCTTAAAGGGTTTGGGATTGAAAGCAGGGCCTTAAAGGTTTGGGATTGAAAGCAAGGCCTTAAAGTGTTTGGGATCAAAAGCAGGGCCTTGAAGGGTTTGGGATCGAAATCCTCCCATGACATGTGAGGGATTTGTAGGAGAGATTCCTGAACATGGAAATTTTTGAGTTGTGGGGAAATGCAGATCTTGGGCTTAATTTTATTCTGAGCTTGACTGGAAATGTTGGAGTTTCTCATAATCCTTTTTTTTTTTTAAACGTGGAAAAATCACAGGTAGGGACAGCCCTCAAAGGTGCARCATGACATGACCTGAGGATCCGAAATGATCCTTCCATTTTTTCCAGCAGATTTTTTTTTGAGATTCATTCGAATTTCAGTGCAAGTGCCTTTGGCAAAGGCACCTCATTCCTTTCAGCCTGGAGGCTCCAGCTCCTGTTCCCAGACTCCRGTTGGAGGCTGGAGCGTTCACGAGAGCCTGGATTCCTCCAGGATGGAGCCTTCCATGTGCTCCATTTCCAAAAAAACCAGGGGGAGAAAAGGAATCAGTTCTTTGCTGTGTGCAAAGGCTGAACGATTTATAAACAGAGTGTCSGGGTAGGAATGGGATTTTCTGGAATTTTCTCTCCTTTTGTGGTGCCTTTCCAGCTTTTTTGCTGTGTTTTCCCTTTGTTCATGCTCCCAGTACCAGCYTGGCCTCTTGCCCATGAACCACCTCCAAGAATATCCCGGTTTCCAATCCCGCTGGAGCACGGGAATGGGCTCTGGAGAGGGGCAGACATCCAGGGTAACGTGGTGATGGGACAGGGCTGGGACAAYCACAGCCTGGCCTTTGGAAATGTGGGAAGAGTTAGGATGAATCCAGGTTGAGACGTTGCTTTGGATGCTTCCTGACGTCTCCTGTCGGCCAAACCTCCYGCAGGTGCCAAACTGGTTCCTGAAAACCTTTCCAGGCTCATCCCGCCTCCCTTTGGCCGGGCCAGCGGCTCCAGGCTGGATGGGATGCCGGTGGCTGATCCCAAAATTTCAGTTTTCCTRCTGGAGGGTTGGAACGGAAAGCTCCATTCCCTCCTTTGGGAGCCAGGTGGGAGTGAGGGGCCTGGAAATCATGGATGGCCAAAGGCAGGGATTGGTGCTGGTGCTTGGGGTGGGAAGGAGAAAGCCATGGAAAATGTGGTCCCCCATATCCCAACCAGGTATGGAATCGCTGCTGGAGCTCACAGAATTCCCTTAAATTCCCCGGCTGTGGTTTAAGGATGGGGCTGGGGTGTTCTCCAGCTGGGGCTGGGGGCACTTTGCTGTCACGTGGAGCTGGGGCTGWGGCACTGGGAAGGCATTTTCTGCCTTTGGAAAACCATAAATCCTTAAATATCCTTTTTCCATGCGAGGTAGAGTGGGAATGTTCCAGCTGGGCTCGCTGGGTGGTGGGGTGTCCATCAGTGAGGGTGTAGGGTGGAAATGAGCGCCCTTGGATGGAGCAAATTCCCAGATTTAGCTCTTTTGGGACATAACCCAACATGGAAAAACTCTTTCCAGCGTCCCCAAAAAATCCTGGCCCTGCTGCGAGCCCTTGTGGACGCACCACAGCCGGGCTGTGGCATCTCAGGGTTAACAACGCTGAGCTTAGAGACGATTCTGCCTTTTGGCAGCTCTGGAACAGCTTTTCCTTGCCCCGATTCTCCTCGGCTTCGCCTGGAGCCGCCGAGCCGCTCGSCTCCACTTCACTAGAGGGCGCAGGAATTTTAGGCTAGGAACGTTCGTCGGGGAAAGTTGGCTGCCTTCTCCTCCTTTTTAATCAACTGGAAAGATGCAGGGTTGAACTGGAGGTGACTGGAAGGGGATCCAGACTTGTGTCTGGCCGGGGAAGGATCTGCTGACATGCGGGATTAGACGGAGCAGCGCGGCCGGGGCTCGGGCCGRGCTCGGGAGCTCCAGGGAGCCGCCAGCTGGAGGAGCCTCCTGGCGCGAGGAGAGCTCCCAAAAATCGCAGAGAAAGAACAAAATCCCCCTCACCCCCCGGCGCTTAATCTCCCCCGGGTCAGGTCTGCGCGGATCCCATAGGGTGGGGTTCGGTTTTCTCCTCCAAAGGATCCCCCCTTCTGTTCGCACCAATCCTTAGGACAGGGTCTTTCCTCTTGGGAGCCTGGCTTGATCCGGGGGTGTGGATCCTGCTCCCCACACTTCGGCAGCTGTTTTGGGACCAGAGGCGCGTCTGGGATTGTGTCCTTTCTTCAGGGAGCAGGGGGTCCCCATGTGCTTCTCCTGTGGGGGATGCCAGGGAAGGACGAGGCCAGGAGCCCCCAAAGGTCACCTCCCCTGGGGTGGTGGCCCCAGCAGGGACGCAAGATGTGTATAAGAGACAGCCAGGGAAGGACGAGGCCAGGAGCCCCCAAAGGTCACCTCCCCTGGGGTGGTGGCCCCAGCAGGGACGCACACCCGGTGCTCCCAAAGCACAGGTTGTCCCCTCATTGGCCCTGCTTCCAGCTGGGGAAACTGAGGCACGGGGAATGTTTCAGGACATTCACTGGGAGCCTCCGTCCTTTTATTCCAAACTTCTCAGCATGGATGAAGGGCAGGTGAGAGCTGCATGGGGACACAGCAGTGTCCCTTTGCCAGGTGGTCTTGTCCCCATCCCTGTGGAAGAGCTCACGGATCCTGGCTCTGCATCAAACCCCGGTGCCCTGCTCATGGACAAAGGAACCGTCCCTTCCCATTCCCTTCCCATTCCCTTCCCCACTCCCTCCCCACCTTCCCCACGCAGCCGAGGGTCTCAGATTTACCCCCTCCAGCTTTTCCTGCCCGAGCAGCTGCTTTTTCCAGCAGAAAAAGCCGGAACGCCGCTGCCTTTCCAGGCCCTGGATGGATGCAGGCAGGAGGCGGCCGCCGCCGCCCCGTCCCGCGCCCTCGCTCCCTGCTGTTCATTCATTCATTCATTGATTCCTCCTCTCATTCATTCATTCACGCCTCGGCTCCGCGCGGCCATCCAGGGATGGCTCCCTGTCCCCAGGATCGGATTCCCTTCCCTGTCCATCCATCCCTTCCCATCCCGGGATTTCCGCGGGCAGCTCCTCGCCGGGCCCGCTGGCTTTCACTGGGGGCTCAACCTGGGGCGCTGTGAAGCGGCTCTTGTGGAGGCTCCTGCGCGGAGCTGCGAGAGGGGACAGAGGTGTTTTTTCACCAAACAAACTCCCAGGGAACGCCGGGCATTAGCAATGAGGGGTCGCAGCCAGGAAAATATTACCTTTCCCTTGGAGTGCTGACTGCGGAGGAAATTCTCACATTTACAGCTCCGGCGAGCCCGGCGCTCATGGAAAAGAGGGGGCGGCTTTGATTTCGCTCCTCTCGGTGGCTCGATAACTTTGGCAGCCCCCCCACCTCGCCTCCATTCCCGCCGGGAAGCGGCCACCGGTGGAGGCTCCGGCGCGCAGCTCCCTCCTTGGAATCCTGGTTTAATTGGATTTTCCTGGAGGCCTGCGGTGCGTGTGCGTCCTGCCCCGTGCGTGTGTGTAGGTTAATAAAAAATAAACAAACAGCACTTTTCCCCCCTCGCTCGGCGAGGGATGCGGCGGGAATGCCGAATGAAAGCGCTGCTGTGCCGGGAAGGGACATTCCTGGCATTGCTGAGCTCCTCGGAGCGGGCCCGGGCCCAAATTGGAGGAAAAAAATTGGAGTAAYGAGCCGTTAGCGTGGGGGACCTGGGGAGGCCCAGTCCTGCTCACTGTTTACTCGCAGGGCTTAAATTAACGCTGGCTGCTGACATCAGGAATTTTTTTTTCTCCTGGTTTCCCAAGGAAATGAGCCGAGGGCGATCGCGGCCTCTGCGTACGTGCAGCGGCTCTTCCCCGCTTGAACTCCTGTCGGAGTTCAGCCAGACTCCACGGAGATCCTGAAGGCTCCAAAATAATTATTTTGCTTCGTTTTGCATCTGTGGAAAAAAAAAAAAAAAAGAAGGAAAAGGTGATGGAGAGGTGGGAGGAATTGTCAGTGCTTCCCATTGGGAGAGTTGTGTTTTCCTGTTGTGTTTGTCCATGTTGGATGTTGGAGAATCCCTGTGGAAAAGGTGCATTAGTGACACCCAAACCACGGGATGAACAGAACTGGGATRCTTTGGACACGGAAATGTGTCTCTGTCCCTCCTGCCGCACGTGGGATGGAGGAATCCCTCCCATCCTGGTTATTCCCCATCYCTTGTGATGGTCATGGTGGGACTCAGGGAGAGCTGGTGTTCCTGGCAGCTTTTTTAGGAACTGGATGTAGAGCTTGGAATGGTGACACCTCCCTGTAGGACACCTTGGATAAGGCAGCGTGTGCTGGGTCTGCGGACAAACCTCTCCTCGCTGTTTCCCGTAGGTTTTCTCCAAGATRTTCAGCCACGAGGCTCTGGAGAGTTACCTGCCCAAGATCCAGCTGGTGATCAAGGACACGCTGCGGGCGTGGAGCAGCGAGCCCGAGCCCATCAACGTGTACCACGAGGCGCAGAAGCTGACGTTCCGCATGGCCATCCGCGTCCTGCTGGGCTTCCGCATCCCCGACGAGGAGCTCGGGCGCCTCTTCGAGGTCTACCAGCAGTTCGTGGAGAACGTCTTCTCCCTGCCCGTGGACCTGCCCTTCAGCGGCTACAGGAGGGTGAGCCTTGGGGCGGGTTCTCTACGCTGATAATGCRAGTTAATTAATGGGAGGTGATTAATCCGCGCCTTTCCCCGTTCGCGGTGGGATTTCTCATCCTCTGACCTCAAGGAGTCTGTTTCGGGCCACAGTTCCTGATTTTGTGGAGAAGGCAGGGGAAAATGTGTTCCTTGATAACAGGAAATAGTCAGGACTTGCCCAGATTTAATTTGTGTTTTTCCTCATTAGGCAATTTACCTGTGTTTTTTTACTTTGTGGGACRCTTCTCCTTTAATTCCCTTGGAGTGAAACAGATCCTTGTAATTCCAGGAGCTAAAACAGARCCCTGTAATTCCCAAAACTAAAACAGGTCCTTCTAATTCCTGGAGTATTCCAGTTTTTATGATGAAAGACAAAAAATGAAAGTGTGACAAAAAATGAAAACATAACAAAAAATAGACATAAAATCATATTTTTTTTCCCATGGGGAATTTTGATAACAGAAATACGGGAATATGCAATATTTATTTTTCTGATATCCCTGCATTTTTTTTTTATTGCTGTTTGCCCATGGGAACGATTCRGTCCCCTCGGAGCCCGGAATCATTCCCAGCAGCAGGTTAGCCCCGAGCAGCTGCACTCCCGTAGGAATTGCTTTAGTGGGASCAGGTGATCAAATTGCTGGGGAAGGGGATTCTTTGGGATGAATGGGCTTTTCTTTGAGAGACGATTTTCCCAGGGATTTCCATACATCCCAGGAGGAGCCGGGGGCTGTGAACCGGTGCCGGACAGGGGCTCCCAYCCCAGACCTGTCATTTACACCTAGGTGTTGATTACTCCTCCTGTGATCTCCCCCACTCCGGCTTTACTCCTCCTGCCCAGGGGACACCTCCAACATCTTCACACCCTTCTTTGAGCCTCTGCTTTTATGGCTCGGACCTGTCCCGAGCACGTCTGCAGCTCCTGGGATGGGCAAGGTGCTGCTGGTGGTGGCGTGGTCTGAGCGCTTCCCGCTCCTCCACAGGGAATCCGGGCCCGGGAGACGCTGCAGAAGGGGCTGGAAAAAGCCATCCAGGAGAAGCTGCAGAACACACAGGGCAAGGACTACGCCGACGCCCTGGACATCCTGATAGAGAGCGGGAAGGAGCACGGCAAGGAGCTGACCATGCAGGAGCTGAAGGTAAAGCCCTTCCCTGGGGCCACCTTGGGATTGTTCTGCTCAGGGGCAGGGCCTTCCTGGAGGGAAAAGTGAGGGATGCTCCCAGGAGGAATTTTTGGGGCAGACCTGAGAGCTGGGGGACCACGATGTGTTTGTTGGTGGATCCTGGTGTGGTGAATCCAAACCAGTTGCTTTATTCATTTGCTGGTTGTGCCCAGCCCTTTCTACCAAGCGTTCCACGGAATCATTAAGCTTGGAAAAGGCCTCCAAGGTGATCAAGGCCAACCTCCGTCCCCACTAAACCTGACCACAAAATTCCACKTCCATTCAGTTTTTGAACGCTTTCAGGGATGGTGACTCCATCACTGTCCCAGGCAGCCTCCTCCAACGCTTGGCCCCTCTTCCAGGAAAGAAATTTTTCCTGATATTCAACCTGAACCTCCCTGGTCACAACAGAAGCCTTGGCCAGCTGCATCCCCCAACCCTTCCACTTCTCCTGGTGCCTCCTTTGCAGGGCACAGGAGCCCCTCAGCAGGTTRTTATCTGCAGCAGGGCCATGGCATGCCAGGAGCCATCTCCTGGGGTTTTTGTCTGATTCTCAGAGGTTCTGTGTGAAGCTCCTTGTGGTGACTGTCCAAGGAGTGACCTTCCAGTTAAACATGACCAGGCTGTGGCTGCCCCTGCATCCCTGGGAGTGTCCAAGGCCATTAACAACGGACACAAACTCTGCCCAGGTTTCCCTCATCCATGCTGGTGGGTGGGAAATCACCCAGGAGAGTCCATCTCCCTTTGGAGGCCACATTCCATTTTTCCCTCTCCCAGCTTTGGGATGTGATCCTTCCTCAGGGCGCTTGGTCCCTTTGCATCTTAAATCTTTGGAGCAGCTGTTTTTTGGGAGAATATGTGGCTGCTCCATCCCTGGGAGCATCCAAGGCCAGGTTGGACAGGGCTTGGAGCACCCTGGGACAGTGAGAGGGGTCCCTGGGGTTTGGAACAAGGTGATCCTTAACTTCCATCCACCCCAAACCATTCCACGATTCTGAGGCCAGGCTGGAAATCTTTTGGGGAGAAGAACACCCCGTGGCACCTTGAGGTGCTGAGGTTGGTGGCCCTTGGTCGGAACCCAGGAAATTCCTCAGGCTGCCCTGGATGGCTCCAGCCCCTGCCCAGGGGGCTCAGAGACCTTGGCACAGAGCCCAAGACCCCTGTGCCTTTGATTTAGCCCTTAAAAAAAAACAATTACCAACCTTGTATGAAAAATTACAAGCCACGAAAGTTTAAGTAGAATGATAGTGAATATATCACGGGGTGAAAAAATAGATTTTTGGGGTTTTTAGAGTAGGGGTTCAGGGGGCAAGATGGAGGAATCTGAGCGTGTCCAGCCTTTCTCCTTCTTCTTCTTGGCCTCCATCTTCTGCTGTGATGGTGGCACTTTTAGATTAGTTTAGAGTAGAAGCTCACTGTCTAACATAGGTGGTAAGTATTGAAAAGCAATTGTAAATATTGTACACATAATTTTTAGTATAAAAAAACAACACCACCCGGGAGCAAGCAGAGTGCCTCTGACTGTCTTGCTGAGCAGACCTCAGCAAGTCAAAAGAAAAAAATTTATAGATAAGATACAATAAACAACCTTAAAACCGTGAAATGAAGAGTTCTGACTCCTTCGAACACCAAGCCAAGAAAAGAGACTTTCTAAGGTATCTCAAAGTCACTCCAACCAGCTAAAGTCCCAAAAGCTGCTCTGCCCCACCCCTGTGTGTGACCGTGTTCACAGGGGGCTCAGGATGAGGGAAGAGGCGAGGATCTGACTCCATGTTTCAGAAGGCTTGATTTATTATTTTATGATATATATTACATTAAAACTAGATTAAAAGAATAGAAGAAAGGATCTCATCAGAAGGCTAGCTAAGCTAAGAATAGAATAGGAAAGAATGATAAGAAAGGCTTCTGTGTCGGACTCTCTGAGCCAGCTGGGCTGTGATTGGCCATTAATTAGAAATAACCAACATGGGCCAATCACAGATGCACCTGTTGCATTCTACAGTAACAGAAAATCAATGCTTACATTTTGTTCCTGAGGCCTCTCAGCTTCTCAGGAGGAAAAATCCTAAGGAAAGGATTTTTCATAAAAGGTGTCTGCGACACTGGTGTCTCACCCTGCCCTTCCTCCCGCCCCCCAGGACGGCACCCTGGAGCTCATCTTCGCCGCCTACGCCACCACGGCCAGCGCCAGCACCTCCCTGATCATGCAGCTCCTCAAACACCCGCGGGTGCTGGAGAAGCTGCGCGAGGAGCTGCGGAGCAAAGGGATCCTCCACAACGGCTGCATCTGCGAGGGCTCCCTGCGCCTGGACAACATCAACGGCCTCCAGTACCTGGACTGCGTCATCAAGGAGGTTCTGCGGCTCTTCACCCCCATCTCCGGGGGGTACCGGACGGTGCTGCAGACCTTCGAGCTGGACGTGAGTAGTGCTGCACCCCGAGCTCCCCAAAACGGCCCAGCTCGCTTGAGCCTGGCTTAGAGGAGWCCTCTGAGGGGWTAGATGGAGTCCTGCCTAATTWAGMCCTTCTCCCKGGCAACCAGTGGCAGGATAAAGGGACGCAGCCTTGAGCTGCACCAGGGGAAGTTRAGGTTGGATTTAGGGAAAATGTTCTTCCCAGGAAGAGTGGTTGGGCATTGGAATGGGGTGAGGTGGTGGAGTCACCATCCCTGGAGGGTTTTAAGCCTGGATGTGGCGCTTGGCGCCACGGTTTAGTGGATGAGGTGGTGTTAGCTCACGGCTTGGACTTAGTGATCTCAAAGGCTTTTCCAGCCTAATTAATTCTGTGATTCCAGCAAAGGGATTTGCTTCAGATCCAGCAGTGATGGGATGTGGAGCAAGGGATGCGTGGAGCTGTCAGAGAGCAGTCGGGTGTGATGCTCCAAAGCCCAGCTTGTGACAGTGACGCCAAACTCTGAGCTGGGGTGTGACAGGGGAAAGGTTTACAGCAAAGGGCATCTCCAGGCTGCCGGATGACAGGCGGATTAGTCACCACCYTGGCTGGAATTTCCTCCCAGCAAAACAAAATCTCGGGAGCTGCCTTGTCACTGTAAATCCTCCTAATGCYGTGGTTTGAGTCAGAGACCTTTTAAAGTGCTCAGGGGATGATAAATCCACCCCATTTCTCATCGCCCGGGCCCCGACGTGGGTGTTGGGTGTGTGGTGCTGACAGGCAGCGGGGTGTGGGATGCTGTGGGATSCTSTGGGATCCTCTGGGATGCTCTGGGAAGGGCTGCCGGGTGTGTGGGGCACGGCACGGGAGAAGCTGCTTCCCCTGCTGAGCACCACGGGGCTCCTGGTAGGCAGCTCCTGCCAGTGACCACAAAGAAAATAAATGGATGGATCGTCCCACGAATCCATGGGATGGAGGAAGGAATAAAGCCAGGATTRYCTGTGCTGTCTGGCTTTCCTTTAAATCTGCATCACACTTGAGGGATAAACCCAAAAGAAATGGGAATAAGCAGGGAAAACTGTGCGGGTTGTGCGGCCTGGCACAAATTGCCCAGGGATTGTGGATGCCACATCCCTGGAAGTGTCCAAGGCTGGATGGGGCTTGGAGCACCCTGGGGMAGTGGAAGGTGTCCCTGCCCGTTGAAGGAGGTGGGACAGGATCAGTTTAGGGTCCCTCCTGAGCCAAACCATTCCATCCTTCCAGGGAAACAAAATTCCTTTATCTCATCCCCCTGCTCTCGCTCCCTCTCCAGCAGGATTTACCCACTCTGCTCTCCTCTCCACCCCTTCCCGCCTCTCCGCAGGGTTTCCAAATCCCCAAGGGCTGGAGRGTGATGTACAGCATCCGGGACACCCARGACACCGCTCCCGTCTTCAAGGACGTGGACGTCTTCGACCCCGACCGCTTCGGGCAGGGCCGGAGCGAAGACAAGGAGGGCAGGTTCCACTACCTGCCCTTCGGAGGAGGCGTACGGACCTGTCTGGGCAAGCACCTGGCCAAGCTCTTCCTCAAGGCCCTGGCCATCGAGCTGGCCAGCACCAGCCGCTTCGAGCTCGCCACCAGGACTTTCCCCAGAATCACCCTGGTGCCCGTGGTCCACCCGGTTGACGGACTCAAGGTCAAGTTCTTCGGACTGGATTCCAACCAGAACGAGATCCTGACGGGCACAGACGCCATGCTGGGGGCCACCGTGTAGAGCCCGCGCCGCCGGTGGCACCAGGGACGGGCGGCCGGGGGAGGCAGGGGTGGGGTGGGGGCGAGGGCATGGACAGCGAGGGGAGGAGAGAGGGATGAGAGGAGCTTCTCCACGGCGCTCACCTCRGCATCGGGACTGCTTTTCCAGCAGGGAAGCTGCCAGAAGCGTTTTTGCTCTTCCCGCGGGACGCGGAGAAGGTCGGGGCGGCGTCGGCGTCTTGTTTCGTCGGGAAGGAGGAGGAAGATCCGCAAAAGCCGAGTCGAGCTGGGATGGCCGACCATACACAGTATCTAATTATTATAAATATATATATATAAATATCTATAAAACACTTCTGCTGCCAGGAGGAGAAGGCCCGACTGCGGGAAAGGCTTGGGAATCAGCCGAGGATCTGAGGTCTGGTGTCCCGGGGCAGCTCTGGGGTGACCTCTGACCTTTTTTTTTTAACAGTGTTAAATTAGCTGGTGATAACAGTGTTTTTATGTTTTTTGAGCTGTTTTTTTTTTTTGGTTGGTTTTTTTTTTTTTCATTTGTTTGGTTGTGTTGTTTGTTCCGGGGCGTTGGAGCCTTTCCTTGGCCGGGGGGAGACAACGCTGCCCATTCCCAGCCCCACTCCCGCTGGTGCCGGGGCAGGCTGGGGAGGAGGAGGAGGGCTCGTTTCCCTTCCCAAAAAAACCCTCCTGTGGTGTCTTGCCCGGGGCTGAATCATCCCCCAGGGCCTTGGGAGAGGCAGATTTGCATTTTCCAAGATGTTTCGAGGCTCTGGGGAGGGGGATGCCCTTGTTTTTTTCTCTRGTTGAGTTTCCTGCTGCTGCTACACGGCCTGTGAGCACCCCCTCCTCCGCAGCCCCCCGCCAGCCCCGGGCACAGGCACCCGGCTTTGGGGACATTTCGGTGCCTTTGCTGTCCCCTCAAGGTGCTGGCACCAGCCCCCAGGGGCWTTTGCATTAAAGGTGATCTCTCGAATTAAGCCAACGCGCGCATTTGTTTGTCTCGTGTTTGGGGTTTTTTTGGCAACGGGAGAGCTCAGCAGGAAGGAGAGGGCTCGTGTCAGCTTCCACCCCGCATCCCAGGAGAACTCCAGAGCCTCTCCAGCACCAGCCAGCAGCKGCTGAGAGGTATCTTGCCTTCCATTTGCTGGGGGGGTTATTTTATTTTGGTTTTCTGCATGCAAGAGGCTTCTGGGCTGAGTTGGCGATTTGGGGAGTTGGGTTAGGAGGATGTGGAGCAAAAGCTCCCTGAGCACCTGGGCAGGTGTTGGGTTCCAACCAGAGCCAAACGCCAGCTTGGGAAATCCCTTTGGGAGTTGGGGCAGCTCTTCCAGCGCATCCAGCCCCGCTCCTGTCCCATCCCAACCCTCCGAGGCGGAACGGGCGACACGAGGAGGCCGAGAACGGTGACGGGCACCAATCCCGCGCTCCCGGGGGCAGCTTGGCTGTCGGCTCCAAAGGGGTCCAGAGAAGTCCGAGGGCTTGGAAAGGGGAAGGAGAAGGGGCAGGTGTGGCTCACCAGGTGGCTTTGCAGGTTGTGCCTTTGCCTCTTTGGCAAGAGGCGCCTCTTGGGAAGGTGGCGGGAAGCGTGAAGCGAGCGGAGACGAGGCCGCCTTGGCTGGCGTGGCGCCGGCAGGGGCAAGGAGGAGGGAGGCAGGTTTGGAGCCAGGGGAAGCACTTGAGGTTGGAATGCCATCAGCCCAGCTGACAGAAATCCCCCCGGAGCATCCCAGGGGATGGTGGTCCCTCCCACCGGGGTGCACAGCTTGATTCAAGCTGGAAWAGAACTCCCGATCTTCTGGGATTCCCCATTCCCGTTTTGATCCCGGCCTTATTCCTGGGTGGTGATCAACGTGCCAAACCGCACAGGAAGGTCTCAGGAGCCCTGGAGTGGAGGCTCAGAGTTTTCCAGCTTGGAATTTTTAAATGGAACACCACCAGCTCAGGCCCTGTTGGGATTCCAGGTGTTTCCTTGTCCCTGATGGAGAGGAAATGTTCCCAAAAGGAGGTTGGTGGAAATCCAAATCCCAAAGGGCAAAGGGAAAAACAAACCTGGATGTGGTGAGAATGGGAATCTCCCAGGGACAAACATCCCAGGAGAGGCACCGGGCACAGGGAGGTGTCTGTGGTTTTTGTGGGACTTGGGAATGGGGATGGAAGGTGGATGAGCTGCAGGGTGAGAACCCAGTGGGTGCCCTCCAGGAGCCCCCGTTTCCATCTGGGATCTGTGCTTGGGGATGAGTGGGCTGGGAAAGGGAAAGGCTGGAGAGGGGGACAGACAGCCAGGAGGAAGGTCCTGTTAAAGACAAATCCCTTGGATGGTCAGGCAAAATCCTTGGATAGACTTTTCTGGAAGGGCTCCGTCCCTCTTTTCACGGGGAATCAGAGAAGGGTTTTTCCCTGAAATTTTAATTTTAACTTCCACTGTCGTTCCAAAGTGAGAACCAAACCTGCTCTGGAGTGAGTTTGATGGAATGGGAGCTGCAGCCATCCCTGAAATTCCATTGAACATCCCGTGGATATACAGTGTTTGTGTGGGGGAGTATTTAATCCAGGCTGAAGTAAGCCAGGCTTTGTTGTTCCAGTCCTAATAATATAACTTGACTAAAAAAAATAAAGTTGCTGAAGTGGGTTTGCAGAATAAAGCATTTGAATCTCAGATTTTTTTGTTTGTTTTTAATTAGCACAGTCCAATTTGCTATAATGTTATTTTATACACAATTTTTTTTTTTTGGTCTGTCTTTATAAACTATTATAAGTGCTATTTTTGTTTAATTCAAAAATAGATATTTAGGATAAAGTGTGCTGTTAAATATTTGTTATTTAGTAAAAATATGATTTTTTTTTCCTCTATTGTAAACGTTGTCTGGGAAAAAATATTAATGTTTTATCCTATTTGTTTTTAATATTAAAAAAAAGGAAAAAAGCACTTGTGGGGTTTTTTTGTTCGGGAATTGGTGCCGTGTGCGGTTGTGTTGCAGTCATGTGGGTTTTAATATGTACAGAATATTCTGTGTCCCATATTAAAATGAATGTTGTGTATTTTGTGATCCCAAAATAAAACGAAAACAAAACAAAAAAATCACATCCCTGTGGCTCCTTTCTAGAATTCTGGATCAAAAAAGGGGTTGGAGCTCCCAAATTTTGGTGTCGTGTTCCATCTGCTGCTCCTTTGAAGGCCTTGTGGCCTCTGGGTTTCAGGGAGACCATCCCAAAAATTGGGGCATCCATAAAGTGGGATTTTGGCCAAGGTGAACCCTGCTTGTAAGGACCCAAAGAGAGGAAATGAGGAAATTCCACTTAAAAATAAAATAAATTATGGGAAGGGTGGTCAGGTCAATGAGTTGAGAAGTCCAGAGATTGGGAATCTCTGTCCCTGGAGATTGGGACCTTGGAGATTGGGAATCTCTGTCCCTGGAAATTGGGAAATCTTATCCCTGGAGGTTGGGAATCCTTGGAGATCAGGAATCTCTGTCCCTGGAGGTTGGGAATCTCTGTCCCTGGAGATTGGGACCTTGGAGATTGGGAATCTCTGTCCCTGGAGATTGGGACCTTGGAGATTGGGAATCCCTGTCCCTGGAGATTGGGACCTTGGAGATTGGGAATCCCTGTCCCTGGAGGTGGGACCTTGGAGATTGGGAATCCCTGTCCCTGGAGGTTGGACCTTGGAAATTGGGAATGCTCTGTCCTCGGAGGTTAGGAATCCCTCTCCCTGGAGATTTGACACAGTCCTGAGCCACCTGTCCAAGGTGAATCCCAGCTGATAGGGACCCCAGTACAGGAAATTTCACTTCAAAACACAAAAAACCACTGTAAGATTAAATATTTTTATGGGGAGAATGGCCAAGCGTTGGATCAAGATGTCCAGGGATTTGGAGTCTCCATCACTGGAGACTGGACATGGTCCTGAGGACCCAGACCAAGGTGAACCCTGGCTGATACAGATCCAAATAAAGACAATTCCACAATAAAATAAAATAAAATGATTAAAGTATTTTTTATGGGGAGGAATGTCAAAATTTAGATCAAGTGGGAGAGGTTTGGAGTCTCCATCCCTGGAGATGGAATGTGGTCCTGAGGACCTGGACCAAGATGACTCCTGGCTGATATGGATCCAAATACAGGAAACTCTATAATAAAAATAAAATAAAATAAAATAAAATAAAATAAAATAAAATAAAATAAAATAAAATAAAATAAAATAAATTTATGGTCAAGTGTTGAATTAGTGGGATAGGTTTGGAGTCTCCCTCCCTGAAAATTGGACATGGACCTGAGGAAGGTCTCACAGTTCGGAGGTCCAACCCATCCCGAGTTTTTGGGAGCTCCATGATTCCCTGTTTCAGCCCAGAGCTTTCTTCTCTTCCCAGGAGGAGAAAGGAGGGAAGGGAAGGCAAATATTCCAGCTGTGTGTGTGTCCTGGTCCTTGCTGCTGTTTTTTTCAGGAATTGCTCCGTATGGAATAGGCACAGGAGACCACCACATTTTGGGTTTTTTTTGGTATTTTAAAAGATTTTTTTCCATTATCAGTCTCAATGAAGGGTGAGATATAAGAGATGTAAAACCCAACACTATTCTATCAAAAACTAATTTATTTCTTAGTTACAATGCTTTATAAATATGTTTCAACTTACTAACTTTTACTGCACAACACTACTATTATTTTAAAGCTAATCACCCATATTTTTACCCCATGTAATCCTACTACAATACATCTTTTACAACTCTAATTCTCTAAAATACCTAAGCTTTTTACAAAGCTATATTTAAAATTTATTAAAACTTCTTTTTAACTCAGCCCCTCTCAACAGTATCTCTATTCCACAACCCTCCTGAATCAACACACCTCATCTCAATATTTACATACAAATTTACATATATATTTATATACAAAATTACATACAAATCTACAAAACTGAAAAAAAATCCTATAAATAAAATACTAAAATCCTAAAAAAAATCCTAAAAAATCCTGTCAAATGAAAAAAATTCTTTACAATTCTGTTTCTCACACCCAAGGTGGAAACGGCCCCGTGATGAGCACCAGGTGAGCATCTCCCATTTGGGTTCCCATCATCTCCCATTTGGGTTCCAGGGAGACTGACTCCACCTCCCCATCCAACCCCGGATTTTTCTGGGATCTGGGGCTGCTGTGAGGTTTTTAAACCGTSAATATTTTGGGAAGTTTTGGTCCCGACTGGTGGGAGCAGAGCTTTGGATGATGAGATGTGCCAGGACAAGCTCCTGGTGGGAGCCGCAGCTGCAGCCGCTCAGYAGCGGGCTGGGAGTGCTTAGGGTAATTAGGCAATTAGTGAAGTAATTGGCTTCTGTCTCCTTCCTCTCTTCCCCATAAATAGAGCCCTGACGAGGCCTGGCCACGGTGGGAGCGGTGGAGAACAGGATGTTGCTTCCAGCGATGACATCCCAAGGCAAGTGCGGGAACGAGCGGAACTTTGGCTGGAAAATGTGACCGTGAAAGCCCAGCCCGGGGCTCCGAGGCTCCTGTCCCTCCCTTCAGAGCTTTGTGGCCGCTCTTTCCCTACTTTGGGATGRGTCCTGCCAGCCAGGATTMCGCCGGCTCTGCCCTGGCTGTGGCCAGACTCCACCCTTGGGTTGRGCTCATCGCCGCTCCTGTCCCCTTCCCACCCTGGGGTGTCYCCTCCCCGTCCTTTCTGTRCCATCCAAACCCCACAAACCCCGTCTGTCACCTCTGTGCGAGCAGGGCAGGTCATTTCCTTTTGGGATTTCTCCGCTCCCCTCCCTTTGCTGGGAGGGGAGCGGAGATGGAAGGTCTGGTTAAAGGCAAATCCCTCGGATAGATGGGCAAAATCTCTTGGATAGACTTTTCTGGAAGGGCTCTTTGTCACGGGGAATCAGGGAAGGGTTTTTCCCTGAAATTTTAATTTTCTGTCCCATCCAAACCCCACAAACCCCTTGGGTTGTGCTCATCGCCGCTCCTGTCCCCTTCCCACCCTGGGGTGTCGCCTCCCCATCCTTTCTGTCCCATCCCAACCCCACAAACCTCATCTGTCACCTCTGTCTGAGCAGGGCAGGTCATTTCCTTTTGGGATTTCTCCGCTCCCCTCCCTCCGCTTYCATTTATTTATAATTTATTGGTATTTACGGCTGTCAGCGAGGCGCTGCACCACCCCTGCAGTGGGATGTCCCAGCAGGAGCACGGAGAGGGTTTTTTTTTGGGATGGCCTCACGGGAGCCGCTGGATCCCGGCTCAGGTCCCTCGGACTCCGTGTTCTTTCCACTCGGCGCCGGCTCCGGGGCTCACGTTACTCCCTGGGTTTTAACTCGAGCTGAACTCTTGGAAAGTTTCTTTTTAAAGGTTGTGTGTGAGAGCACAGAAGAGGTGTGTGAATGCATCCAGGGATTGGTTTTTTGCCCTTTTTTCCTCCCTCTTTTCACCTCCTTTTTTTCCCCCCCTTCTGAACACAAAAGGGAATTTTGGCTCCTGCAAAATCAAATGGGATTCTGGAGTGGCRTTGTGTCCTCTTAAAATGTGGATTTCACCAGAAAATCTCCAGGCTCAGCCCATTCCAAAAAAGAGAGCTATTTAGCTATTTAGAATTTAGAGCTGAGCTAAAATCCTGCAGTGTCCTTAAATAACATTTACAGGAATTATAGAAAGGAGAGAAATGGGAYAAAGGGATGGATTTCCAGGTGGTTTCTTGGCAGAGTTTTTCTCCAGAATATTTTAGGAGCCCTGATGGACCCRGTGCTCTGGTCTTGGCTGGAATTAAAACATGGAAGATGCCTTGGAACAGAATAAAATGGAATGAAATAGAACATTCTAGAAGGGGAAAATCCAGGTAGAGCTCAGAGCCCCTGGCAGGGCCTGGAGGGGCTCCAGGAGAGCTGGAGAGGGACTGGGGACAAGGCCTGCAGGGACAGGAGCCAGGGAATGGCTCCCACTGGGAAAGGGGAGATTGGGCTGGGAGCTTGGCAAGGAATTCCTGGCTGGGCTGGAATTCCCAGATTTGCTGTGGCTGCCCCTGGATCCCTGGCAGTGCCCAAGGCCAGGTTGGATCCACCTGGGACATTGGGAGGCATCCCTGCCCATGGATGGGGTGGGATTTAAATCCCTTCCCACTCAAACCATTRCATGGAGGATTCACATTCCAATTTTAGACTCTTGGGGTGAAACGAGCTCGGAATTCTCCATGCATCCAATTCCCTGCTGACATCCTGAGAAAAACTGGATGAAACCCTAAAATAAATCCTCATAAATCCTCCAAAGTGTTGGGGTAATAATTCAGAGTACCTGGATGGCCTCGGTGCTTGYTCTGGAATTTAAAAAATGATAAACTGTGACAGCAAGCAGGATGCAAAGTGCTGYAATAGCAAATGGATTTCTGGCAAATATTCCCTTTTCAAGGTCTCCCTCTGCACTCGGAATGAAGGATTTTGATTTTATCCCAGGCTACAAATGAAAATTTCCCTTTACAAGAGATGATTACACCAAAATCCTGACTTGGAGCATCTCCCTGATTATTTATTTAACTGCTGACGTGGGATTTTTGATGGGATAAAACACAAATGGGAAAGTTTTGCATGGAAAAATGTGGGAAGYGGAGAGTCAGGGAAGCTTGGAGGCTGTGGCTGGAGTCTCGGTGGATTTGTGTGGATTTTTTGGGAATAATCTGCAGTGGAGAGACCCAAAATTAGGGAATGAGGGGTGGGTTAGGCTACAACATCCCTGTGAGGCTTCACGTTTGTTCCTGAGGGTGGTTTCACAGGAGGTTCCTGAGGCTTTCATGGAATCATCCTCATAAAAYCARGGAATGAGTTGGAAGGGACCRTAAAAATCCCCTAATTCCAGCTGCCACAGGCAGGAATGCCCTTGGTTATCCATGTGAAAACCAGGAATTGGTCTTTCCGTGTTGGCTCGAGCTTCCCAGAGACCAGGAAGATCCKAGAGGCTGCAGTGCCAGGTCCTCACGATGGAGACCTCGGGAAAGGTCTTGGTCAGCGTGGAATTCCCAAACGTGGAGAGGTGATGTGAAATTCCCTTCAGGTAAAGAATCCTGGAATATCCTGAGCGGGAAGGGACCCACAGGGATCATGGATCCAACTCCTTCCCTGCCCAGGACAATCCCAACAATCCCACCCTGTCCATGGGGGCGTTGTCCAAACATTCCTGGAGTTCTGGCAGCCTTGGGAATGCAGCCATTCCCTGGGGAGCTGTTCCAGTGCCCCACCTCATCCTCTGGATMAGGAATCTTTTCCTGATTTCCAACCTAACCCTGCCTGGAGCAGCTCCAGCCATTCCCTGGATCCTSTCCCAGGGAACAGAGATGGGAGCTGCAGATCCCAATGGATCTCCCTCAGGCTCCTCTTCTCCAGCTGAACATTCCCTGTGTCCTCATCCACTCCTRGCGTGGCTCCTCCAGACCCTTCCCCATCCTCGTGTCCCTCCTTTGGGAGCTCTCCAAGAGTTTTGGYCCTTTCTTGGGTGGTGGTGCCCYAAGCTGCCCCAGAGCAGAGCAGGACAATCCCCTCCTCRGGCTGCYTCCTTGAATCCCCAACTAATCCCTGGGATTTCAAACCTGAACATTCCCTGAGAATTCCAGGCAGCAGCTTAAGCAATCCGTTCACTCACACTGAGAAAATTCCCATTTTCTGGTGGTCGGAAAATTCCCCCTTTTTTTGGTAGTCGAAAATTCCCCCTTTTTTGGTAGTTGAAAATTCCCCTTTTTCTGGTAGTCGAAAATCCCCCTTTTTCCGATAGTAGTGGAAAAATTCCCCTTTTTTTGGTAGTCGAAAATTCCCCCTTTTTTCTGGTAGTGGAAAATTCCCCTTTTTTTGGTAGTTGAAAAATTCCCCTTTTTTTGGTAGTTGAAAAATTCCCCTTTTTTTGGTAGTTGAAAATTTCCCCTTTTTTTTGGTAGTGGAAAAATTCCCCTTTTTTCTGCTAGTGGAAAAATTCCCCTTTTTTTGGTAGTCATAAATTCCCCTTTTCTCGGTAGTGGAAAAATTCCCCTTTTTTTTGGTAGTGGGAAAAATTCCCCTTTTTCCAGTCGTGGAAAAATTCCCCTTTTTTTGGTAGTAGAAAAATTCCCCTTTTTTCCGGTAGTGGGAAAATTCCCCTTTTTCCAGTCGTGGAAAAATTCCCCTTTTTTTGGTAGTCGAAAATTCCCCTTTTTTTTTGGTAGTAGAAAATTCCCCTTTTTTTTTGGTAGTGGAAAAATCCCCCCCTTTTTTTGGTAGTTGAAAAATTCCCCTTTTTTTTGGTAGTGGAAAAATTCCCCCCTTTTTTGGTAGTCGGAAAATTCCCCCTTTTTTTTGGTAGTGGAAAATTCCCCCTTTTTTCGGTAGTGGAAAATTCCCCTTTTTTCGGTAGTGGGAAAATTCCCCCTTTTCTCGGTAGTGGGAAAATTCCCCCTTTTTTTGGTAGTAGAAAAATTCCCCTTTTTTTGGTAGTGGAAAAATTCCCCTTTTTTTCCGGTAGTGGGAAAATTCCCCCTTTTTTTCGGTAGTAGAAAAATTCCCCCTTTTTTGGTAGCGGGAAAAAATCCCCTTTTTTCGGTAGTTGGAAAATTCCCCTTTTTTCTGCTAGTGGAAAAATTCCCCTTTTTCCAGTCATGGAAAAATTCCCCTTTTTTTGGTAGTCGAAAATCCCCCTTTTTTTTGGTAGTGGGAAAATTCCTTTTTGGTAGTCTAAGACTCCCCTTCAATAGTCAAAAAAATTCCCTTTCAATAGTTGAAAATTCCCTCTTAATAATCAAACCCCATCTTCCAAACGACCTTCCCAGCATCTTCCAGTTCTTGRTACACTTCCATGTCCTCCTCCAGCCTTGGACAAAGCCAATGGATATCTTTTTTTTCCGGTGCTGGAAGCTGGATCAGGCCTTTCCATGCTTTTTCCCCCCCGTTATAAATGTAGATGGGATCTATATTTCTGTATATTTGTCCTGAGGTATSGAGCTGGAGCGTTTGTTATGGAATGAGAGCTCCTTTTCCAGGGTGAGGAGCAGTTTTCTCTGGCATGGGAGCCGTGTTTAGTCTACATTCCCAGATCCCTTTTCCTTGAACAATATTTGCCCAATTACGGCCTCACGGATTCGCTCGGCTCGGGAGGGAAAGGTGACTTTTGGGATGTGCTTGGGTGGGGGATTGCAGGGAATGACCCCAAAAAACTGGGATGTGCTCCTTGGGTATCCGTGTAATGCAGGAGCACCTCTGGTGTCCCACTGTAGTGAATTCCTGACTCTGAGCACAGCCAGGCATGTACAGGGAGGGAAAGGGAATATCCTGGGATCTGTGAACGTCAGCCCAGGTGGGCACTTGGATTGGGAATGGTGTCCAGAAGGATCCTGGAAGGGATTGTCCCTCTGTGCTGGGCACTGCTGAGGGTTGTGTCCAGTTCTGGGCCACTCAGTGTGGGACATGGAGGGCCTGGGAGAATTCCTGAGGCAGGGAATGGAGCTGGGAAGGGGCTGCAGAATCCCTGAGGGGAGCTGGGAAGGGCTGCAGAATCCCTGAGGAGAGCTGGAAGGGGCTGGAGAATCCCTGAGGGAGCTGGGAAGGGGCTGGAGAATTCCTGAGGGAGCTGGGAAGGGCTGGCAGAATCCCGAGGAGCTGGGAAGGGCTGCAGAATCCCTGAGGGAGCTGGGAAGGGGCTGCAAATCCCTGAGGAGAGCTGGGAAGGGGCTGCCAGAATCCCTGAGGAGCTGGGAAGGGGCTGCAGAATCCCTGAGGGGCTGGAAGGGGCTGAGAATCCTGAGGGAGCTGTGGAAGGGGCTGCAGAATCCCTGAGGGAGCTGGGAAGGGGCTCACCTGGAGCAAAGGAGGCTCAGGGGCCCTTGTGGCTTTGCACAGCTCCTGCCAGGAGGGTACAGCCGGAGGGGTCGGGCTCTGCTCCAGGGAACAGGGACAGGAGGCAGAGGGAGCGGCCTCAGGGGAGCTCAGGTGCCACCAGCAGGAATTCCCTCATGGAAAGGGTGCTCAGGCCTTGGAAGTGACCCAGGGAGATTTGGAGTGCCCATCCCTGGAGGTGCCAAGGAATTCCTGGATGTGGCGCTCAGTGCCAAGGTGGGGATTGGGCACAGCTTGGACTGGATGATCTTGGAGGGATTTTTCCAGCCTCAGTGATCCTGGGATCTGTGCATTTTGGAGGTTGGATCATATAATCCCTTCCACTCAAATTATTCCAGGAAAGCTTGGAAAAAAATGGGGATGTAGAGCTGGAAACCTTTCCTGGCTAAACCTTAGGCCAGGTCTAGGAGTTGGTCAGGGGTCCTGGCGTGGTGCAGCACCAGGATTATTTCTGTATTCCCAGGCTAAATCAGGTGGATGCGTGCCCCACACAATTCCTGTGTGGAAGAAGCATTTTCCCACATAAATGCACATTTGTGTTGGGTTAAACCAGATCTATCCCTGATCCCGGGAAAACAGTGGAGTTCATCCACACAAAGTTGGGATGGCTCAGAACCCAGCAGGAGAGATGGGAAAGGGGAGCAGCTCCCAAGTAAACTCAGTTTGGAGGGAATCATTGGATAATTTGGAGTGAAGGACCTGCAGTGATCCCTTGTCTGCCCAGGAAGGGACAATCCATCCGAAGTGGGATCCTCTCTCCCWGTGCTGTGGCCTGGAGAGCGCTTGGGAAGGAGGGAAAAGGTTGGGAAAGCGAGGCCTTGGGAAGCACTGGCGGCGCTGTGGGTTGAGCCTGGCTCGCTCCAAGGGCTGGGCTTGCCCACAAAGCCTCATCCCAACCCCAGGGGAGGATGCCGTGGGTGTCCTGGGCTCCCGTCACGTCACGGGACACTCCGGCGTTTCCCATTCCCGAGCCCCGCCTCTGGCTGAGCCAGAGCTTCCCCTGCCGGAGTTTATTTAAACCCAGGAGCAGCGGAATGGCTTTTGCAGGAGCCTCATTAAGCCATTATTGCGTCTATTAATAAAGCAGAACATTTCCTCTGCTGGACGTTCATCCCGGGGTGGATGCGCTCCATGGGGCGGGAAAGGGGCCTCTGGACAAATCTGGAGCYAGGAAATTGATGGATCAGGTTACTCCTGGAAAATTAACCAGTGTTTGTCCACGGAAAAGGAGGAAAAATGGATCCGGAGAGTCCCCAGAGCCATCCTGCTGTTRGAGATGGGGGAGGCTGATTTATAGGGAAGGCCCTTGGGATCAATTAATTAGGGATTACAGCATCTGGAATGTTGGAATTGTCTGAGCCATCCCTGGAGTCTCAGCAAGAGCCATTGTCAGGTACTGCTGATAAGGCTCTGGAGGCCCCCAGGGAGAATTAATTAATTAATGTCTTTGTCCCATCCCAAAATTCCCCATCTCCTGTGGATCACTGTCCCATCCCAGAATTCCACATCCCCAAAATTCCCCATCTCCTGTGGGTCATTGTCCCATCCCCAAAATTCCCCATCTCCTGTGGATCACTGTCCCATCCCAGAATTCCCCATCTCCTGTGGATCATTGTCCCATCCCAAATTTCCCCATCTCCTGTGGATCATTTCCCCATCTCCTGTGTATCATTGTCCCATCTCAGAATTCTCCACCTCCTGTGGATCATTGTCCTATCCCAAAATTCCCCATTTCCTTTGGATCATTGTCCCATCCCAAAATTCCCCATTTCCTTTGGATCATTGTCCCACCCCAAAATTCCCCATCTCCTGTGGATCATTGTCCCATCCCAGAATTCTCCACCTCCTGTGGATCATTGTCCTATCCCAAAATTCCCCATCTCCTGTGGATCATTGTCCCATCCCAAAATTCCCCATCTCCTTTGGATCATTGTCCCATCCCAAAATTCCCCATTTCCTTTGGATCATTGTCCCATCCCAGAATTCCCCATCTCCTGTGGATCATTGTCCTATCCCCAAAATTCCCTGTCTCCCATGGGTTGTTGTCCCATCCCAAAATTCCCCATCTCCTGTGGATCATTGTCCCATCCCAAATTTCCCCATCTCCTGTGGATCATTTCTCCATCTCCTGCGGATCATTGTCCCATCCCAGAATTCCGTATCCCCAGAATTCTCCATCTCCTGTGGATCATTGTCCCATCCCCAAATTTCCCCATCTCCTGTGGATCATTGTCCCATCCCAAAATTCCCCATCTCCTGTGGATCAAATCCCCATTTCCTGTGGATCATTGTCCCATTCCCAGAATTCCCCATTTCCTGTGGATAATTGTCCCATCCCAGAATTCCCCATTCCCAAAATTCCCCATTTCCTTTGGATCATTGTCCCATCCCAAAATTCCCTATTTCCTGTGGATCATTGTCCCATTCCGAGAATTCCCCGTTTCCTGTGGGTCGTTGTCCCTTCCTGGGCAGCTGGTGGGGCGAGGTGACCACTGCAGGTCCCTTCCACTCCGGGTTATCCAAGGATTCCCTCCAAAGAAGGGCTGCTAAAATCCCTGAGGGAGCTGGGAAGTGGCGCTGCAAGAAGCCCTAGGGAGCTGGGAAGCGTGGCTCGAACACAGGAGGCAACAGGAGTGCTCAGGGCCTTTGCCTGCTGCACAGCTCTAGGAGGGGACGAGCCGGGGGGTCTCGGGGCTCTGCCCAGGACACAAAAATTCCCTCTAATAATCAACCCCATCTTCCAAACGACCTTCCCAGCATCTTCCAAGTTCTTGTTACACTTCCATGTCCTCCTCCAGCCTTGGACAAAGCCAATGGATGTATTTTTTTTCCGTGCTGGAAGCTGGATCAGGCCTTTCCATGCTTTTTCCCCCCGTTTATAAAATGTAGATGGGATCTATATTTCTGTATATTTGTCCTGAGGTACTGGAGGCTGGAGCGTTTTGTATGGGAATTGAGAAGCTCCATTTCCAGGTGAGGAGCAGTTTCCTCTGGCATAGGGAGCCATGTTTAGTCTAGCATTCCAGAATCCCTGTTCCCTTGAACAATATTTGCCCAATTACGGCCCACGGATTCGCTCGGCTTCGGGAGGGAAAAGGTGACTTTGGGATTTGTGCTTGGGGTGGGGGATTAGCAGGGAATGACCCCAAAAAACTGGGATGTGCTTCCTTGGATAGCCATTGAAATGGAAGGAAGCACCTCTGTGTCCCACTGTAGTGAATTCACTGACTCTTGAGCACAGCCAGGCATGTTGCAGGGAGGGAAAGGGAATATCCTGGATCTGGCTGAACGTCAGCCACAGGTGGGCACTTGATTGGAATGGTGGTCCAGAAGGATCCTGGAAGGGACTTGTCCCTCTAGTTGCTGGCACTGCTGAGGTTAGTGTCCAGTTCTGGGCCACTCAGTGTGGGACATGAGGAGGGCTGGAGAACCTTCCTGAGGGAAGGAAAATGGAGCTAGGAAGGGGCTGCATAAATCCCTGAGGGACTGGGGAAGGGGCTGGAGAATCCCTGAGGGAGCTGGGAAGGGGCTGCAGAATCCCTGACGGGAGCTGGGAAGGGGCTGCAGAATCCCCTGAGGAGAGCTGGGAAGGGGCCTGGCAGAATCCCTGAAGGAGCTGGAAGGGGCTGCAGATCCCTAGAGGGAGCTGGGAAGGGGCTCAGAATCCCTGAGGGAGCTGTGGGAAAGGGCTCAGCCTGGGAGGCAAAGCGCAGGCTCAGGGGGCCCTGTGGCCTCGCAAGCTCCTGCCAGGAGGGCACAGCCGGGGGTCGGGCTCTCTCCAGGGACACGGGACAGGAGCAGAGGGAGCGGACCCTCAGGGTGGACACCAGCAGGAATATTGGTCCCTTTGATGGAAAGGGTGCTCAGCCCTGAAGTGACCAGGGAGAGTTTGGAGTTGCCCATCCCTGGAGGTGCCCAAGGAAATTCCCTGGATGTGCACTCAGTAGCCAAGGTGGGGCATTGGTGCCACACGCTTGACTGTGATGAGTCTTTGGAGGGATTTTCAACCCAGTGATCCTGGGATCTGTGCATTTTGGAGGTTGGACTAGTTGAAATCCCTTTCCAATTTCAAATTATTCAGGAAAGCTTGGAAAAATGAGGGAGGTAAGAGACTTGGAAACCTTTCCTGGGCTAAACCTTAGGCCAGGTCTAGGAAGTTGGCTGGGATGGCTCCTGGCTGGTGGAGCACCCAGGATTATCTGTATCCCCCAGGTAAAATCCAGGGGGATGTGTCCGCCAACACAATTCCTGTGTGGAAGAAGCTATTTCCACCATTAAATGCACATTTAGTGTTGGCTTAAACAGTCCATCCCTGAGGTGGTCCAGCGAAAACATTGGAGTTCAATCCACACAAAGTTGTGGGATGGCTAGAACCCAGCAGCGAGAATGGGAAAGGGGAGCACTCCCAAGTAAACTCAGTTGGAGGAATCATTGAGTAATTTGGATGTGAAGCACCTGCAGTGATCCCTTTGTCTGCCAGGCACACGGGCCAGCATCCCATCCAATGGGAATCCTCTCTCAGCCAGTCTGATGGCGGAGAGCGCTTGGAAGGGGGAAAAAGGTTGGGAAAGCGAGGCTTGGGAAGCACTGGCGGCGCTGTGGGGTTGAGCCCTGGCCGCCTCTCAAGGGCTGGCTTGCCACAAAGCCTCATCCCAAGCCCCAGGGAGGATGCACGATGGGATAGTCCTGGCTTACCCGTCACGTCACCGGGAACACTCCGGACGTTTCCCATTCGAGCCCCCTCATGGCTGAGGCAGAGCTTCACCCTGGCCGGAGGCGTAATTTAAACACCAGGAGCAGCGGAATGGCTTTTGCAGGAGCCTCATTAAGCCATATTGCGTCTATTAATAAAGCAGAACATTTTCTCTGCTGGACGTTCATCCTGGGTGGATGCGCTCCACGGGGCGGAAAGGGGCCTCTGGAACAAATCTCGGAGCAAGGAAATTGATGGACTCAGGTTACTCCCTGGAAATTAAACAGTGTTTGTCCACGGAAAGCAGGAAAATGGATCGGAGAGCCCACAGAGCCATCCTGTGTTTTCGAGATAGAAGTAGGAGGCGCTGAATATTTAAGGAAGCCCTATGCGGGATCAATTAATTAGGGATTACTAGCACTTGGAATGTCTGGAAATTGTCAGAGCATCCCTGAGAGCATCAGCAAGAGCCATTGTCAGGTACTGCTGATATAGGCTCGGGAGGCCACACCAGGGAGAAATTAATAATTAATGTACTTTTGTCCCATCCCAAAATTCCTCACATACTCCTTGCGGATCATTGTCACCATCCCAAAATCACACATCCCCAAAACTCACCAAATTTCCTGTGGATATTGAGTCCCATCTCAGAATTCATCCATATTCTCTCCTGTGGATCATTGTCCCATCCCAAAATTCCCCAGTTTCCTGTGGATCATTTTTTCCCCATCTCCTTTAGATCATTGTCCCATTCTGAGAATTCCTCATTTCCTGTGGATCAATTCCCATTTCCTGTGGATCATTGTCCCTAATTCTGAAGAATTACCCATTTCCTTGGATCATTCATTTCACTGGTGGATTCATTGTCCCATCTCCAGAATTCCCTCCATTATCCGACGTGGTCATTGTCCCAATTCCCAAAAAATTCCCACATCTCCTGTGAATACAAATCGCCATTTTCTGTGGAATCATTTGTCACACTATCGGAGAATTCCCGTTCTCCTGTGGGTGATTGTCCCTTCCTGGGCAGTCTGGTGGGGCGAGGTGACCACTGCAGTACCTTTCACCACCCGGGTTTTATCACAAGGATTTCCCATCCAAACTGAGTATATTAGGGAGCTGCCACCTATTACCTGTCTCCCTGATGTTCTGAACCAATCCAACTTTAATTGTGGATGTTTTACCGGAGATCAGGGTTGGATCCGTGTTTAGAATATTATTCACACTGATGTTGTTGCACTACGCTGCAGGAATTCTGCAAAGGAGTTATCCACAGGAACAGGAAGAAAGTAAATCAGGAGAATTCCTCGCATTCCCTGCTTATCCTACCCCACTAGGAGCTTGTTACCACTTGTGGATTTGTTGGACCCCAGACCATTCTTCCTGCTCTGCCTTTCTAACCCTTTGGAAAATTAGGATCCTGCAGGAATCCAGATTTAACTTCTTGGGAAAGATAGTTTGTGGGAAGGGACCAAGCCAGATCTCGTTTTTTGATAAATCGCGAAGCAAAATTATTATTGAGCTACTCCTCAGGGATAATTTTTCTCGTGCCTTTCCTAAAGTCATTCTTTACTACCTTGCTCCTATCTAAAAATCTGGGACGCAAAACTCTTCCCAGATTTCCCTCATCCATCCTGCAGTGGGAAACCACCAAGGAGAAACTCACATCTGCCTCCCAAAATCTGCCTTTGGAGATCCCAATGCCACTTTTTCCTCTCTCCAGCCTTGTGATGTGGCCCATCCTCAGGTAACTTCTGGATCTGAAATCTTTGGTTATGTAAGCTTGTTTTTTGGGAGGTGCTGTGTGCTTGCCCCGACGCCTGGGACGTGCCGCAAGCGTTAGCGCCATGGACAGGGTTTGGAGCAACACTGTGGACGTTGGATGTGTCCCAGGCAGGGGGGTGGGATAAGCCGGGCTTTTGATCCTTCCAATCAAGGAATTCCATGTTCATGTGTCCAACACCTCTGCTCATCAGGGGAGCTGTGGAGAATTCACGATTGCTTCCAAACTCTCCAAATTAAGTCCTTATTTTATTGTAAAGGAAAACGTGCGTGCAAGCCAGCTTAAAACCAGGGTGTTTGAGTGTTTGCCAGGAAGTTCCAGGCTGCCCAAGCCAGGATTCTCCCGAGCTGGGCTGTGTTGCTGTGTGGCTGTTGGTGGGTTGGCTGGGAATTGCCTGTTTTCCTGCTGGAAATCCCACAGGTGTGGGATCAAGAGGTGCGGTGCCCACTCCACATGGGAAGCTCTTGTCCGGAGCCCGTATTTTCCCAACTGACCAAGAAGCAGCTGCAGGTCCGGGAATTTGAGGCTGGATTTTTGCCCACCCAAAGGCTCCAACAGGAGACTTTGATCATGGAGGTTGGGAGAAAATGGCAAACCTCTTCGCACCAGGGTTTTTTTCATTGGAGGGAAAAATGTGAAATGATTGGAAAGGATTAAGGGGCGCATCAAACACCATTCTCCATGAAAAAGGCCTGAGGAGCTTGGGAATGTTACCCTGAGAAGGCAAAATCAGGGAATCCTCAGAGTGCCTGGAGGGGCTCCCAGGAGAGCGAGAGGTGGACTGGGGGACAAGGCCTGCAGGGACAGGAGCCATGGGAAATGGCTCCACTGGAAAGGGGAGTATTGGGCTGGGAGCTTGGCAAGGGAATCTCCTGGCTGGCTGGAATTCCCAGATTTGGACTGTGCTGCCCCTGGATCCGCTGGCAGTGCCCAATGGCCAGGTTGGGATCCACACTGGGACAGTGGGAGGTGTCCCTGCCATGGGTGGGGTGGAACGGTTCTTTTAAGGTCTTTATAACCCAAGCCATTCCACGATTCCACGAAATTATCCCCAAGTCTGAGGTGTTTGCAGGATCTGATCCTTCTGTGCATGGTCCAATCCCACTTCCCCCATGCAGGGATGAGCTCAGGGAACATTCCAGCCCACTCCCAGCCYGGGTTTCCAGACCCTCTGTGTTCCCTCTGAGGTTCTGCTCAGAGACTRCCAGGGATGCCCCAGCATCCTGRAGGGAGCTGCTTTGGGAATGCCAGCAGCGGGCAGGGAYCGTGGCTCCCAAAAATGCCCTTTGGGCTGTTCCTGCTCCAAGGTGTGAGGATGCAGCCAGAGAACAGGATCCTGCTGGCAAAACTCCTGCAGGTCCCTCTAGAGCGGTGGCTGCACATTGGCTATTCCATAGGAATTGTGGAATCATGGAATGGTTTGGATTGGAGYGACCTTAAAGCCCATCCTGTTCCACCCAGGYACACCTCCCYCTGTCCCAGGTGGATCCAAGCCCCAGTGTCCAACRAGGCCTTGGGCACTGCCAGSGATCCAGGGGCAGCCACAGCAAATCTGGGAATTCCATTCCAAGGTCTCCCCACCCTCTTGCACTGATAAATCCCAGGACAGAGACTGAAAGGGAATTTCCACCTGTTCCACGTCAGCTTTGGGAATGTTTGTGCCAGGGCTGAGTGTCCCGGTGTCGGTGCTGGGGCAGGGYGAGGATCCTGGATCTGGATCCGCCCATCCCACACTCCTTTATTTTGGGGTGAGACCTTCCCAAGGTATCCCTGTTATGGCAGGGATGGGGAGAGGAATTTTTAGGATGTTTCCCTGCGGGATTAGTTTTGCTGCTTCAAATCCAAGTGCAAAGGAGCAGGGGCTGCCCAGCCCCATCCCACAGGGACGTGGGATCATGGAAGGGGCTGAGGGAGCCGCTGGGAACACGGGGGTGGGAAGGGCGCACCTGAGGCTGGACACGGGTGTGGCCACTGTTTTTTTGGGATGTTACTGAATCCCAATACRCATCCAAGAGCTCTTGGAGCCGGATCCTGGCGCTGGGCATCGGGATCCAACCCATTCCATGGCTGTGCTGCCTCGCTGCCCTCTGCYGGTCCCGGCTCCGGGCTCAGCCCATCCCGGATCCCAGGGAAACAGCCCTGGCCTGGCTCAGGCCGCTCCCCCCATCCCAGCATCCCAAAATAACCCCGCCGTGCTGCAGCTCCCCCATCCCAGCATCCCAAAATATCCGTGCCAGGCTCTGAGGGCAGCCGGGCACTGGAGCAGCAGCCGGAGCCAGCTGTGCCAAAGGGCGCCCGCAGCATTCCCGGGCAGTCTTTCCATGGCTTTCCGCCGCTGGAGGAGCGCGTGGGATGGGTGTGAGTCAGCCCAGGAGTGGCTCTGGATGCAGAGGTGCCCGGGAGATGCTTCCRGAAGGGATCCGTGCTGGGTGGGAGAGTGTGGAGGGATTTAGGGATGCAGGAGCTTGTCCAGCTGAGAAAATTCCCTCAATTTCCTTAGAAAAATCCAATTCTCAGTGTAATAATCACTGCAGGCAATTCCCAGTGTTGTTTGGGAAGTTTTTCCAGGCACAGATTGGACCTGGAGCTTTCRCTTCTCCTCTTCCRTCTCTCTGCRGGGTAAATCCAGGTCCCTGCTCCCACTCCACCCTCCCTTTCCCTTCCCAGGAAATCTCTCCTGGCCCGGGAGCCCGAGCTGGAATTTGGGCTGGTTCAGAACATCTCCCCCCTTCCACCTGATCCCTGACCTGGAACAGCAGGAATCTGGACTTGGAGCTCCAGGATATTTCTTAGCACCTCTTCCAGAGGCTGTGGCTGGATGGGATCCAGAGGAGCCCAAKCAAAATTCCAGGGGCAGCTTGGGTTCTGCAGGCACTGAGGAAATCCAAGCATTAAAAAGGAGGAAAAACTTGAAACCCTCCCCAKCCCCAGGTTCTCCGACACTTCATTTTCCTGGGCAGGGTTTGGATTTGGCATCCAATGAATCCCCAAACACCCCAAAATCCAGGAGTTCTGCAATTCCACGGGGCCTTTTCCCTGGGAATTTGGAAACACCTTGTTAGAGAAAGGGGCTTTGCAATTATCCCGAGCGTCCAAATGGAAAAACTGAGCTCAGCTGGGGCTTTGCCAAGGTTATCCCSACGGTGGCAGGGTGGGAACGAGGTGGCAAAGGCACTTCCCAGAAAATCCGAGTTTAAGTGAGAGGCAGGATCCCTCTGAGCTTTCCAGGAACAATCCCAGCTCCTGCCCCGCTTCCCAGAGCCGTCTTTTACAAAATTCCAGGTGGGAAAGCTCCACGGTGGGAAAATGTGGGATGAAACCTGCCTGTGACCAGCACAGCTSTGGATAGTGGGAACACCTGGGAGCTGGAAGTTGTTTTGGGCTCCACTGGGATGGGAAAATCCCCCTTGGAGGATTGGGGGATTCCACCTTCCAGGACCTGGAGTCCTGCATTGGTTCCTGGGGTTGCACGGATCACGTTTTCCTTTCCATGGGAATTTTTGGCGGCTGAGTATCAAAGCTCAGCTCGGCAGGCCGTGGATTTCCTCTGGAGGGATTCCCACTGGGAATGTGGGAGGTGGCGCCCGAGGCTAAACAGGAGGAGCAGATGGGTCAGCAGAAGGAGGAGCAGGAGAAGGGAATTTGGTTTGTGATTCCTTCACACACCAAACAGCAGAAAATGTGGGAATTTTAGGTCACGGCTGAAAAAATGGAGTCAGCGGGGTGGAGGAGCAGCTGGAATTTGTTGTAGATTGAGTCAAGGTGGGAAAAAAACAGAAGAAATGACATTTTTGTGGAAAAGTTGACATGATTTGGGTTCCCTGCCTTGTGTCCCTGTGTGTGCTTCCCTGGGCTCGGGAAAAGCACGGATTCCATCCTGGGACACGTGGGTGGATCTGATCCTTCACGCTGGTCGTTGAAGGAATTTTGAATCCCCAAACTTCTCCAGGCTGTTTGGAGCTGATGGATGGAATCAAAGTCCCCAAAATTCCCTWATTTGTCTCGTTTGAGGCTTTGCTGGTGCCTCTGCAGGGAGGGTGTTGGATCCTGCTTGGATCCAGGGAGATCCTGTTAATCCAAGGGAGATGGAAAGCAAATAAGCACCAAAAAAACTAATTAAATTAATCATCCATTAATTTTAATTAATTTCTCCACCTCCAAGAGAGGACACAGCTGCCAAAAAAAAGGGACAGAGCCTGAAGCACTGGGTCTGGAGCAGAGGATTTGGGATCAAGGATGAGTTTGGCATGTGAACAGCTGCAGAGGGAACTCTGAGGGCGATTCCGCCTTCCCGGTACCTTTGCCCAGGTAAGAGCTCGCTGGAATTCCAGCAGCAGGCACGGGGATCGGATTGGATTGGAACCAGATGTCAGGAAGCGCGAGCTCCAAACGTGTGGAAGGGCCCCCCGGCCATGGCGGCCCGAACAAGGGGTCATTCACCGAGCAATCATCAGCATCCCGCGGCTCCAGGCCCTGAAAAACGGGAATCGACCTCCGGGAGCTGAGTGGGAATTCCAGGGAGAGCTGGCTGGGATCAYTGGAGCTCCCGTTGACTGGGGAAATGCTCCCCAGAGGGTTTTGCCTCAAGGCACAGCTTGGGGGAAAAATAAAAATAATTGGGAAGAGAGGCCAGGATCTCTCCCTGRCCCTCAGCTCCTGTTGGAGCTTCCATGGATCGTCTTTTCCATGTTTTCCCTTGGGAGCCATTGGGTGTTGGATCATCCAGGCACAAACCTGAAGTTGTTCGGTCCAGGGGTGCTCCAGGTGTTTAGAACAGGTTGGGAGACTTTTGGATGCAGATTCCATAAATTATCTGGGAGSTGTGGTCAGAGCAGGGATACCTGGGCGGGATTTTCCTGCCTGGCTTTTGTAGGAGGRCGGACTCTCTGGATTTAAGGAGTTTTTGGTGCTCTTACAATCATTAAAATGATCAGGGAAATTGACATTTTCTTTCCTCTTTGTTATTCCACATTACTCCAATTTACATCAGCTTGAGCCAAAAAACCATGAGGATGGGTTTGGGAAAGATTCTCCCATTTATTTTCATGGATAAACCTTCAAGAATAATGGTAAAAAAAACCCATTTTGAGGCTGGAATTGTGACTTACGATTTTTAACTTTTTTTTTTTTTTTCAGTTTTCCTTTCTTCTCCACTCTTTTTGATCCAAAGAAAGCCTTCCAAAACCTCACCAGTCATTCCTGGAAGTGCCCAAGGCCAGGCTGGATGGGCTTGGGTCAACCTGGGATAGTGGGAGGTGTCCCTGCCCATGGCACTGGATGGGATTTAAGGTCCCTTTCCATCCAAACTATTCCAGGATTCTGCAGCCCCTCTGCTCCAGGGGTAGAGCTGGGAATGTTCCCCTGGAGAAGGGAAAAATCCAGGGAATCCTCAGAGTGCCTGGAGGGGCTCCAGGAGAGCTGGAGAGGGACTGGGGACAAGGCCTGCAGGGACAGGAGCCAGGGAATGGCTCCCACTGGGAAAGGGGAGATTGGGCTGGGAGCTTGGCAAGGA
>NDFG01000085.1:424478-435633 GCA_002167245.1 Sporophila hypoxantha
ATAGAGAGATGCTGGAATTTCCCAGATTTGCTTGGCTGCCCTGGATCCCTGGCAGTGCCCAAGGCCAGGCTGGACACTGGGGCTTGGATCCACCTGGGACAGTGGGGAGGTGTCCCTGCCCATGGATAGGGTAGGAATGGGAATGATCCTAAAATCCTTTCCATCCCAAAAACCCTCCATGATTCATGACCACCAGAGTCCGTTTTCCAAGCTCGAATGTAATCCAGATATTGGCTCCTTTCTGACTGCATCCCTTGAAGCTTTCCACAACCCTGATTTTCCTGCAGGAGGAGGAAGGCTGGATCTCAAACTTATCCCATGGAGAAGAGCTTATCCAGAGAAAATTTGGGAAGCACCAGCTCCAGCTGCTGGGGCACTTCCAGTGGATAAATCCACTGTGGGGGAAGAAGATGTCCAGTCCCTCCTGATGCTCCATGAAGTCTCCGTAGAGCCATTCCAGCTCCCCAGGATCCAGGGAAGCTGACATCCATGAGGAATGGGGCACACCTGAGGGAGCTGGTTTTCAGTGGAGCCCCATTTATGGGTGTGATATGGAAACTGTTCCCTCAGGATCCATGGAAGGAGAGGTTTGTTGGGCCTCACGGCGAAGGGAATGGAGCAGCCGGAGTTTGGATCAGCCCCTTCCTGAGGGAAAATATTCCTGAGGTTCGTGGTGGGGAAGGTGGGTGTTTAAACCTGGATCAGATCCTCGCTCCCTGCCTGATCTCCGCAGCCCTGGAATGTGTCACACCTGGCAGGGTGAGTGGCTGGATTCCCACCTTGATCCCAGGTGGATTTGGGGAGGTGAGGGAATGTCCAGCTGAGGGTGTCCCTTATTCATCCTTTAACTAAACTCCAAAAAAGAGCGAATCCCCTCAGATTTCCCAAAATTCTGCAGGCTCTGAGGATCCTGGGGCAGGATTTAGGATGGTGGGATTGGAGGGAATATCCGGAACAGGGGGAACACCCTTTTCTTCCCTCTGCTCCTTCCGAGTGTCACCAAGTGGAAAAGCCCAAAGGGTTTTGTCTTTCCAAGCACTCACTTAATGGGATTGGAATGACTCCGGAACTGTTCCTCTCCGACCAAAAATAGCCCCAAACATTCCCTGTTCTGCCCACCCCTCCCAGGCCCCATGACTTTAGAAGGATTTGTGCCTTGAGAAAACAAACCCGGGTGAATTCCCATCGGTGGAGACCATTCCCAAAGGTCTGCGTCTCCTCCTCCCTGCTCCARGGAAAACCACGGCCTTGGCCAGGGCTGGAAGAGGAGCCATTCATGAGTTTGATTTCCCAAATGGAATCCCGAGGAATGCTCTCAGTCATTCCTCAATGAGCTCCGTGGGGATTCTGCTCCTGGCCTGTGCCAGGTTCTCCACGGAGATCCGAACAATGTCCTCGGCACGTTTTTGTGGTGATCTTGTGACCAAATCTTGTCTGGGATGGGATGGCCTCAGCAGTYGGATAATCCACCTCTGGAAATTCCCAGTTTTCCCAAAGTTTTCCACTCAGTGCTTGGGAGAGYGATTTTTAAAGCAGGAGATGCTGTCTCACCTTTTTCTCCCTGAAATGGGATTTGGGGGACTGGAATGGCTTTGGAACCGCTTGAMGAAGGAAAAGACGGCTTTGGGAATTCCTTGGGGTTGGAAAAGGCGGATTTTGGATCTCATTGGGGTTTCAGAGGATGGTTTTTGGAATTCCTTGAGGGTTGGAAAGGGTGGGTTTTGGAATTCCTTTGGGTTTGAGAGGATGGCTTTGGGATTTTATTTGGGCTGGAAATTGTGGATTTTGGATCTCATTGGGGTTTCAGAGGATGGTTTTTGGAATTCCTTGAGGGTAGAAAGGATGGTTTTTGGAATTCATTAGGGTTTGAGGGGATGGCTTTTGGAATTCCTTGAGGGTGGAAAGGATGGTTTTTGGAATTCCTTGAGGGTGGAAAGGATGGTTTTTGGAATTCCTTGAGGGTTGGAAAGGATGGGTTTTGGAATTCCTTTGGGTTTGAAAGGATGGATTTGGGATTTCATTGGGGTTGGAGAGGTTGGCTTTTGGAATTCCTTGAGGGTAAAAAGAGTCAGAAATGAGGTTTTCCACGGATTAAAAGCATCATTTTTTTACCCAGAGCACAGAAATCCTCCCTTGTTTGGTTTCCTGAAAATGTTGGCAGAGAAGTGTGTTGCTTCCTGTTTTGGGAAGCAAGGCGACTTGGTCTCACATAAAAGACGACACGGCAAGCTTCCTTGGCTGCTCGGCTAAATAACAACGCTGCACCAGTATGGTGGACGGTTAGAAGGCTTTTATTTTTATTTCTTGGGGGTTATAATAGAGGGGTCTTGTGCTGACTCAGTGACTGCTAAGACAATAGGTTTTCTTATGTTAGTTAGCTGACTACGTGCTTCTAGCTACATACTGGGGGTCTGTTTATCTTATCTTGATACAGAAGGACGAGAGAAGGAAGAAGTAGCCTCTGCTGAGCTTTCCGTTACAAATCTCGAAATCTTCCGTGCGGCTTTCCCTTGCCTGTCACACTTCCCCCCTCTTTCTTTATTAAAGGATAGGTTAGTCTTATACATAGGAATTAAAATGAGGTAGACATATACATATATATATATAGGTACTAAAACATGAGGTAGGTTAGATTTGACTAGGGAAAAGGTTTTTGGGAACTTGAGTTTTGCTAGGCAAGTTTCTTGCGACTGGCAGTGATCTTTGTTGAATCTACAGCATTTTGTTGCCGTCTTATGAACAGAATATTATTCTGTTCTAGACGGTTCGAACGAACGAAACTAGCTTATTCAGCATGCATGGCCCGAAGGTAATAGTTAGAAGTAGCATTACTAATGGACTTGCTAGGGTAGAAATGAGAGTGGTTAGCTAAGGTGATTGGTTGAACTAGGCATTCGAACTAAGTCTGCTGGGCTTCCTTTTCTCTCTGCTTTTGGGCTAGTCTGTTTCGGAGTTCTGCATGGAGTCTCTCACAACTCCTGTGTGGTCTGCGTAAAAAGCAGCATTCTTCTTTCAAGGCAGCACACAGGTCTCCCTTGCTGCATGAACAAGAGTCTAGTCTTCTCTTGTTCTGCAGAATTACTTCTGAGAGTGAAGACACTGATTTTTTAGGAAGGAGATGGACTTCTCGATCTTCTGCAAATCTTCAATCGATGGTCATCTGCCAGCTGGTGACAGTCTTTGGTGCTGAGTCGCTAGGGCTGAAACACTTGTCGCCGTTCTTGCTGCTCTTAGGCTAAGCAGCAATCTGCGAAAGTTATAACTGTCAGTATTTCTTTCTTGTGGAGTCGGCTGGGTTTCTCGAAAAAGGTGATCACTTCTTCGTCTGAGTGGTACAGGACTTTAGGAACAATCAGAACTTGACACAAAAGTCGTCAGAACTGTGAATTTGGCAGAGACACACAGGGACTCACTCTTGATCTCTGGCAAACTCACAATACTTGAATGCAGAAGGAATACTCACTTATTATTTTTCTTGGTGAGCTTGACAACTTTGGAACAGATGTCGCCCTTTCGCTTGGCTAGGGTTGCATTGCCAAAACATTTGCCTCGACTTGTGACTTGACTCAGGGTAAATTCTTTTGGCGGGGGGTGTCTCACTTGCACTGGTGAGGGGCTTCTTGCTGTAGAATAGCTGAATGGGGTGTCCAAAGCGACTCTTTCGTAAAAAGGGGGTTAAACATCATAACAAAGCTAGCAGGAGCTCGGTTAGGTTTAGGGTTAGATTCGTTAGGGATAGGAAGGTAGTTTTAACATACGAAGGATCGGGTCTGAGTCTGAACTTGCGAACGGTTTGGTCTGAAAGATTTCCGTGTCTCCGGTCGGGACATTGGTGACCTTTGTGGGCAAGGCTTTGGGTAGATCATGACTCTCCCTGTCTGTGTGCTTTTAATTGCTTTTGTTGGGTCCAACCACTCGGGGTATTGATGGTTGAAGCCTTGTGATTTGCACGTTCACCTACTGCTTTGGACTCTCTGAAGACTAACTGTCTATGTTTTTTGCCCACGGCCCAACTAGGGTGGTTTGGCTGAAGACTGTCATTTTGTAGTGAGTGCATTTCTGAATTTTGGGGACTTTATGTTGGTGTCGATGGAAATTTTCCATGATGAAGGTGGGTGTTTGCATCCTTTAGGTGCCCAGCGTGAACTGTAGGAACTTGTCGGGCTCTTGGTGGGTTCCATCCAGGCCTGCGGCCTGGCAATCTGTGACTATAGTTTCGCAGCCCCAGTGCCCACAGTGCCCCACCTGGGGAATTGCAGTAACTTTTTCCCTGGGTTTGAGGCTGGGCACCAATAGGATAGATACATGTGTGTGTTGTTATGGAATGAGGTTTGGCTTTGGTTGCTCTGGAAACAGGTCTGTAATGCTAAGTATGAAGAATGGGGTGTTCGGTGTTGTGACGTCTCTGAGCGTTTTGCCGTCAGTAAGATGTCGCATGACCACCTGAATGGCTGATGGGGATAGTATTGCTGGGCTGGCTTGCCCTCTGGCGACCAACCCAACAGCAAAATCACACAGAGACACCGTTGATGCTTGGGTCTCCCCGTGCCGGTTTGTCAGGAGCTGTCGGGCGATTTGGAGGTCTGTCATTTCTCTTCTGGAAGGGGAGTGTACGCATCTCCGGGACGGCCCAATAGCAATGTCCCTGTAAACAGAAACTCACAATTCTTTAAGTCAATTTGATGCTGCAGCCGAGGATGTACAAGCAGTGATTTTCAATGATACATTTGTCTCTTGTTCGTGTAAAGTGTTGTCCATGCCAGGGTTTGTCCCCACCCGTTCACTGGAGGACTCCTCTATTCTCGCAGCTCCAGCAAATCTTTCCCGGACCTTGCTGGAAAAGGGTGCTGCCAGGGTAAACCGTGCCGGCTGGGGGCAGCCCCCCGCGACGTGGCCTGACTGACCACATTTAAAACAAGCCATTGCACTAGTTAGGGTATTAACTGCAAGCCTGAATGGGGGTCAGCTGTTCCTCTTTCACAAATGTTTGATCATATCTGCCAGGTTAGCACTCTCAGGCAGGACCTCAGTATATCTTTAGTGACAGTATTACACTGCTGGCGCAAGCAATCTGCTACTAACAGGTCTGCCTTCAGAGGCAAATTTGACGAATCGACTGCAGCTTGTAAGCGATCAACAAACCTGTGTGAAACTTTCGCTCTCTTCCTGTTTGATAGTGGACCATGGCTTTGGGTCTATCTACAAACCCTAGTGACAACCTGCAGGCTTCTCTTGCTGCCGGAAGTAGCTCTGACTTCCTCTGCCCGGAGCGCTGCAGCCTGCTGGTGAGGGGTTGCGACATCGTCATGTTTTCCTAGCAGACGGGAACAAACTTGACCATGCAATGGCTGTCCCTCCCGGATTCCCGGCTAACCGGCCGTGCATCTGTCTGCCCATTCTTGTTTAAAAACAATTTTTCCCGCTCCATCAAAAGCATGCGGCTTATTTGCCAAATGTCAAAAGGAAGCAAGTCATCATTGCTAAAAAGACCATCTATAAGTGTGGAAACCACCCTGAATTCATCCCTTTTTCTGAAATAGCCTTAAGAATCGCTTGAATCTCTTTTGGATTTACAGGAGTGTAGGTCTTCCGCAAATTTTCCCCTGCCCCGGTAACCCTTACGGGAAAGCAATGGACAGAGCCTGCTTGCTCCCAGTCTGCGCAGGCTATCTTTATTTTCCCCCAGTCCGTGAGTTTGAATCGCGACTGCTTCCCGTTTTTGTTAAAAGAGCTTTTTGGTTTCCTCCGAGACCCGCGTTAATCTGTCCTCTCCTCCTCCGAGTCGCTGCTGGACTCATATGAGGAGCTGTTACTCCACTCAGAGTCGAAGTGAACTGGTAACAGACTTCCGGTCCTCCCTGCCGTTTTGTTCGGCTCCGGCCCCGCCCTCCCCTCGGAGGCGCGCGCCGCTTCCCGCCCCCTGGGCTTGTCTGCCTCCCTGCAGGGGAGGATCTCTCCCTTATATGGTGGTGTCATCAGACCCGCTCCCCGCAAAAAATCTGCTCCTCTCGCCCCCCTGCGCATGCGCGTTGCGTCTCCCTTTGTTTCGAGCTTTTCCCGCCGTGGCCATGCAGGCTCCGCCCCTCCCCGAGCCTGTCCGCGCCATCTTGGAACCAAGATGGCGGCCGCGGCGATTTTTCCGGGCTAGTGCCCTCAGCGGCTGCTTTTTCCGCGGCGCGGGCGGCTCTAGTGAGATCGCCCCAAAAGGATCGGCGCGCGCAACTCCGCTGCCTGCATCTGGCCGGGTCCGTGGGCTGGGCGGCGCGGCGGCGGCGGCGGGAGCGCCGCGGGGGGGGGAACGGCAGCGGCGGCGGCGGCGGCGGGCCGCCCACGCCGGGCGGGCGGGGCGCGGCGGCGGGAGCGCCGCGGGGGCGGCGGAGCGGCAAGCGGCAGCGGGAGGCGGGACGGAAGACGTGGAGCAATAGCGAGGGGGCAACGGGGGCGGGGGAGCCGCGGGCGAAGAAACCGCGGGTGTTTCAAAGGGTCTCCAAGGGGGGTCCCGGGCCCTGGCGGGTCTCGCGGGGGGCGGGGGGTCGGGCTCGGCACGAGGGGCATGGGGCGTCGGTGCCCGCGCGTCCCGTGCTCGGTCAATCGCTCCCCGGGGGGATCTGAATCGCGCCCGGTTCCCGCACCTCGCCGGATTCCGCCCGCGGGAGGGGTCTGTGTCGCCGCTGCTAACCTGAGCTGCGGCGTGGCCAATAAACATGTTTTTGCTGCCTTCCAAGTTTCTTGTTCCTCAATAGCTTGCGTAAAGCTAATTCCACCTCCCCACGCTTTCAAACTTTCCCAGTACCTGTAGAATTTTGTATCCTCAGCCAGGGCTGAGGTACATTTCTCCAAACCTCGGCAATGTAATATATCTGCGGGTTTGTCAATAGCCCGAGCTGTAACAGTCTTGCCACTGCAAGAGTAAAATGTTTCAATTCGCACTTGATTCCCCATTGGGCATGCAAAGACTCACGACCTTCGCGATAGCCTCCATCTGAGTCGCGGGTCCCGGGGCGTCCCCCTACGCTGCAGTCAGTCTCACTGCTGCAGCCCGTCGTCTGTGATCCGGGAGTATTCCCGAACCCCGAGATCTTTTCGAGTTCCCGGTTTCGGCGCCACTTATGTTGCTTCCTGTTTGGGAAGCAAGGCGACTTGGTCTCAACATAAAAGACGACACGGCAGCTTCCTTGGGGCTGCTCGGGCTAAATAACAACGCTGCACCAGTATGGTGACGGTTAGAAGGCTTTATTTTTATTTCTTGGGGGTTTATATAGAGGGGTCTTGTGCTGACTCAGTGATCTTGTAAGACAATAGGTTTTTCTTATGTTAGTACTGACTACGTGCTTAGCTACAATACTGGGGGTCTGTTTATCTTATCTTTGATACAGAAGGAGAGAGGAGGAAGAAGTAGCCTCTGCAGCTTTCCGTTACAATCTCGAAATCTTCCGTGCGCTGTTCCCTTGCCTGTCACAGAAGTGCCCAAAACTCTTCTCTTTGGTGGTTTTGTTTTGGAGAATCCCAGAACGGTTTGGATTGGGAAGGACCTTAAAGATCCTTTAGATCCAAATCCTTGGGTGTTCATTGTTCCGGGTTTGTAATTGTTAAAATGAATCTGATTTCTTCCCATTCTTTTGGCACTCGGGAGTTTTATTGGGATTTTGGTGATAAAATGAAAGCAGAAACAAATTTTTTTGAGAAATCACTTTTTTTGGGGAAAGCAGAGAGAAAACATTTTCAGGTCCAAATTATCCCAAATCCCAAGTTCTACTGATAAAATTCTGGCGTTACCTTGTACAGATGAGCACAATGGTTGTGGAGTCCAACATGTTGTTCTGGGAATTCTCCTGGCTGGGAAAATTTTCCCTGCTTTTTTTGCTTGGAGCTGCCTCACCTTCCTCTGCCTGAGTGGTCCATAATTCATGACTTAATTTAGGAGCAGGGACTTGTCCTGGAGTTTCCTGTAGTCCAAACTTTGCCTAAGGAATCCTCGTGCTCCTCCAGCATGGCAAACCTGGATGGGCAGGGAGCGGGAAACACCATGGAATTCACCTGGGAAATCTCTGGAGATGGTGGGCAGTGCTGACACCCCAAAAGGAACGTGGAAAAGCAAATCCCATGGTATCCACCACGTGGAGGGATGAACCACCTGCAGTTTAATGAGGGGGAATCAGGACATGGGAATGGCTTTTCCAATCTGGTTTCAATTCAGCCTGGGGAAGCCAGGATGGGAAGCAGGAGGCTCTCTGGATAGAAACGTTTCTGATCTTGGAATGCCGTGTGGAGCTTTATTTCCCATAAGTGTGCACCGAGACACGTTTGATGCTGTAATTCCCGATGTTCTTGGCAGCCAGAGGATTTTTCCCACCAATTTGTTTTTCCGACGTGGTGGGAGAGACCTCCGCTCTTCCTTCCCTCCCTGCTCCAGCCTAGGTTGTTCCAGCTTGGTAAAACAAGGAGAGAAGCCAAGTTATGCTCCCAGTTCAGAGCTTCTCCTAAAACATGGATCCTTTCCTAGAGCTTCTCCTAAAACAAGGATCCTCTTCCCAGAGCTTCTCCTAAAACATGGATCCCCTTCCAGAATTTCTCCCTAAAATGGATCCTCTTCCAGAATTTCTCCTAAAACAGTGATTCCTTCCAGAGTTTCTCCTAAAAAGTGAGATTCTGGATTTTCTGGATTTTCTCCCAAAACACAGATTCCTTGTTCCAGCTAACATGCGCAAGTGTTCCCTTCCTCTGAATTCCATGCACAGCATTCCAACACATTAATTTTCCTCGTTCTCTTCAGGGCTCAACCACGATACTTCAAATCCAGTGTTTTGGACTTGGATTTGGATCACAAGGTCTCCATTATTGGAGATCACAGCCTAAAAGCCCGCCTTGCTAAACCAGCCCAAAACCTCTCATTGTCCCAGAAGTTTGGCTAAAGTTGGAATGAATTTGGAGTCTTCTTGAGAAAAGTTTTCCTGGTCCATGTAGGTAATGCAGGATTATGTAGGATACAGGGTGGAAAGGAACAGTTCTTCATTTCTCCAGTGGTGAAAAAGGTCTGGATTGGTGGAGAGTCATAACACCACAAAACAATGGAATGGGTTGGTGGAAAGGATCGTAAAGCCCATCCATGGGCAGGGACACCTCCCACTGTCCCAGGTGGATCCAACCTGGCTTGGGCACTGCCAGGGATGCAGGGGCAGCCACGCAAATCTGGGAATTCCAGCCCAGCCAGGAATTCCTTGCCAAGATCCCAGCCCAATCTCCCCTTCCCAGTGGGAGCCATTCCCTGGCTCCTGTCCCTGCAGGCCTTGTCCCAGTCCCCTCTCCATCCCAGATCCAGAAAAGCTCTCCTGGGAAGTGGATCCAGCCTGGAGAGGAACCCGGGGCAGCTGCTGCTTGGTTGGCTCATGGTGAGCAAATATTTTGGAGAGGTTGAGATGATGCAACAGGAGATCTTGGGATGAGGGAGAAATATTCCCAAACTGATGGCTGGGAGGGGAGATTGGATAATTAGAAAAAAGAATGCACATCAGGATGCAGAAGAAATATGGAAATTCCTGCTTAAATATATAGGAATATCTCTTCTCCTTTTCTCCAAGCAGACAAATCCTTTATTTCGAAGTTTTGGGGACTGAAACTTCCAGGATCTCCTGTGGGATGTCCTGATGCTCCTCTTGGCTGGAGAGAGACTTGCAGTGGGATAATTATTCCAAAAAACTTGCATATGCTAAAAAAAAAAAAAAAAAAAAAAGCCCTAAAACTGCTCTTCTCTCTCCTAAATCTGTAAAGCTGAGGTCAGAAATGTGGGGCTGATCCCCTCAGAGAATCCATCTCAGAGAGTGAAGATTGAGATAAATCCCACTTTTATACCTTCATCCTTTGCCATGATTTGAGCTTCCAAGGTCTTCCACAACATTACTTTCTCCTGGTTTTTTCTTGGATCTATCCACTTTTTAAACAGCTTTTTCGACAATCGTATCCAGCATTTCAGTCTCCTCCTTGTCAAGGGTTTCTGTGCTGCAATCATTCTTCTTTTATCCTATTTTCCATCACTTTCTAAGGAAACTAAGCTGATCTTCTTCCCTATTTAAATGTTCAAGCCCATAAAAAAAAAAAAAAACCAAAAACAAAAAAACCAAAACCCAAAATAAACCTGGTCCTCATTGTAAATATTCAAGCCTTCAAAAAGCATTGTCCTTCTGCCTCTTTAGGGATGGAGGATTTCCCTGTTTTCTGTGTGTTCTGCTGGATTTTATTCCCTAAAAATTCCATTGGAGCCGGAGCACTCAGCAGCTGGACAATCCTGCCCTCCTCCTCCTTCTCACTTTGCCACCCCTGTGACTCGGGATGCCATCAGGTGATGGGCAAGGCAGCAGATCCCACCAAACATCCTTTCCCACTGGAATAAAACAGCTCCAGCTCCCCCCAGCCATCCAAATCCGATCCATGGTGTGGGGTTTATTCCTGCAGCAGAAGCTGCTCCAGCTCCGGGGCTGTGCCGTGCGAACTCCGCACCACGCGTGGAAGTTTTGTGTTCTGCCTGGAAAAGAGCCTCTTTGATGAGCAGAATTCCTCATTTTGGGAGAGGGTCAGGCCTGTCTCCATGGAAAACACGGACTGACACGGCTGCCGGGCGGATTATCGGTGAGGCGGAGCGGTGCCACCTGGGATAATTTTATCCAAATTCCAGCGGGCTGTCTGATCCCAGGCTGCTTCCCGTCCGGCCCTGCAGCAGCTGAACATCACCTAATCTGGCTCAAGACATCTGGCTCCCGGCGGGATGATTGCTTGGAATTGCCAGCCTGTCCCTCTTGGTGACTGGGAGAAGGAGCAGGGATTCATTGGGAGGCAGAGCTATCCAGAGAAATCACCTCTCCCGGTAAAAACGTTGGCAACGGCCTTCCCAGGCCTCGCTCCAAAAGGTTGGGAAATGCATTGTTCCCCTTCAGGACACTCATGAGTCACAGGCTGCGGAGTTTCGGGATGAATCTTTTCAAGACAAAATTCCAATATCCCCTCCCAGCCCTTTCCCTTTATCCCGGAAAGGTGGTTAGGCTCGGCCTAAGTTCATGGACAGAGTTTGTTAGGCTGCGCTCCCAGTTTTCCAGCTATCCACAGGCTTTGATCCTGAGCCCTGTGCATCATCCGCTGCAGAGTCAATGGACGTGCTGTACTC
>NDFG01000085.1:452350-465935 GCA_002167245.1 Sporophila hypoxantha
CTGGATTTTCTGGATTTTCTCCCAAAACACAGATTCCTTGTTCCAGCTACATGCGCAAGTGTCCTTCCTCTGAATTCCCATGYCACAGCATTCCCAACAACATTAATTTTCCTCGGTTCTCTCAGGGCTCAACCACGATACTCCAAAATCCAGTGTTTTGGACTTGGGTTTGGATCACAAGGTCTCCGTTATTGGACATCACAGCCTAAAAGCCCCGCCTTGCTAAACCAGCCCAGAGCCTCTCATTGTCCAGAGTTTGGCCTAAAGTTGGATGAATTTGGAGTCTTCTTGAGAAYAGTTTTCCTGGTCCATGTAGGTAATGCAGGACAATGTAGGATACAGGGTGGAAAGGAACAGTTCTTCATTRCTCCAGTGGTGAAAAAGGTCTGGATTAAGTGGAGAGTCATAACACCACAAAATCATGGAATGGGTTGGGTGGGAAAGGATCGTAAAGCCCATCCATGGGCAGGGACACCTCCCGCTGTCCCAGGGGGATCCAACCTGGCCTTGGGCACTGCCAGGGATGCAGGGGCAGCCACAGCAAATCTGGGAATTCCAGCCTAGCCAGGAATTCCTTGCCAAGATCCCAGCCCAATCTCCCCTTTCCCAGTGGGAGCCATTCCCTGGCTCCTGTCCCTGCAGGCCTTGTGCCCAGTCCCTCTCCATCCCAGATCCAGAAAAGCTCTCCTGGGAAGTGGATCCAGCCTGGAGAGGGACCCCTGGGCAGCTGCTGCTCGTTGGCCTCATGGTGATAAATATTTTGGGAGGATGGTTGAGATGATGCAACAGGAGATCTTGGGATGAGGGAGAAATATTCCCAAACTGATGGCTGGGAGGGAGATTGGATTAATTAGAACAAAAGATGCCATCAGGATGCAGAAAAAAATATGGAATTCCTGCTTAAATGTATAGGAATATCTCTTCTTCCTTTTCTCCAAGCAGARAAATCCTTTATTTCGAAGTTTTGGGGACTGAAACTTCCAGGATCTCCTGTGGGATGTCCTGATGCTCCTCTGGCTGGAGACAGACTTGCAGTGGGATAATTATTCCAAAAAACTTGCATATGCTAAAAAAAAAAAAAAAAAAAAAGCCCTAAAACTGCTCTTCTCTCTCCTAAATCCTGTAAAGCTGAGGTCAGAAATGTGGGGCTGATCCCCTCAGAGAATCCATCTCAGAGAGTGAAGATTGAGATAAATCCCACTTTTAYTACCTTCATCCTTTGCCATGAGGTTGAGCTTCCAAGGTCTTCCACAACATTACTTTCTCCTGGTTTTTTCTTGGATCTATCCACTTTTTAAACAGCTTTTTGCCAATCTGTATCCAGCATTTCAGTCTCCTCCTTGTCAAGGGTTTCTGTGCTGCAATCATTCTTCTTTTATCCTATTTTCCATCACTTTCTAAGGAAACTAAGCTGATCTTCTTCCCTATTTAAATGTTCAAGCCATAAAAAAAAACAAACCAAAAAACAAAAAACCAAAAAAACCAAATAAAACCTGGTCCTCATGTAAATATTCAAGCCTTCAAAAAGCATTGTCCTTCTGCTCTTTAGGGATGGAGGATTTTCCCTGTTTTCTGTGTGTTCTGCTGGATTTTATTCCCTAAAAATTCCATTGGAGCCGGAGCACTCAGCAGCTGGACAATCCTGCCCTCCTCCTCCTTCTCACTTTGCCACCCCCGTGGCACCTCGGGATGCCATCAGGTGATGGGCAAGGCAGCAGATCCCACCAAACATCCTTTCCCACTGGAATAACAGCTCCCAGCCCAATCCAAATCCCGATCCATGGGATGTGGGGTTTATTCCTGCAGCAGAAGCTGCTCCAGCTCGGGGCTGTGCCGTGCGAACTCCGGCACCGCGTGGAAGTTTTGGTTCTGCCTGGAAAAGAGCCTCTTTGATGAGCAGAATTCCTCATTTTGGGAGAGGGTCAGGCCTGTCTCCCATGGAAAACACGGACTGACACCGGCTGCCGGTGCYATTATCGGTGAGGCYGAGCGGTGCCACCTGGGATAATTTTATCCAAATTCCAGCGGGCTGTCTGATCCCAGGCTGCTTCTCCCGGCCCTGCAGCAGCTGAATCACCTAATCTGGCTCAGACATCTGGCTCCCGGCGGGATGATTGCTTGGAATTGCCAGCCTGTCTCTGGTGACTGGGGAGAAGGAGCAGGGATTCATTGGGAGGCAGAGCTATCCCAGAGYAATCACCTCTCCCGGTAAAACGTTGGCACGGCCTTCCCAGGCCTCGCTCCAAAGGTTGGGAAATGCATTGTTCCCCTTCAGGACACTCATGAGTCACAGGCTGCGGAGTTTCGGGATGAATCTTCAAGACAAAATTCCAATATCCCCTCCCAGCCCTTTCCCTTTATCAGGAAAGGTGGTTAGGCTCGGCCTAAGTTCATAGGACAGAGTTTGTTAGGCTGCTCCCYGTTTTCCAGCTATCCACAGGCTTTGATCCATGAGCCCTGTGCATCATCCCAGCTGGAAATGGARGTGCTGTTCCCTCAGCAAATCCCTCAGGAGCAAGAGGAGTGGGAGGGGAAGTTGCCCATGGAGTGAGGATGGAAATGCCAATGGGATTCCTGATCCTGCCCTGGGAGCTGGGCTYYACGGGCAGAGCCAGTGGGAAAACCCCTGGGAATTGCCCCAGAGCTGGGCCAGGAAARGCTGACCTGCTGCAGGGATCTCTGGGATCCAAGGTCTCATTCCAGGTGTGCAGGAATTGCAGGTTATTCCATGCCTGGATAATGGGTGGCTCATTAACAACCCCTGCCTGTGTGGCAGCTCCCTGCAAATTCCAGCTGGGATAAGGCAGGGGTGGATTTCTCCAAGGAATCCATGGAAAAAGAACTGGGAGATGTGAGCTGAATGTGGATAAAAGGGAAAGGAGGGAGGTGGAGGGGGMGATTCCCGCAGGATTATCCATGCAGTGCCACTTGGAGATGACTCCAGCCAGGTCCTAATGTCACCTTTGGGATCATCCCATCAGGAAGGGGGAGTGGAAGGCTTGGAMTTACCCTAAAATMACTTTTTATTCCTGCTRGTCCCTGCATTCCTCCATTTTCACGGAATAAYAGCAAGGGAATGAAAAGCATGGAATAAAAAAACATGGAATAGAAAGCAGGGAATAAAAGCAAGGAGACRAGAATAGCAGWGAAATTACAGCTGGAATTATGAACRGCTGAGACAGCCAAGGATTTAGCAGCTCTTAATTGCAAATAAACCAAATAATTGCATTTTGGGACCTGCTAATTTGTAACGGGGAGAGAAAAGGACAAATAAATCAAATTGGGGTTTGTAGCCAATTAAATATTTGCTTTAATAAGAAATAGGATTAAGTAGGGAGGCTCTGCCAGGGTAGAAAATGTGTCTGCCTGGAATTCTCCTGTAAAACATTTGGAATGAACAGAGCTGAYAGGATTTCACAGGAATCTCCTGGTTCATCCTTGGAGCTCTTTGTTCCCCCTTGCATTTCATTGAGTCCTGGAGGGGCTCTAACGTGGSTAATCATTAATTAGCGGTTAATCATTAATTAGCGGCAATTTGGTTCCGTTAATAAATGGGMTTTTTTTTAGGAATCAGTTTTTCTTTCAGGAAGGACAAATCTTGTTATGGATGGAGGGAAGTGGGAACATCTTTGGGGTTGGATTGATTGGATTTTGGATTTCTTTTCCAAGTTCGCAGATGGAGCTGCAGCTGCAGGGCCTGGCAGCAAAACGGGGAGAGGTGTTGAGTATGTTTGGGAACACCAAAAACCATGGGAATTGGTTTGGGATGGAATGAGACGCATCCAGTGCCCTACCCGTGCCACGCAGGGACACCTCCCACTGTCCAGGCTTCCAAGCCCCAGTGTCCAGCTGGGTTGGGCCACTGCCAGGGATCCAGGGGCAGCCACAGCAAATCTGGGAATTCCAGCCCAGCCAGGAATTCCTTGGCCAAGATCCCAGCCCAATCTCCCCTTTCCCAGTGGGAGCCATTCCCTGGCTCCTGTCCCCTGCAGGCCTTGTCCCCAGTCCCTCGTCAGCTGCTCGGCTGGAGCCCCTCCAGGGACTCTGAGGATTTCCCAGGGATCTTTGTCCCTTCTCCAGGGGAACATGGTCCTCAGCTCTCCCAGCCTGTGCTGCCAGAGCAGAGGAGTCCAGGATTCTGGGGATGGTTTGGGGTGGGAAGGAACCTTAAATCGGCCATCCGATTCCCACCCCATCCATCGGGCAGGGACACCTCCCACTGTCCAGGTGGCCATCCAATTCGCCAATTGGTCCCAGCCTTGGCCTTGGGTCGACTGCCAGGGGATCGCATTGGGTCGGAGGCCACGGAGGGCATATCTCGGGAATTCACCAGCCCTCAACCCCCTGCGCTCATCTGGGAAGAATTTCTTCCCAAATCCATCTAAATCTCTTCGGTCTTTTGCATTTAAACTCATTGTCCCGTTCTTTTGCTTATTCCTGACTTTTCCCTAGGTACAAAAAAAAGGGGATATTTGGGTAACGCAGAATTCCCTTTCATCCCACCCTCAAATCCTGCACACGAGCTGGGAAGTCTCCAGGTGTGCTGTGCTTTGAGGACCTTTGGGAAGCATTTCTATTCCATCTTTTTTCYCGTGTCCAGGGCTGGCTCTCAAATCTTGGAGCCTTTGGGATATTTGCATTCCCCAGAGTCCCTGGTGGGAACAGCAGAGCCATCCCAAGCACGGAGGAGACACGGATTCCGAACCAGATCCAGACTTAGGAACTCTAATCTCCCTCTCCGATGGGCCAGGCTGAGATCTCCGAGTTGAGGAGTCCCAAAAGGCTTCAGATGGAGCCCAYAAGTCCGGGGCGAGGCATTCCGYGGGAGACCAAGGCCAGCTGGAAGGYGTCCAGGGGAGAGCAGCAGGAACGATCAGAGGTCCGGCAAACACGACCTCCAGGAAGGACGGAAAGAGTTGGGATTGTTTAGTCTGGAGGGGAGATGAGTGCAGAGGGATTTGCTGGGAGTGTGTAAAAGGGGACTGGGGAAAAGAGGGGGAGAACCTGCTCCTGGAGCCCACTGCAGACAAAAGGTTGGGATCCAAATGCAGGAGTAGGACATTGGTGTGGGACAGGAGGAGAAGGTTGGTCCTGATGAGGGGTGGAAAGGGTCACAGGAGGGAGAAAAATTGACTAAAAGGCCTGAAAAAACCCTTCTTTTCATTAATTTTTTTTCCTGGATTTGGTTGCAGTTTGATCCTGCTCTGGTGCCCTCCTGGATGGGAACATGGAATGGAAAGTGTGGTTGGAAAAACCCCAAAGAGATGAGCAGCAGGAGGAATCCTAGGGCAGGAATATTTTCTCCTGTGCAGAGCAAAACCAAACATCTCCAGGTCCTTTGGGAGTCCAGAGCAGTGGGAAGGTTCCCCCAGAGTRACATCTGGGTAGGTGAAGGAGAAGGAAGGATGGAGTGGGAAAATCCATTCCCTGGTGAGCCCCAAGGCCTTCTCTCCATGATTATTCCCATCATTCTCCATTTTGGGTGGAAACCCTGTAGGGAACTGGGAAAATCCCTTCCCTGATGAGCCCCAAAGACTTCTCTCCATGATTATTCCTATCATTCTCCATTTTGGGTGGAAACCTTGCAGGGAACTGGGAAAATCCATTCCCTGGTGAGACCCAAGGCCTTCTCTCCATGATTATTCCCATCATTCTCCATTTTGGGTAGAAACCTTGCAGGGAACTGGGAAAATCCCTTCCCTGGTGAGCCCCAAGGCCTTCTCTCCATGATTATTCCCATCATTCTCCATTTTGGGTGGAAACCTTGCAGGGAACTGGGAAAATCCCTTCCCTGGTGAGCCCCAAGGCCTTCTCTCCATTGATCATTCTCCATTTTGGGTGGAAACCTTGCAGGGAACTGGGAAAATCCCTTCCCTGGTGAGCCCCAAGGCCTTGTCTCCATGATTATTCCCATCATTCTCCTCAGTTTCAGGTGGAAGCCTCACAGGGAGCTGGACTTTGGAGATGTTCCTGAGTTGAGTCCTAAAACCTCTTATACTCAGCATTTTCTGGACTTCCTTCCAGGAATGTGCCCAGTTTGGGGCTCTCCCAGMATGCCTGAACTGGGGATGGTGGTGGGGCTTAGGGAGGGTGAGGAGGACACAAAGGGATCCTTGGAGACATTCTAGGATCAGCCTGGAAAAGCCCCGAGCAACCTGCTCTGGTCTGACACTGTTTGGAGACCYAGAATGAACTGGAGACCTCTGGGGGTCCCTTCCAGCCTGGAATATTCCAGGATTCTGGAATTCCAAGCMGTCTGTATCCATCACATCCCTTGAGGCCAAGGATTGGTGCCACCAGGAGGGATTGGAGGGAGATCTTCAAGGAAAAACAGATGAAAATTTGCTCTACTTGCAACAATGGGGTTCTCTTCTTTTAATATTTATTTTATTCCTATTGTATTTTATTCAAATTTTCCCTCTTTTTTTATTTTTCTTCTATTTTATTTTCCCTCTATTTTCCCCTTTTTTTCCTATTATCTCCTGTTTTTTTATTTTTCCTCTTTATTTTTTCCTATTTTATTTTTCCTCTTTTTTATTGTTTTCCTCTTTTTTATTGGTTTCCTCTTTTATTTTTTTCTCTTTTTAATTTTTCTAATTTTATTTTATTTCTATTTTTTATTTTCTCCTTTATTTTCTCCTTTATTTCCTTTTTTTATTTTTATTTTTATTTTATTTTATTCCTATTTTACTTTATTTTATTCTTATTTTACTTTATTTGATTTTATTCCTATTTTACTTTGGTTTGTTTTATTCCTATTTTACTTTGGTTTGTTTTTTCCCAGTTTTTGCCATTGAGTTTTAAAATTCATTTTTGTTTCCTTGTTTGGATTCATTTCCCTGAGCTCTGGGATGCTCCAGGTCCTTGGCATGGYTTTTGAGGCCATAAATGACTTTTTTACAGCCCGTTTGAACCTCTGGCCAGGCCTCCAGGTGGGATAATCCATGGTGTATCCCAGAAAAAGTCGGAATCTCCCTAATAATCAAGATCCACAGTGCTATTCCCACATTTTCCCAGGAATTTGGATGACTTCGGTGTCCGAACTCTGGGCACAGAAAAATCCTGGCGGTGAAAATTCCTATCACTGCTCCCCAGAATTCCCAGCTTTCTATCTGAATATTCCCTCATTTCCAGGTGCCTTGGAGAGAAGGGAGAAGGGGAGGAACTCGTTTTCCACACCCTCACGGAGCAACTGTCAGTGTGGAGAGCAATCCTTGCATCCCAAAGAATTCTGGATGCTCCGTCCCTGGAAGAGTCCGAGGCCAGGTCGGATAAAGCTCGGAGCACCCTGGGATAGTGGGAGGTGTCCCTCATGGAATGAGATGATCCCTAAATTCCCTTCCAACCCAAACCCTTCTGTGATCCCATGAGTCCATGCCTGGATTTTCCCGGATTTGGGCAGCCTGTGCTCCCTGAAGCCCTTCCCACGGTCCAGGTGTTGTTCTTCCTGCAGGGAACACCCTGCCCAGATCCAATCCATCCCCACCKCAAGGATCATTCCCAGGAGTGCTCCAGACCATTTCTAAACATCTCCAGGAGCAGGATTCCCACCCCAGCCCTGGGGGAGGACAGATGTTCCCCATTCCAAGAGGTTGGAATGCTTCCCCTGATGGCCAGMGCTCATTTTCCATTCCTTAATCCCATTTTGTGATTCCTGGTTATTCCCCAGTCGGTCTGACCCAAACAATCCCTCCCTCTCCCAGATATTTCAGTCCATCTGTAGACAGTTGTCCTCCTTCCCTGTTTTCCAGCCAAACTATCCATATTTAGCTCCTCCAGCTTTTCTCCTCATAAGTCCATCCTTCCAGCCACTTCATTTTGTCCCACTTGGACTTCTCTCCGAGAATTCCAGTGCTGCCGAGGTGACCAGGAGCACGTCAAATCCCCTGAGGGGGAGCTTGACAGAAACGCTTATTTATGGGAAAATCCCTCTTTTTTTTTTTTTTCTTTTTGGTTTTTTTTTTCAGGGGGTGGAAATGGGGATTTGGTGTTCCCCGTGAGACCTGGCTCGTGTCATCCAAATATTCCATGGAATGCAGGCACTGGGAATGGCCAAGGAGTGATGTCCTGCTGGGTTATTTTCGTCAGTGTCATGGAGAGATACTGGGAGGTGAGSAGGAAGGGTTGGGCCCAGGAAAAGCAGGGATAAAGGAACATGAAAATTCCCTATCAAATGGCACAGCCTGGCCGTGGCCTGACGGAGAAAAATCCCAGACTCCCTTTCCCGTTTCCCTCGGGATCCTTTGGCTGCCGAAAAACAAAGGAAGTTTCTTTTCATGCCCTCTGTCCCGAGCCAAGGCTGGTGCTCACCTCGTTTTCTTTGGCTGCTTTGGAGTGTTTGCTAATCCAGGGCAGAGAAAACCTTCTCCAAGATTTCCTTAAAAAGTAGGAAGAACAAAGTTATGGAGAGAAGTTATTTCCCATCCCTGGCAGTGRCCAAATCCAGGTTGGACACTGGGGCTTGGATCAGCCTGGGATAGTGGGAGGTGTCCCTGCCCATGGAATGGGATGGGATTTAATCCTCTCCGATCCCAAACCATCCTGCCCTGTGATTCCATGAAAAWCAGGTTTTCAGCACATCCGAACAATCCTATGCCGCTCCAAACCCTCTGTTTCCACATGGATAAATGAAACACCAAGGGTGATTATGGCTCTGGAGAGCTGGAATTGCTCCTTTCCCGAGCTTTCCAAACTCTTTCTGCTCCCCAGGGAACGGTCCTGGCCCTGAGGCTGTCGGAGCTCCAGGAGCACTCGGACAACATTCCCAGGGGTGCCCAGGGTGGGATTGTTGGGGAGTCAGTGCAGGGATGGAGTTGGATCCATGATCCTTGTGATTCCTGATTTTTCCCACCCGGATATTCCATGATCTCCCCACACCGCAGTGAGTGGGCAGAGGCTTGAAGCCTTGAGCAGATGAAGAAATTCCTGGCTTCTGGAGCAATCCTGAGCTTCCTCCATACAAATTCCGAGTGTGGAATGGCTTCAAATCATGGCAAAGCTCACGTAGCCGAAACAGCTTTGTCCCAAAACTGCAGCTTTTTTTGTAGCTCAGCCCATCCGAAAATTCCTCTTCGGATTTAGAACAAAACCTTTCATTTTGCTCCTCCAGCCTGGTTTAAAAATAGGGAAACAACGGCCTGTCCTAAAAATAGGGAGACAAACATTTTCCTTAAAAAAAAAAAAAACAAACCCAAACTTTTTTTTATTCCTATCTATTTTTGCTGCCCAGGCCCTGACTCAGCAAGGAATTTCTCCTTTGTGCCCATCCCATCTTTATTCCCATCTCCTCCTGCTTCCAAGGAATTGGCTCCTGGGTCCAGACAGTGGGAATTTGGGAAATGCTGAGGGAGCAGGAGGAAGGAAAGGAAAGCTGGGATGGAAAGGAGCCCCGTGKCACTGGGAAACACCTGTGGAATGGCTTGACCTCCACTGGGAATTAATCCACAATGGGATGAGGGGGGGGGGAAGTGGGAAAACTCATGGGTTGTTAAAAAGATGAAGAGGGAAAGGAAAACCCACATGGAAAAAAGAAAACAAGGAATTCATTCCCAGCTTTTCATCCCAGGCAGGTGTTTGCCCGTCCCTGGGAAAACCAGGCTCCACCTAAGGAATGATGACCTGGGAAGACAAAATGGTGTCTCTTGGAATGTCCCCACATTCCTTCTTTTTCCCCCAGGTTTATCCGCTGAGGGTGGTGTCCCATGTTCTGGAATATCCCTGTGGCCCTGGCCATGGCCCTTCCCAGCTCCTGCTGCATTCCCGGCCTCTTCCCTGGCATGAGGAGCAAGGAAAGACCTCGGATCTGTGAAACCGCTTCCCAAAAATAATSCAACCATCCCTGTGTTTCCAACACCAAATCCAGCCCAGATCCCAAACACAGCCCCACTCCAGCTCCTGGGTGGAATATTTACTCCAGCCCAGCCAAGCTGGCACATCCCGAGCTCCGCTTTGCCCCGGGGATGCAGCTGGGAGGCAGGAGGAGGAGGTGGGATAACAGCAGCTCCCCGTGGGAGCCGGCGCTGCCAGGAACAAAAATRCTGGGAGCTCTCCCAGATGGAGACCCCATTCCAGGGGCTGGATCCAAGCCTGTGTTGTTCCTCTCCCACCCACTGGAGTGGAGCAGATGGATTTGAGCTCTTGTGGAACTCCTGGATAATCTGGCAGGAGCGAGGAGTGAAAAAAAGTGGGATTTGTCTTTAGCTCTTCCAAGGAAACTTCGCTTCTTCCTGGCACAGACACATCCGTGGGCACGGAGTGATAGGACAAGTGGGAACGGCTCCAAGCTGGAAGAGGATGGATTTAGATGGGATCTTGGGCAAGGAATTGTTTCCCTGGGGAGGTGTGGCAGGGGCTGGGCTGGAATTCCCAGGTTTGCTGTGGCTGCCCCTGGATCCCTGGCAGTGCCCAAGGCCAGGTTGGACACTGGGGCTTGGATCCACCTGGACAGTGGGAGGTGTCCCTGCCATGGATGGGATGGGAATGGGATGGAATTTGTAAGGTCACTTCCCACCCAAACCATTCCAGGATTCTGGAGCCCTCTGCTCTGGGAGAGCTGGGAATGTTCCCCTGGAGAAGGGAAAATTCCAGGGAATCCTCAGAGCCCCTGGCAGGCCTGGAGGGGCTTCCTGAGAGCTGGAGAGGGACTGGGGACAAGGCCTGCAGGCGACAGGGAGCCAGGAATGGCTCCACTGGGAAAGGGGAGATTGGGCTGGGAGCTTGGCAAGGAATTCCTGGCTGGGCTGGAATTCCCAGATTTGCTGTGGCTGCCCCTGGATCCCTGGCAGTGTCAAGGCCAGGCTGGATCCACCTGGGACAGTGGAGGTGTCACCCTGCCTGTGGATGGGGTGGGAATGGGTTAAATTTTCCCGTCCTTTCCCACCCAAACCATTCCATGATTCCATGAATGTCAGGATAAGGTGTTTGTCTGAGCCTGGCCCTGTTTTGGGCTGAAGGAGGACGATTCCCATGTCACAGAGACAAGGATAAAGAATGGATCAAGCCCTGACCTTCTCARCCAGCTGGTGACCAAACAATGGAAGTTCTCTTCCCCTTTTTCCCTGGAAACAAAGGGAAAACTCTATCCCAGATAACTCCTCTTCCTCCCACCTTTCCCTGACATTTCTTTGTCCTTCCCAGGATTTTTTTTTTGCAGTGCCCAGAGTCACTCTGGAGTCTTTGATTTGGGATAAAGTGGCCGTAAGTGAATTTCRGAGGAAGAGGAGTTGTGGGATTCAGGAAATTCCTTCTGGCTCCAGGAGTGTGGGTCAGGAATTATAAAATGGATCCAGACCAAGTCTAGGGAGGTGTTTTTGTGAGCAGAGGGATGGAGACTGGGAAAACTCCGGGATTTTCCAGGTTTTAGGTCTTCCTTCAGCATCTGCTGCTGGCTGGGCCTGGACACAAGGTGAGGATTTAMCTGGAATTTTGGATTAACCCTGATCATGGATTTACAGACGGATTCTGCTCCTATCCCTGCCCATCCCACTTTCCCAGAGGGAGATTTGAGCCACAGATTTGTCTTTGGGCTCTCATGGGAACGTGGCGCACTTCAAGCGCCTCCTGAAGCCCAAATCCTCCACAGGGAGGTTTTTTTGGGAGAATTTGCAGGACATTCCCAGGAACATCTCTGTTCCTTTGAGCATTTATGGCAAATCCAGGGATTTTCTGGGCACTCCAGGAAATTTTCAGGACTCCAAATTCCTCTAGCAACAACTGGACATGGCATTTTCTGCTGGGGTTTAATTGATTAGGGTGGTGTTGGCTCCAAGGTTGGATTTGATAATCTCAGAGTCCTTTTCCACCTTTGCTGATTCCATTCRGTGATTCCATGGAGGTCCAGCTCAGGTGAGCAGTGTCCAGGCTATTCCCTGCAGAATTCCAGGATCATTTTATCCATTTTTTTTTCCTTCCACTACAATTTCCACCTCGCTGAGGCAAAAACACACCAGAAAACCCCGTCAGTGTCCCAGAATTCCTTCTGAGCCAGATTTTRCCCCAGATTTTTGTCTCYGTGTTCCAGCTACTGTGGGTCCCCCAAGGAATAAATAGGATTCAAATAATAAATAATATTAACAGCTCCTGAAACTTGTGACATTTCCATTTATTTCCTGCTTTTATGCTGCTTTAATCCCTTTCCCCCCTCCTCTTTCTCCTGTGCTCTGTAAAAATAGAATTCCGAGCTCCAAGCCTGGGAAAATCCAAACCCCTCCCTGCATTCCCACTTCAGCACCAGCAGTTCCCACAAATTGGAGATTTCCCTCCCTCCTCCACGACTTTTCTGCTTTTTTTTTTTGTTAGGTTCTTTTTTTTTTTTTTTTTTTTTTTGCACTGGACAGGAATGGGAGATTCAGTGGTGATTTGGGTTGGAAAGGAAGCGGAGCAAGGGAATGCCAAAACGGAAAAAAATTCAACACACAGGAGCAGCATTGAATTCTTTCCTGCTCCAGCTTTTCCTTTGAACTGGATGCAACCCTCTTTCTTTAATAGGGAACAAATTTTCCGCGGCTCGAGGGAAAGTTGGATGCACAGCATTTTTCTTACAGGTTCACTGTCAGCTCACCACTCCAGAACTTTTTTATTTTTGTTGTCCCCACCCCTTTACCCCCTTTTTTTATTCTATCCTTTCCATAATTTTTTTCCTTTCCCCCCTTGTTTTTTAGGGTGGAAGTGGTGCCTGAATGTAGGTCCCTTGGGGTGGCGGTGGCATCCAAGGGCGTCGTGATGTCCTGCTGATGTCACTGTGGCTCCTGGGGGACAAGGAGTTGTCCCTTGCTTGGCTGTGACACAGCTTGGGCCAATCTTGGCACAGGGTGGGGAATTGAGGAGTCTGGGAATTGGGAATGAGGTGGTGGAACTTGGGAAATGGGGAGTTTGAATGGGTTTGAGCTGTGAAAGTGGAAAATGGGGTTTTGAAATGGGAATGGAGTGTTGTGGAATGAGCAGTTGGAGCTGGAAAATGGGGAATTGGGAACTGGGAATTTGAGCTTGTTGGAACTGGAAAATGGGGGAGTTTTGAAATTGGGAATGGAGCGGTTGGAAGGGGGAATGAGCTGTTGGAATGGAAAGGGGGTTTGAAATGGAATGGAGGTTTGGAACAGAATGAGCAGTTGGAACTGGAAAATTGGGGTTTGAAATTGGAATGGGGGGTTTGGAACTGGGAATGAGCTATTGGAACTGGAAAATGTGGAGTATAGAATGGGTTTGAGCTGTTGGGAACTGGAAATGGGGAGTTTTGAAATGGCGCTTGAGCTGTTGGAGTGGGAATGGGAGTTTGAAATGGGAATGGGGGTTTGGAACTGGAAATGAGCTGTTCTGGAATTGGGAAATGGGGTTTGAAATGGGGAATCTGCTGTGGAACTGGAAATGGGGAGTTTTTGGAACTGGGAATGGCTACTAGAACTGGGAAATGACAAGTTTGGAAGTGAGCTTGAGCTGTTGGAATGGGAAAATGAGTTTGGAACTGGGAATGAGACTTGGAACTGGGAATGAGACTTGGAACTGGAAAATGATGAGTTTGGAATGGGGCTGAGCTATTGGAACCGGAAAATTGTGAGTTTGGAGCAGCGAATGAGCTGTTAGAACTGGA
>NDFG01000085.1:475889-489139 GCA_002167245.1 Sporophila hypoxantha
TGCTGGATCTCGCAGGGCTTTCCCTCAGAATCCAGCTAAAATTTTTATCCCTCTGTGATCCCACCCAGCCCCATGTGGATTTAGGGCTGTGAGGCCTTTTTAGGCTGCAGTTCCTGGATTAGGAAGGAGGAAAGCTCTTGGAATTCTGCAGAGGCCAAGGAGCCTGGATCTGTTATCCTGATGTTGAACAATCCCTGTTGGATCCTGTGGTGTTTTCCCTCAAAATCCAGCTATAATTTTATCCCTCCTGGGTGATCCCCACCCAGCCCCATGTGGATTTAGGGCTGTGAGGCCTTTTTAGGCTGCAGTTCCGGATTAGGAAGGAGGAAAATTCTTGGAATTCTTAGAGGCCAAGGAATCTGTTATCCTGGTTCCATGCTGAACAATCCTTCTGGATCCCTGTGAGGCTCAAAATCATGTTTTCCCTCAAAACCCAGCTAAAATCTTCTGATTTGAATCACTCCAGCCCCATGTGGATTTAGGGCTGTGAGGCCTTTTGGGCTGCAGTTCCTGGATTAGGAAGGAGCAAAATTCTTGGAATTCTGCAGAGGCCAAGGAGCCTGGATCTGTCATCCTGGCTCCATGCTGATCCATCCTTGCTGGATCCTTGCAGGGCTTTCCCTCAGAATCCAGCTAAAATTTATCCCTCCTGTGATCCCACCCAGCCCCATGTGGATTTAGGGCTGTGAGGCCTTTTAGCTGCAATTCCTGGATTAGGAAGGAGGAAAACTCTTGGAATTCTGCAGAGGCAAGGAGCCTGGATCTGTCTCCTGGTTCATGCTGATCCATCCCTGCTGGATGCTTGCAGGACCTTTTTCCTCAAAATCCAGCTCAATTTTACCCTCCTGGGTGATCCACCCGACCCCATTTGGATTTAGGGCTTGTGAGGCCTTTTGGGCTGCAGTTCCTGGATTAGGAAGGAGGAAAAGTCTTGGAATCTGCAGAGGCCAAAGGAGCCTCGATCTGTTCATCCTGGCTCATGCTGATCATCCTGCTGGATCCTTGGAGGGCCTTTCCTCAAATCCAGCTACAAATTTTACCCCTCCTTTGATCCCACCTAGCCCCATGATGCCCTTAGGGGAGTGAGGCCTTTTAGGCTGCAGTTCCTGGATAAGGAAGGAGGAAATTCTTGGAATTTCTGTGCAGAGGCCAAGGGGCCTGGATCTGTCATCCTGGCATTGAACGATCCTGCTGGATCCCTGTGGTGTTTTCCCTCAAAATCCAGCTAAAATTTTATCCCTCCTAGGTGATCCCACCTAGCCCATGTGCCCTTAGGGAAGTGAGGCCTTTTGGGCTGCAGTCCGGATTAGGAAGGAGCAAAATCTTCGGAATTCATCTCTCTCTTTTTTAAAAGTAGAGAGATTGTGCCTCCGACTAAACAACACAGCTGACTGCGATCGCCTGCACGGTCAGCAGCTCTGAAGCAGCAGGAGGCTGGGCCTTAATCGCCTTGAAGCCTTTTTCAGCCTTGCGAAAGCCGGATAGTTTTCCTCTTGTCATGGTTGGATTGAGCCAGGAGGTTCCTCTTGCCAGGGTGCAGCCACAGCGGCGAAAGTTCACAGCCTGGGGCTGTGTTGTGTCTGGCCTGGAGGATGCATGACTCCTCTGTCCCTCTGGGGGCTGGGATTTGAGGAGCACAGCTGGATTTGTGTTCCTGGTTCCATGCTGATCCTCGCTGCTGACTCGCGGCTTTCCCTCAGAATCCAGCTTAAAAAAATTTTAATCCCCTGTGTACCCACCCAGCCCATGTGGATTTTAGGGCTGTGATGGGGGCCTTTTTAGGCTGCAGTTCCTGGGATTGGAAGAGGAAAGCTTTCGGAATTCTGCAGAGGCCACAGGAGCCTGGTCTGTTATTCCTGATTTGAACAATCCCTGTTGGTCCCTTGGTTGTTTCCCTCAAATCCAGCTATATATTTTATCCCTCCTGGTGATCCCCACCCAGCCCCATTGTGGATTTAGGGCTGTGAGGACCTTTTTTAGGCTTGCAGTTCCGGGATTAGGAAGGAGGAAAATTTCTTGGTAATTCTATGAGAGCCAGAGCCAGGATCTGTATCCTGGTTCCATGCCTGAACAATCCCTTCTGGATCCCTGGTGAGGCTCAAAATCATTAGTTTTCCCCTCAAAACCCAGCTAAAATCTCTGCGAATTTTGAATACCCAGCCCCATGTGGATTTTAAGGGCTGTGAGGCCTTTTGGCTGCAAGTTCTTCCTGGATTAGGAAGGAGCAAAATCTTGGAATTCGGCAAGGCCAGAGCCTGGAATCTGTCATCGCTTGGTCCATCTGATCCATCCTTTCTGGATCCTTGCAAGGGCTTTCCCTTCAGAATCCAGCTAAAAGTATTATCCCTCTGTGATCCCACCCGCCCCATTGTGATTTAGGGTGTGAGGCCCTTTTAGGGCTGCAATTCCTTGGATTAGGAAGGAGGAAAACTCTTGGAATTCTGCAGAGGCAAGGAGCCTGGATCTGTCTCCTGGTCCATGCTGATGTCCATCCCTGCTGGATGCTTGCAGGACCTTTTCTCAAAATCCAGCTCAATTTTACCCTCCTGGGTGATCCACCCGACCCATTTGGATTTCAGGGCTGTGAGGCCTTTTGGCTGCAGTTCCTGATTAGGAAAGGAGGAAAAGTCTTGGAATCTGGCAGAGGCCAAGGAAGCCTCGATCTGTCATCCTGGCTCCTGCTGATCCATCCATGCTGGATCCTTGGAGGGCTTTCCTCAAATCCAGCTAAAGATTTTACACCCTCCTTTGATCCCACCTAGCCCCATGTGCCCTTAGGGGAGTGAGGCCTTTTAGGCTGCAGTTCCTGGATAAGGAAGGAGAAAATTCTTGGAATTTTCGGCAGAGCCAAGGGCCTGGATCTGTCATCCGGCATCTTGAACGATCCCTGCTGGATCCCTGTGTGTTTTCCCTCAAAATCCAGCTAAAATTTTATCCTCCTAGGTGATCCCCACCTAGCCCATGTGCCCTTAGGGAAGTGAGGCCTTTTGGGCTGCAGTTCCCGGATTAGGAAGGAGCAAAAAACTTGCGAATTCTGCAAGGCCAAGGATATTTTCAGAGGAATCATCTCCCAAAGCTTCAGCGTAAAGGTGTTGGGAAACATTGAATTACTGCTCCAGACTTTTCCACAGCATCCTCAGGTGGGACCTGGGGCAGGATTTGCTGGTCCTGCCTTGCCCTTTCTCCAGAAGGGAACAACCATCAGCTGAACTTTTCCATGGAATCCACAGGCACAGGCTGGGCTCAACCTGCCGCTGGCAGAGCCTCTGTCCTTGTGTCCAGCCGCTGTCACCCAGGGACATGAAATTACTCAGGAAAATGAGAATTTTTCCTCATTTTTATCCGTTTTATCCTGTCCCAATCCTGGCTGTGACTCCGAGCAGCTCACTGCTGGAAAGAGGTGGGAATTTCGATGTCCACTCTTTTCTTCGGAAACACTTGGAAGTTTGACTGAAAATGCCATGAATCCCCTCGCATCCCATCCCAAGCTTTTRCCTACCCTTTCCAGACTTCTGAAATGATTCTGTGAGCATGGAATATCAGCACTTCCCACATTCCCATCCTTTCCTGGTGCTYCTTGTGCAGAYCTGCTGGGAAGGAYCTCRGAGGTGAAGGAATCACAATTCCTTGTCACAGCAGCTGGGCTCGAGTTGGTTTTGACCTGGAGGGTTTTAATTAATTAATTAAAAGCTTTAGACCTGGATTAAATGAGAGAGATCATTCCCAACTGGGATATGGACAGCCCCACAGTCAGCACAAAGAGAAATTCCAGTAGAAGCCACCAGCTCAGGGAATTTTGTGCTGCTTTTTGAGGAAAACTCTGCCTTTCCTCCTTCTCTTGTTTTCCCCTTTCATCTCCTACTCCTTCCAAGCATCTCCCAGTGCTCYGAACTTTGGGAATTGTTCTGACAACCTCGGTGTCTTCCCTGCATTTCTCTTCTCCAGCCCAAGTGAGGAGCTGGATTTTGGAAGCGTGTCCTTGGTTGTTTTCCTGCCAGGTGCCACAATTCCCTTCTGGAGCCACTTTTTAGGGAGAAGGGAATGCTTTTCAAAAGCAGATTGTGGAAACTCTGTATTAATTATATTTACTCCTGTAATTAATGGACTCCTTCCACTTTTGGATGATTCCTGCCCTGCCAGTAAATATTCCACATTCCTTAAACCCTGAWCAAGGACCTTCAGTGGCTTCATGGTTGGGAAAATCCTTCTTTCTGTATTTTTTTCCTTTTTTTTAATGGAGGCTGAGGAGGAAGCTGGAGATCCTTGAGAGGTTTCTGTGAAACCACCCCCGTCACTTCACATTCCTGGCATTTTTCCTTGTCATTGGAATTGTGTCCAGGTAACGTCACCTCCTTCAGAGGTGGATTTGAAGTTCCCTGGAAGGGATCAGTTTTCCCTCTGAAAATACCTCTGGAATGACCTCACCTATTATCCCGAGGGAATATGGAGTTGTGCTCCTGGGATGCTGCACAGCGACAATTCCCAATCCTTCTCTGGGCTGCCCTTCATTCCAAGAATTTAATCCACTTCCTCTCTTTTCCCYTTGTCTCCCGACTGTTCAGATCCCAAGTTTGCTGATGCTCCTGGGATATTCTTTTCCAGAGCCGTGGGTTATTATTTTTCCAAAGCCATGGGGTATTCTTTTCCAGAGCAATAATGGCATCAACAATACCCAAGGATTTTATCAGTATCTGGAATTTGGATACTTTGGAAATGGATCTGAATTCTGCCCTGATTTCCACACTTGGAATTTGCTCTTTTTTCCATTACTTTGAGGTTTCTGCTTGGGATTCWTGGATCACAAGGTTTTATGCCCAAAATCCTCAAAATAAATCATGTGGCTGGACCCAAAATGTGGGAGATGTCCAAAATGTGGACGTGACCCTGGAATTCTTGAGTTGAGTAGGCTGGAAATGAGGAYGGGAAAATCAACCCAAAGTGTGATCAAGGTTCCCAATATTTTGATTCCATCTAAAACAAAATTTTTGGGGTTTCTTTTGGATTCCCGGAGTGAAGGAAATGCAGACTCGGGATCAGGTAACCAGGAAAAGGTGGATGCTTCCACTTCCGGGCCATGGCTGGATAACCGAGGAACCCTTCTGTGGTTGTGGGGGGAAATGGAATTTTTTTCCCTATATCCCAAGAAAAGAGGTGATCCCAGAAAATGCAGCCAGCCCAGTTTTGAATGGACTTCCTAATTAATGAATTGCTTCTGGAAAAATTGGGAAGCAGATCCCACTTTTCCATCAGTAAGAGAAGGAGGAGTTAGTGCAATAATGGTCTTCTCACATCCATCTGTTRTTAGGGATGTGGGAAACTGGAGSAGGAACARCTATCCCAGTGTTCCAGCARTTTAAGGGAGCTTGGAAAAAGGAGGGAYAGGGACAGGAGCCAGGGAATGGCTCCKACWGGGAAAGGGGAGATTGGGCTGGGATCTTGGCAAGGAATTCCTGGCRGGGCTGGAATTCCCAGATTTGRTGTGGCTGCKCCTGGATCCCTGGAGGCATCCAAGGCCAGGCTGGACAKTGGGGCTTGGAGCACCCTGGGATAGTGCAAGGGAAAYCCCATTGGAATTCCAGATTCCCAAACCTGCCAGAGGTTTGGGACACTCCCAAGCACAGGGAGAATTCTTGGATCTGTCCTGGTGCAGGACCTGGAGTTGGGCTTGGATCCTTTTGGGTCACTTCCAGCTCAGGATATCCTACAATTCCATCAGTTTTTGTGTTTACCACTCCTCCCAAAGGGCATCTGCCTGGTTTGGATGGAATTAATCTGGTGGGATCTGCTGGCAGGGATGTTGGGGACACTGGGAATGTCCCCCCTGCATGGAGCCAAGCTGGAGCGCGAATCCAGCGTGGCAAAATTGGGATGGGGAGGAATTTTGTCGGGACTTGTCGAGGCAGAGCTGGGATCTCATCCCAATCTCCTCGTGCCAGAACCCACCCTAAACAACCCGGTGGGAAAAACTGGGATCCAGCCTGGTTTGTATCCCCATTCCCTGCGGATGAGAGAAGAGCTGGATCACACACCTGGGAGGTTTCCTGGGTTAATCTGAAATATTCCAGGAGAAAAGCTCAGGAAAGGCATGAAAAGGTCAAAGTTCAAGCACTGCCTCACCTGAGCYGCTTCCTGCCAAATCCAGGGCTGTGCCAGAGTCACGGATTGAAGGATTTGCCTCCGGTTACTCACGAAAGGCGGGAAAAGGGGAGGAGACGAGGAAGGAAAGGAGCACGGAATAAACCTGCCTTGGCAAATATCCCTGGAATGCGCTGCCAGGTGCCTGACTCATTCTCCTGGTTGGATTAGGGCTCCAGAGGCCTGTGCTCCCGGGATTCGAGTGGGAATCGGTGCCATGGGGCCTCTCAGTGGCACTGGGGCAAACTGTCCCTTTGTCACCAACCCCGATCCTCCCCCCACACCAAAAAACTCCACCTGTGGCTCCGTGATTTTCTTTTCCCTGCTCCAGGAGCCCTCCAGGAGTGGCTCCAGCAGTGCTGGGGACCCAGGGCACCACTCAAGGCTGATTTTCCCAGCCAGGGGTGCTTGAGGTGAGCACCAAATTTGGGATGAATTAAGTTCTTATCCCAGATTTTGGCTTGGGGTCACCTCTGGTGCCCTTGGGATGGAGGAGGTGACACAGTTCCTCCTGGAATTGTGCAAATCCCTGATTTCTTGGGATTGGCCCACAATGTTCACAGGGAAATGGGGTCATCTTTAGCTCAGCTGCTTAAACGTCAAGTTTAGCCCCCAAAATTTCTGTCTTCAAAGCAGAGTATTTGGCAGTATAAAAGGAACAGGTGACCAGGAAGTGGGGATGTGGAATGGCATTGATTCCAGTGTGTTGGTGATTGCCTGGTATTGAGGCAATACGCCTCCCGTGTTTACTGTGAACGCTCGTGGGAAAGGTCTGTGATTTGCCTGCGGTGTGCCAGTAGACCCTCCAGAACTCCCTCATGACGTTCTCACAGCCAGAGGGTTGACTGACCCCCAGGAAAAGCGTGGGATCAGTGTCTGGCGAGCAGCGAATTTGAGACCAGAATTGATGGTTGTGTCTCTGGAGGAGATATCCAAAGAGGGAAGGGATTCCAGGAGCTCCTGGAGACAGGCTGGGATGGAGCTCCAAATCCTCTGGGAACTCCAGGGCTCTGGTCCCACCGGAGTTTGGGACCATGCAACCACCCTGAGCCAAATTTCCAGCTTTTCATGGTCCTGTCCTCTGTCCTGCAGTTTGGCTTCCTCAGGAGGAACCCCAGGAAAAGGTGGGATCAGGACTGGTGAGCAGGATTGAGACCAGAATTTGATGGTTGTGTCTCTGAGGAAATTCCAAAGAGGAAGGGATTCAGGAGCTCCTGGAGACAGCGGATGGAGCTCCAAATCCTCTGAAGCTCCAGGGCTCTGTCCCACCTGGGTTCTGGGGACAATGCAACCACCCTGAGCCAAATTCCAGCTTTTCATTGTCTGTTACTCCTCCCTGCTGTTGTTCACAGGAGAAACCCCAGGAAAAGTGGGATCAGAAGGACTGGTGAGACCAGGATTTGATGGTGCCACCATGAGGAAATTCCAAAGAGGAAGGGATTCCAGGAGCCTCCTGGACAGGCTGGATTGGAGCCCAATCCTCTGGGAACTCCAGGGCTCTGTCCACCGGGTTTGGGACCATGCAACCACCCTGAGCCAAATTCCAGCTTTTTCATGGGCCTGTCTCCCTCCCTGCAGTTTGTTCCTCAGGAGGAACCCCAGGAAAAGGTGGTATCAGGACAGTGAGCAGGATTGAGCCAGAATTGTATGTGTTCGGAGGGATTGATTCCAGGAGCTGCTGGAGACAGGCTGGGATGATGCTCCAAATCCTCTGGGAACTCCAGTCTCTCTCAGGTGCCTCCACAGGCTCTCCACGTGGAGATCTTTCCCTGTTTCCACCTCTGGCTGGCAGGGAAACATTTGTGCAGAATTCCAGGAGCATCGATCCCGTCTCAGGAGCTCCGAAATCTCTTGTCGAGGATCCTTGCCAGTTTCTCCAGCTCCAGGTGTGGAGCTCAGCTGGAAATTTCCTGCAGATTCTCTGAGAATTCTCCATGGAATAAGGACAAACACCCCGGACCTGATATTGTGGTCTGTCCCTGCCCTCCACAACTTGAAAGGAATTGAGGAATTTTTGGGAAACTGGTGTGTTTGCGCATGCCGAAAGTGTTCTCTGGCATGGCCAGAAATTCCCGAATATCCAAAATGGGATCTAGCTTCTCCAGCAAGCTTCCAACAGGACAAAGAGAAGCACTGAGGACACAATTCTCAGTTTATATCCAGGTGGGTTTCTCTTTCCCTGTCTAATCCAGCATGGACCCAAGCAGGAAAATGCCACAAAACTCCATCAAGGGCTGCTAATTTAGCGATGGCACGTTTGGCTTAGGAACTCCCAAGCAGGAGACAACTGGGAATTTTGGATGGGAAGTTCACGTGGATCTTGTTTCCTGAGAAGGGAAAATTCCAGGAATCTCAGAGTGCCTGGAGGGCTCCAGGAGAGCTGGAGGGGGACTGGGACAAGCCTGCAGGGACAGTAGCCGGGAATGGCTCCCACTGGGAAAGGGAGATTGGGCTGGGAGCTTGGCAAGGAATTCCTGGCTGGCGTGGAATTCCCAGATATGCTTGGCTGCCCTGGGATCCCTGGCAGTGCCCAAGACCAGGCTGGACATTGGGCTGGATCAGCTGGAACAGACTGTCCCTGAACACGGAATAGGTGGATTTAAGGTTCCTTCCAACCCAACCCATTCCAGGATTCTGGAGCCCTCCCTCTGGCAGGACTGGGAATGTTCCCCTGGAGAAGGAAGGCTAGCAGAGCTCAGAGCCCCTGGCAGGCCCTGGAGGGCTCCAGAGAGCTGGAGAGGGACTGGGGACAAGGCCTGCAGGGACAGAGCCAGGGAATGGCTCCCCACTGGGAAAGGAGAGATTTAAATGGAATATTGGGAAGGAATTCTGATGACTTCAAGGTGCTTGGAGAGTCCCCTGAGCTGATTCCTCCAGATCTTTTTGTCTCACGTGGATTTATTTCCAGGGATATCTACTTTCCTTGGAGTGCCAAGCCAGGCTCCTTCCTGCTCCTTCCCACCTCTTCCAAGGTTTTCCTTCCTGCTTTCCCAAGTAGCCCAAATCAACATTTCCCATAGCCCAGAATTCTTCCCTTCCTTGTTCCAGGTCATGGAACAGCTTTTCCTGACCTGGTCTTCCGGCCCGCATCCAGCCTTTCCCATGGAATGTTGAACCAGTGGATTGTGCCAGCAGCTCCTCCTGATATCGTCAAATCACCTGATATCTGGAATTGGCCAGCAATGTTCTCACGGAAATAGGTGTCATCTTTAAGCTCATCTGGCTTAAACTCAGTTTAGCCCCAAATTCTGTTCAAGCCAGAAGCATTAGGAGTAAAATATAGGAAAAAAAACAATTCAAAGCAAACCCTGAGTTCCTTCAAAATATTTTTCTGGCTTGGTAGGAAAATATTCCCTGAGTCTGCAGATATTTTTGGTGGGCCCAAACCCCAGAATTTTTTGAAGATTTCTTTCCCCTCAGGGAATGAATTTTTCATCCCGAATCTCCTGTGCTGTGTCAGGATCCAGCTCCTGATGCTGACCCGAGCCAGGGGTCTCTGAATTTCCCTAAATTCCCTCCTCCTGTGCAGATGCTGTTCACCCCAGGAAAGCTGAAAATGCTTGGAATACTCACCCACCTCGGCCACGTTTGAACCCAATCCCTGAATATTTTGGCTCCCGATATTTGCTCAAGGAATAACAGAAACATCCAGGGCTTCTCTTGTGGTTTTCTCCCGTGGCAGCACGAATTTCCTCTCCTTTTGCCTGAGCTGCCTCTGGAAACCCCGGGATGATCCTGGATCTCTTCCGAGCTGCTCAGGAATGTTGATGTAGGAAAGGCCGGAGCTTTCGAGGCAGATCCTCAATCTCGAGTTCCTTTTCCTGATCTTTTCCACTCGGATTAATTCCCCCGTTCGGCCTCGGGATGACTCCCAGGTTTGTTACGCCTGTCTGGGCCAGGTTTGGGTTTTTTGGGGATGAAGTCACACATCCATGGAATTCTGGGATTTTTTATTTAAACTCAGGGAACGTTCTTTGCCGTGGAGGGCATTGCATTGTTAAATCTCTTCTTTTTTTGGGATGTTTGGGGTTTTTATCAATGAAATGCCGTCGGTTTTTGGGAATCTTAATTCCCACYTGGTGACACATGCGTGTTTACCTTGGAAAACATCCAGAACTCCAACAAATTCCTAATAGAAAATATTTGCAGACTCAAGCAATATTTCCCACCCAAAGCTTGAAAATATTTTTAAGGGATCGGGTTTTTGGTTTTTTTCCCTGAAGAAAACAAATTCAATTATTCCTGTTGCTGGACTGGGGATTCTTCCTGAGGCTGCCATGGGATCAGGTAAAGAAACACACGCGGGGGGGTTTCCAGTGCAAACCATTCCATGATTCCATGATTCCATGATTCTGTGTTTGGAAAAAGTGGTTTCCCCAAGGAATTTCCCATTCCAAGCACGGAGGGGCTGTGAGCCATCCCAAGACTTTCTCCTCCAATCTCCAACCTCCCACCTTTTCCCAAAGATGCTTTCCAAGGTAAACACGCACGTGCCACCACGTGGGAATTAAAATTCCCGAAACTCGATGATGTTTCATTGATAAAAACCCCGGTATCCCYAAAAAAGAAGAGATTTAACAATGCAACGCACTCCACAGCAAAGAAGATGAGTTTAAAACATCTCAGGGARGCTTTGGGAAAAGGTGGGAGGTTGGAGTTTGGAGGAGAAAGTCTTGGGATGGCTTGGAACTGGAAATCCCTCGGGAAAACCACTTTCCCCAGACAGGGAATCATGGAATGGTGGAACCATGGAATCACGGAATCATGGAATACTTTGCATTGGAAACCCCACCCCTGTGTGTGTATTTCTTTATCTCATCCCATGGCAGTCTCAGGAAGAATCCCCAGGTCCACAACAGGAAAAATTTTATTTGTTTTCTCTGGAAAAACCTGACAAATTTGGAATATTTTGATTTGAAATCCTCCAGCTTGGGATTGATTTTGATTTTTAAATTGCTCACTTTTTTCCCTGCCCTTTATTCCGAGTCTAAATATATTCCACCAACCGCTTAAATTCTTTCAGATTATTCCAGAACATGGCAGCAATACCCGATGAAGATAAAACATTCCCAAAATTTTAGTATTTCCAAGAAAAAAAAGAAAAAAATTAATCTTAAAATCTCCCAAAATAGAGAGAAAAATAAACCCATGGCCTTCCCTTGGAAAATCCCATTTGCTGTTCCCTCCAATATCAGGAGCACCCAAAAAATCCCACTCCTCATCCCAATCCATAAATCAGAGGGAGTCAACTCTATTTTGGGTAGGAATTGGATTTTTCTGTGGAAAAACCTTGGATTTAGCAAAAAAAAAAAAAAAAAATCCTKTCTAAAAGATGGCCCTGGTTTTCTCCAGGCTCTTTTTTTTTTAATTCCTTGGAGTGAGGCTTGGAGCCAGGTTATCTTTCCTTAAGAAAGYGGAGAGGGATTTTAGGAATTCCTGATTTTTGAGCACTGGCAGATGTAACCTGGGATGAYCTTTTGAAATGTTGGATGCGACAAAAATCTGGATTCTGGTGTTTAAAATTTAGGGAAAAATAAAAGATAAATGAGGTTTTTTAAAAAGCTTTTCCAGTCCTAGATCCATGATTTCACACATGGGAAGGGAAGGAAAACTTCTAATTCRTACTYGGGGTAAATTGTGAGGACAAAATTACCTAAAATGTGGAAAAATTAGGGGTTTTTTTCAGTTTTCCAAGTGATAGATCCATGATTTTACATATTGGAAAYGAAGGAAACCTGGAAATTCCTACTTGGGGTAAACGTGGGGAGAAAACTAAAAAGAGAAGGAAAATTTCCAGCTCTTTTCTCCTGAATCCCAGAAAATTCCACTGTTCTTGGTGCCCGAACGGCAGCTCAAACCTCTGTTCCTTATGGATGGGATGGAGGCCGATTTTCCCGWATGGAATTGGAATGAGAGGGGTTTGTGTCCCTCCCTCACCCCCTTCTGGCACCATTCCCTGGAAAAACCAGATCCCACCTTTGTAATTTACCCCTTCCCGAGGTATTTTGGGAGCTAATGTTATTAGTGTTGGGATAATTGGAGGCATTCCAGCTCCAGAATTCCKGGAGACAGGAGTGTGCTTAGCCCCGGGCTTCAGGCAGCTGAAAATTCCCTCATGGAATGGGAGATGAGGATCCCGAATTTCCTCGAGGTGAGGAATTCCATTTGCATTCCAAAGCCTTCTCTACCCCAATTTCCTTCTGGGATTTCAATGGTTTGTTGCCCGTGGTGGCCTCTCCAGGTGACCAGATTCCCCAAGGATGCTGATCCCAGCTTGGAATTCCTCATGGGAATGGGAGGAACAGGGAGATCCTGGAGCCAAAGGGAATTTGGCGTGGGGAAACCGGAGCTGCTCCCTCCTGCCTCGGCAGGATCCTCCAAAGTTCCTCTCCTGGGAGACCGAGAAACTGGGATGGGCTGTTGGGATTATCCAGGATTGGTTTTCCCAGGAAAAGTTTCTCTCAGGTTTGGGATCAGCCCTCTGGGGGTGCTGAGCTCTCCTTTCCTTGAGAAGCCAGAACTGAAGGATCGGGATTGGGATTGGGATCAGGGCTCGAGGGGTGCTGAATTCCTCCTGTCTCTTATACACATCTAGATGTGTATAAGAGACAGTCTTTATCTCATCCCATGGCAGTCTCAGGAAGAATCCCCAGGTCCACAACAGGAAAAATTTTATTTGTTTTCTCTGGAAAAACCTGACAAATTTGGAATATTTTGGTTTGAAATCCTCCAGCTTGGGATTGATTTTGATTTTTAAATTGCTCACTTTTTTCCCTGCCCTTTATTCCGTGTCTAAATATAATCCACCAACCCCTTCAATTCCTTCAGATTATTCCAGAATATGGCAGCAATACCCGATGAAGATAAAACATTCCCAAAATTTTAGTATTTCCAAGAAAAAAAAGAAAAAAATAATCTTAAAATCTCCCAAAATTGAGAGAAAAATAAACCCATGGCCTTCCCTTGGAAAATCCCATTTGCTGTTCCCTCCAATATCAGGAGCACCCAAAAAATCCCACCCCTCATCCCAATCCATAAATCAGAGGGAGTCAACTCTATTTTGGGTAGGAATTGGATTTTTCTGTGGAAAAACCTTGGATTTAGCAAAAAAAAAA